>JANPWX010000081.1:146032-302859 GCA_024734555.1 Trochalopteron elliotii | reverse complement strand
AGGTGATTCACTCACAGTCCAAATAGTCACTATCTTCAAAAACTCTGCTACACATCTGCATTAACATTTTAGTTCAGTTCTAGTACAGTTTTTGAATCCAATCTTCTGAACGATCCTTCAAATGTACTTTGATTCACATTTCAGAGCAGTCTCTGGGATGAAAACAACAATCTTTCGTATGAATCTAAACTGAAATACACACTCCAGGGGTGCCTCTAATGCTCTCTTAACTACTCCCAGGCATTGAACCCATTGGCTTGGTTTAGAGACCACCTAAAGTAACAATCATTCTAAATGATTATGGAATGAATGTCAGCTCCTGAGTGCCATCTGTTTTTCTGCATATGCAGTCCTGTTGACCTGCATTACTTGTTAATGTAGAAATCATTATACTTCCATCCTATTCAAGCTCATTTGTCTCCATGGCCTGAGCTACTTTAAACACATACCATGTCTCTTTTGTGTGGTGATTTAGAGCTGGCACTTGACAGAAACCACAAAAAAGCCTTGATGAACTACTTTCTTGGTCAGTCACAGACAATAATTATGTGGCAAATGGGGATACTTTCTTACTAACTTACTTTTTTGTAATTATTCTGAATAATAAATATAGGCATAGAACCCCACGCCTTCATCTTTGTTTTTATTTTTATCCCAACATTATATAGTTGCCACCTAATCATGTCTGAACAATCTTCCTTCTCCTAGCCATTATGTAGAATCATAGAATATTAAGGTTGGAAAAGACCTCTGAGATTATTGAGTCAAACTGTTAACTCAGCACCATGTCCCCAACGTCACATTCACACGCCTTTTGAATACTTCCAATGATGAAGACTCCACCACTTCCCTGGGCAGCTTGTTCCCATGCCTGAGCACCCTCCCATTGCAGAAATTTTCCCTAATATCTCATCCAAACCTTCCCTGGCACAACTTGCAGTCATTTCCTCTCTTCCTGTTGCCTTACTTGAGAGTAGAGACCAATACCCATCTCACCACAAACTCCTTTCACGTATTTGTAGAGAGTGATAAGGTCTCCCATGGGTTTCCTTTTCTTCAGGCTAAACACCCCAGTTCCCTCAGCTGCTTCTCATCAGATTTCTGCTCCAGATGCTTCCCCAGCTCCTTTCCCCTTCTCTGGACATGCTCCAGCCCCGCAGTTTGTTGTAGTGAGAGGCACAAAACCGAACACAGGATTTGAGGTGTGGCCTCAGCAGTGCCAAGTATGCACTGTGCATGTATCACACTGGTCTCTGTCATTACAGCTCATAAAATCCACCTCCTTATTCTTGTGTTACCACTGTCTTGTTGTTCTTCTTCAAATTGTGGAGTCTGCAGAACTTTCTTGCATACTTTCTCGTGAGTTGCAACCTTCCCAGGTTTCTTCTATTGTTTTTTTAACCCAGTGTCCTTTTCTATTAGTCTGCTTGTCATGATATGTTCTACTCACAATTACTTATACAGTAACAAGTCACAATCTTCCCAATAATTGGAAACTTGCAAAGTTGCACCTTTTATCTATACATAATTAGAAAAAACAATTACTTGCTTCTTGTTTAGTCTGTTTTAAGCTGAACCTAAATAGGCTGTGGGTTTGACTCCCACACACTCTGAGGGTCCAGCCTTGCAGAAAAGTGGCTATAATAAATTAGCAAGACTGCTCTTAGAGGATCTTTTGTAAATCAAAGGGTTTAATAAAGTAAAAATAACAAAGTAAAAAAAATGTTGCAGAAAGCAAGCAATAAGCTGAGCACAGGCACCTAACAAACTCCAGACACCCTGCTAAGACATCTCAAAAAGCCCCTTCCTTCCCCTTTGCTCTCTCTTAAATACTGAATGTTTTAGGCGGGATAACCTGGCTAACAGCCAATAGAGAGGGATGCAGGGTTTGAAGAACAGTGACAAGATCCAATAGGTGCTTCTGTCTTGGCCTTAAGCCAATCCTTGTCAGAAGGGTATCGAACTTTCTGGGTTCTTTACTTTAAGGAGTGAGCTTTAAATTTTCCCTATATGGAAACACCTGCTGGGGCTCTGGGGTGCATTACTGCAATAGGCAATGTCAATTCTGTTGCTATCATAGAAATTATTTAGAATAAAGAAACAGTCCAGACTTACTTTCAGGATTGTGCATGTCTTTTCAAAATCTTGACAGAAAATCACATTACCCTGTTTGGCCACTGTATTTGCCATAAATCATAGTATCCAACTGATTGTTCCATAACCAAAGTCAGAACTTCTTTTTTTTCCCAAAATCACAAGTGGGATAGTGTAACTACAAATTGGTTTTTAGAAGAGTTTATAAGTGTGTAACACCTTATTAAAACTAGAACACACATTTTGATCAGGTGTAATTGCTGCTTTTATTTAAAGTGAAGGTACAGGGTAAAGGAAAACAAGAAATTAAATCTGGCTTGATCTGAGTTCCCCCCACTTTTTCTCAGGAGAATTTAAAGGACATATTGTTTGCTATTTCAATACAGAATGTAGGTCATTCTTAATGTCTAAGAAGGTTTTTGTAAGTAACTTAACTTCCTAGCGGACTTACCTATCTTGTAGAGACAGTGGGCCAAAGCCTTCTCAAAGTTTGTGCAGACAACAAACTTGGATAAGAACTTCCATGCATTCACAAAAAGTTCTGATGACAGGCATTGAAATATCCTGGGTCTGCCCAAAATTACTTTCTATTCCTTTAGAAGTTGGCTTTTCATTTATTCATGTCCATTTTCAGGATTATCTAGTTTCACTCTTCACAGGCTGTGAACCATCCTGATGGAATCAGTGCATTCAGCTTTTAGTAGTTAGCAGGGGAGCATGAACCTCTACCAGAGAGGGGGGAATACAAGCAGCTTTTTCTTTTTTATATCCATTTGCTGTGGAGAGGGAGGTTATACTCACCAGGTATTGCTGAGGAAAACAAAGAATGTTAAGTCATGAACCAAAACAAACTGACTTGAAAATCAAATGTGATTAACTATAGAGAAGAAATCACACCACCTCTACAAAATCATAAATAAGATTTCAATGTATCCTGATAGGGAAAAAATTGACACAGACACTGAAGACATAATTGTCTGTACACCTTTGTGCTGATTTTGGCTGGGGTAGAGTTGGTTTCCTTCATAGTAGCTAATGTGGAGCTATGGTTTGGATTTGTAATGGAAAGTGTTGTTAACACAGGGGTGTTTTAGTTACTGCTGAGCAGTGTTAGCACAGAATTAAGCATTTCTCTGACACTCACCCCACCCCACCAAGGAGCAGGCTGGAAGGGCACAAGAACTGGGAGGGGACATAATCAGGACACCTGATCCCAGCTGATCAAACAGATATCCCACACCACACAGCATCATGCCCAGCAATAAATATGGAGTGAGTAGTAGAAAGGGTGAACATTCTGAATGATGGTATTTGTATTCCAAAGTCACTGTTACATATGATGGATTCCAGCTTTCCTGGGAATGGTCAAATACCTGCCCGCCCACGGGAAGTGGTTGAAAGGACTTAAAGAGCACAGTTGCTTGGCTCAAAAACTCTTAAGGCCACAGAACAACTTTGCCATGAGATAAGTACAGAATGGAGTGACACAAGGGTGCAAACTACAGGCCTAGTGGAGGCAAGATTTCTTGTGAGCACATCCTGATTAAAGCATCCAGACAAAAATTCCCGCTGTGGCAAACTGTGTAGAGAAGCAACTGCTCGTGTGCATATCACCCATCAAACAAAGATCACTTCAAGTTATGGGACTGATGGCATCTGTGGCCACCAACAGCCACCAAAGACCCCCCCCCAAATATGCCTCTATAAATACCTAGAACTTGAACTGTAAATTAAGCCACCACAGCAGGAACTTCAAATTAGATAAAGGTGGTACTATTTGTCTGGGTATTATCAGACCTAGGGAGAGGTTAACAAGTCTTGGGGAGAAAAATGTATTGGGCAAAAAAATACAGAATTTATGGGCCACAAGGAAAGACAACTCAGCAACTGTGCTGAAATCAGCCCCAGCTGGGTAAAAGGTAGTTCTGTCAAACGGGAGATCATGACCAACAACTCAGGGGCCGCCGGCCCAAGAAACCCACCCCAAGAAGCTCAAGAGAAGAGAAAGACTGAGTAAGAGGACTAATCAGTATTAGAAGCAAGGGAATAATTTAACCAATAGAACTGTGTAGCCAAAGAGCGTTTATTCCTTTTGTTGCTAAAATGTATAAATAGTGAACATTTTGGACAACCTCAGCACCCCTATCACTGAAAGGTGGTGAAGAAGGACCAATGGTGTGCTGTTGATACACAGATGGTGAATATCTTCTGCTTGATCTGTCTCTCTCTCATTCCTCCACCCTTTCTCTCTCTCTTCTCTTTTCTATTTCTTTCTATCTCTCTACCATCACATTTTACTGTTATAAAATCCATACTATTGACTTCAGCATATGGCATTATTTGCACTTTGATTCAGGCAGAGGTATCTGTCAATAATAGGATCATAACAGTGGTGAATTAATTCCTTGTCTTACTTTGCTTGCATGTGCAGTTTTTGCTCTACATGTTAAATTGTCTTTATCTCAGACCACAAGTGTTTTTCAGTTTTACCTTTCTGATTGTCCCCCCTGTTCCAGCAGGGGAGAGCAGTTGAGCAGATGTGTGTGGCTGCATTGTTGGCTGGGATTAAACTGCTACAAATCCTCAGACTCTTCTCCATAGACAAGATGTAGTTGGAAGCTAACCAGAAAAGATCATTTTCTTGAGGAATAACTATTTCATCTCAGGCTGTGAACTGTAATAGCTCAGTCTGGACTTCTACCTTTTGTCTGCGCAAGATGAGTGCTGCAAAGATTTCCAAAGTTCTCCACAAAAAGAGATCAAATTAATGTCTCTTTTCCTTTTCACCTTCAGACTCCATCAGTCTTTGTATATCAGAAAATGAAAACCTGTGAAACTACTGACAGAGCACTTGAAGAATTCCTGAAACAGCGCAAGAAAAACAAAGTTTCAACCCAGTAAAAGGAAAAATTTTCATTTCTTTTCTTACTAATACAATCAGAGTGAAAATGTTCTTCTTATTTCACTAAGACATTAAATATAAAGGAATATATATGTATGTCTGGACCATTCCATCTTATAGCATGATGACAAGCATGGATTTGTTTTCATCCTTCAGTCTGTGTGAATCTTTTTCTGCTGCCCCTTGTTTTATTTATTTACGTAGTCAAGAAGAAGTAATGAAAAAAAAATCAGGAAAGATTTTCTATTAAAACCTTCAGATTTGTGTATCCCCTTAGGATTGTTTTGGAGATAAACATAGTTGTTAACTAAACTTTGTTTCCTAAGCAAATGATGGCCCAGATTTTAACCTCCATATGAATGATTTCTTTGCTAGTTTACAGTAATAGACCTGTCACACAACTGTAAGCAAAAGCTTTTCCTGGCTAATTAGGAAGACACAAAAACATGAGGCAGACCTCCAGGAAAAACTAATTGCACAAGCCAAGGGAACTGTTTAACTGGAGTGATTACAGGGATGCTAAATATGAGAAAAGTCACGAATTCAGTGTGGCATATTCCTTTGGTGACATAAATACATTTTTTTTAAATATTTACCCTGTAGCAATGCAATTTATCTTCTTTTTGTTTAAAAAAAACTCCCACTCCTCTGTCTAAAACTTTGAAAAGGTTTATATTTCAAAGGAGTTCTGCTTTCACATCACATTTGATGTAAAACTGTTTTAATAAGGCATTGCAGGTAAGCACATGGAAAACAGATACACAAGCCTTTTATTTGTCTAATTCTATTCGATTTATGTCATATGTAGGCATATCTTAATAGATTATTTTTTTTGAACTTTCAGGAAATGCTGTCTATAAGATTCAGCATATAAACTGTGTAGTCTTGAAAATGATGTAGAATATCAGGCATAATATCAGGTATATACAGAAAAATATATAATATCAGGTATATACAGATATATAATATCAGTTATATACAGAAAAAAAAATTTCATTACATTATTTAACACTAAATGATTTCATTTCTAAAATTATTCAAGTTAAGTATCTTAATTCTTCAGTTGGCTATAATAACTAACGTGTCTTCTGTGACACACGTGGGGTACTTCTGAGAAATCCTGAAAAAAAATTATATTTATACATGAAGACAAAGCTCTTCCTTGCTTCCTTTTTCCTTATCCTCTTAGCTGGACTAGTAAAAAGGGAATTAAGTAAACTACTTTTTATTTCAACAAGAGTTTGCAAGGGTTTCTTTGTCCAGCAGAGCAGCAGTGTGAGAAACACTCATATCCTCTACTGCCTTAAAACCAAAGAGTGGCAGCCTTCTCCTGCTCCTGCCTCATCCCACGATGTGCTGGGCTCTGACAACACGAATAGCGCCTCCTCAACATCCCCCCGTGCCAGGGTGTGCCAGCTGTCCCTCTGAGGCTGCCCACACACACAGAACTCTCTGTTATTCACCCACAAGATGTGGCTCCACAGGGCTCATTGGGGAGGGTTGCCTAGAAGAAAATATCTTGCTTAAAAATGAGACCTGATATTTCAGCTGGAAAATAACATAACCTCAGGAACTGAACTGAAAATCCAACACAGGCCTCTTGGATCCGTAACCAAATCCATTTTCCCCCTGGTATCTGATAAATTTACTGCAAAACAGAAATATTAGGCCAATATGTGTAATCAATCATCTGTAGATATTCCAGAGTTTTGCAGTAAGTTTTTGCCTCGAAAGGTGCTTCTTCAAATAACCTCAATATAGTCAAATCAAAGCTAATTCCCATTACGATTAGGTCATCCATTTACCCCTCAGTGAAGTTCACAGTATTTTCATGCTAAATTTCACATTTCAAACTTAATGTTTTACAGCTCTAGGGCTGGTCAGGGAGAGGTCAGTCACAACTGCTCTGTTGTAAAACAGGAAAAGCCTTCTTAATTGCTTTGTTTTCCAGTATCTCTGACCAGCAGAGATGCTGCAACTTTCCCCAAATTCACCAGTATACCAGTGCAGTAGTGGAAGGCTTCACCCCCACTAGATAACTCTGAGAAACATGCTGTTACAGAAAAACAACTAGCCACAGGGGCAGCTAGCAGCCCTCCTAACTTTTGTCTAACTTATTGCATGCACATTATTGTGCACACCAGCAGGAAAACATTATTTGTCCAAGTGAGTACCTGGAAGTACTCACGTATTTCATATTTATTATAAGCTATTCTTATTATTATTATTGTAACATTACCACTGAAATAAACCAGGACATCATAAAACAGAGGAAAAAAATCAGTTGTTACACAGATTAAATAAATTTGATTCTCTAGTAGTATCTAAAAATGTGAAGGTAGAAGGGAGAAAACAAATTCAATATTAAAAGTAAGAGGAAAAAGAAGAATGTGGGCTATGTGAGGAAGACAACCATGAACCATATTATTTTCTGAGAAAAACTTTGCTAGAACATTTATGCTTTTTCAGAAACAAGTATATATTGCATAAGAACACTTGTCTGCAGTGGGGGCATCAGAGTTGCCATAAAATAGTTTAATTAGCAGAACTTGTAATTATATATTTATATTACTGTGGTAGTGTCTTCTAGATCCAAGAAGTGTTCTGCTCTTTACTAATCTTAGACCTTAGAAGATAAAAGACAATCTCTAATTCCCTGTAAGACACAAGCCAGACTCACTTTCACCTGGAGTTAAGGGTCAAAGAGAGACAAAAACTGTGTTTTCCATCAGATATACTGGATGTGTATGAAACAGAAGATTTCACACTCATAGTGCATAAACTGTCTTTCTGTCTCATCTTCATACAGCACCTTGTACCATGGGTTCTGCTCCAGGAGTGTTCTGACTTCTGTTATTGTCTGAATAAACAGCAACAACAGCTAAAATGGTTTACAACCAGCCTGCACCTTTTTAATGACAGAGGTTACAGAGCAATTTGGAGACTTTGAAGTGGCATCAAGCAGGGCTTAAAAATATTTTGAGCATGATGAATTTTTATCTGTAGGTTAAAGAGCACAGTGCTAAGTTTAGCTTTATAAATTTCAGACATTTATAACTGATGTCAGGAGCTCCATAATATCCATACATGTGTGTCCCTCTGTGTGCACACATGCACACTCATGTAGATATATATACATATTTATGTTTGCATGTCTTCCATAAAGACATACTCAAAAACAGTTGGTAAATAAGAGCAGTAAGCTCAGCAAGAGAGAAACGAGCAGTCATTTCTGCTCTGTCAAAACAGTGTACTTTCCACTACATTCTCCTTTTAAAGTATTTTCGAAAGCAGTTCTTTAGGACTTGGAAGTATCTGCCAAAACTCCTTTGACATTTTGATTTCTGTGTCACTTAGCTGACCCTAGGCTGAAAATAAACCATAATATAATTTCTTAAATTAGGTTGACATATGGCACTCAATCGTATCTGGTCACTATTCTTACAAAAATACATTGATTGCTTTGTGGTTTTAATGCATAAATAACAAAAATGAATGCATTACTGGCATCAACTACACACAGGGTTTGTGGTTTCATCTGATCCTGAAGCCTGTAAAAACCTGAGGATCTGATGGGCACACCCACCTGTCCTGTGCCTTCTTTGCTTCATCTCAGTAACAGTGGCCCACAGAATAAATCCATACTTGCCATTATAGTGGATTTGCTCTGTATACAGGAAATCTTAGAAGGGCTTTGCTTCCACTGGAAGTCTACCTGTTCAATTTTCCAATAAAATCTAGGGTTTTTGAAAAGCACATCTTGAGCCATAAATGCATTCAGAGAAGGAGTAATAAGAGTACACCAACAAATAGCCTAGTTAATAAACTAGATTAGGAAGTGAATATGCCCTGAATTTAGATGAACTCCACCCATTCTGGTTCACAGGTACACAGAATATGCTGTGGAAAGGACCCATCAGGATCATCAAGCCCAAGTCCTGGCCCTGCACAGGTATCATGGTTCAAGCCCATAAGGACATCCTAAGAATCCCATCATGTTCCTGAGAGCATTCCCCAAATGCTTCTTGAGCTCTGTCAGGCTTGGTGCTGTAACCACTTCTCTGGGAAGTCTGTTCTAGTGCTCAGCCACCCAGTTTTTTGGGTGAAAAACCTTGATATCCAACCTAAGCATCCCCAACTCAGCTTCAGGCCATTTCCTCAAGTCCTCTCACTGGTCACAAGAGTGGAGAGATCAGTTCTTGCACCTTGGCTTTCCCCCATGAGGTTATCCAGTTTTTACAGGGTTAGGAAAAACTAGGAGCACCAAATTAAGACTTAATTTCTTATGGCTGCCTCAATTCTTGTTGCACTCAATGTATGCCATCTATTCCTAGAGCTTTTCTCAAGTGTTCATTGTAGCTGCTTCTCATGCTACTTCTCTGTGCCCAGCAAGATCAGCCATCCCTTCATTCAGGACAGCTGTGTACTGAATTTCTATTTCATGACATGATTTAATGAACAAACCAGATTTTAATACCTTTTGAATTCTCTTCTGATTAATTTTCTTGAAATTGTCAATTGGATTTCATTCTTCTTCAGTGTGGTAAATACACATGGCCATACAGGAATCATATAGGAAATTGAGAGAAAAATTGAACAGAAAAATGCCTATATCTGCAGTGATATAATTATAAATTATCTCTACCATGATTTCTAACTGGAACTAAGGCAGTGAAGGTAAGATAGGAGGCATGCACATAGGCAGGAGCAGACAGTAATATTGAAATCATTAACAAGTCATGTGAATCTGTTATTATCGTGTGTCTCTGTTATTAATGATCAACAAAATAGAGCCCTGCTCTCCTCCTACAGTGTTGCCATTGACATCTGCTGCTCAGCAACTTATCATATTAGAGTCTGAGTGCCATTTTGGGAGGAGCTGATTTCCAGAAGGAGAGGTGGACCTTGGGTGAAACAAAGCAGGATGTTTCCATTGCCAAACCCCAGAACAGAATTTAATGTAATTAACAAGCAATATAATCTGGTGTGTACAATTGAGGAGGAGTTCTTCCTCCTACTCTTTGGATGGACTCTCTATTTGTATTCTAAATTCTGCAGGAGAAAAATGTCTTTCTGTTTGCATTATGTAAAGTCCTGAGGTGCCTGATTTGAGCTGGGGCTAAATGTTGCTGAAAGACAAATTTGTTCTTTGCTGTAATGTTAAAGTTCTCTGTTTCTAACATTTGTTTGGCCCATGAAGAGCTGTGGACCCGTGTCCATCTGTATCAGGGCTGAAGTGCCAAGAGGGACTTGCTTTCCCTGGTCAGCAGCACTTGCTCAGGCACTACTGCACTTTCTAATCTCCTCCCATGTCATTTCCTGACATTTCATATAATATTCCTTTGCTATCCCCAGCCATTTAAAAGCAGTCACGTTCATCATATTAACCTACACTTGTAGCCAGCTCACACTAGTGTTATATTTCCCAGAGGGGAAAGGCAAGCCTCTTACTGTTCTTGGAACCAGCACTGGCACCACAAGTCCTCAAGAACTCCATATTCTTCCTAAAAGTGAGATCTTTCTGATCAGAAGTCACTGGGAAAGTATTTGTGTCAACAACCTTATAGAAACTTATCCTTTTAAATTTAATTCTTTGCAAGTAGTTGGATGGTAGGTGGTACTTTTATAGCTGACATCCTCAGTGATGATGTGCAAACAGCAAAGTAAATATTTCTATTATCAATTTTAATCTCTGTAGCAAACCGAAAGGGAGTCACTCAAATATACCATTAGGTAAGAAAGACAAAAAAGATAGAGACTTCATGTTCAACTTTTTCCAAGATACTTTTATTCTATTTCTAAGCCACAGAGGAAAAGGAAAGAAGTAGGTATTGGTGATAGAGTGACCTCTTAAATGAAATGTGCATTTACTTGGTATTTTCCTTCCTTGTCTCTGTTTCATGATTTTTATTTCTCTGATACTAAAGCATAGATATCTAAAAAATGAAATATTGGATTTATTCAGAGAAGTCTTCATTGGAGACACAATAAATGTTGCTTTCAGGATTCTCAGGGCTCTGGTTTTCCTAGTATAAGTTTTTATTTTTGCCATAGTTCACAGATATACAACTTTCACAGAACAGGCTCAGCAGTTCTGTGTGAAATGTAAGATCAGCAGTGCCTTTAGGTCCTCAGTCCTAGGTAGGCAGCATATGAATAAGCTATGAGAAGAGAATGCTCAGAGTTGAAAATAATACAAGTAGTTTGATGATGAAGATATTCGTAGAAAAGAAGGAAATACAAGTGTAAAGATGAGTTCAAATGCTAATAACTCAATGAAATTATTTATTGAGTATAATTTTAACCCTCATCCCTAGGCTGAAAGAAAGATAAGGGAAAAGTACCCAAAGAAAAATTCCATATGCTGTGCCTACTCTTATTTCTATTGACTTCTACTACTTAGTCATCACATGTGTCATAGAATGTCTGTAAAGATTTGGAGAGCACAGCAATCACACTATGCAGAGACTTGGCATATATAAATGATGCATTTGACACTAGGGCTACAGCTCATCTCCATAATCCTCATAAATTTTGGGAAAAAAGAGCAAGAGAGGCTCCTATCTGATGTAAATTGGCAAAGATCTATTAACGTCAGTAGTGCTGGGCTGATTTACAACATCTGAGGAATCAGCCTTGCTCAGCCACTGACTAAATACTGCCAGTAGTGAACAGACTGAGCCAAATAAACTGCAGTTAGCACTCACCACAATTCACTGGATTCCTTAAGAAGTCATGATTCTAGTGCATAGTACTATTACAGATAAATTTAAAGGCAGATTTATCTAGGAAATGCCAGCAAGCTCCAGATATATAGGTATAGATAGCTATAGATACAGACAGAATTTCTTAATCTAATCTTTGTTGCACTGCTGGAAACCCAGGTGGATTCTGGTGACATGGAGCTGATTTTAGCCACAGTATCAGAAACTGGAAAGAAACATTGGGAGTATCTGGTGGAAAGTGTTTCTCATTCAGGTTCTCCTGTTTTCTTCTGGAAGGAGTTGCTCTCTCAGTATGTTTCCCATGCCCAAGCCCTAAGTACCACATATACATCCCCAGTGCCAAGGCAGCACTACCATGATGCCTGCTTTTCCTGTGGGAATGGTGTCTTGTAGGGACACAACAGATTTCCAGCACAGGGAAGAGTCTGCACTTATCTTCTCTAAATGTGCAGGCAACCTCAGAGTACACTCCATGGCCTTCAACTCACTTCTGATATTTAGCCTCAGGCTTTTGAAAGAAAATCTCCCTGGCTTTTCTTTGCCTCTGTTCCACAGGCATCTCCAAGCACTCATGGGTATCTCATCCTTTTCTCCCTAATCTCTCTGCAGGCTATAATCACCTCCTAAAATACAAGAAATTTCACAGAGGATTCCTCACAACAGTGACTGTTACCAAAGCAATGCAGGTTTTGGGTCACACCAAATTTCTTCATTTCTTATCATACTGTTTCAACAAATAATTATGAAATGAACTGCACATATTTATGCAACCACAGTAATCTCACTTTTAAAATTCAGGGAGTTTATCTTTTTTTTTCTGGATAACCTGTTTTTCCCTGGATGACTACTAATCCTCTCAAGGCATTCAGCCAACTTCTTGCTCCAGATAACATTAGTTTCTAAATCACTATACACCGTTGAATCCTCACTGCTTAACTCTTTCAAATTCTTGATTTTGTCAGACATATTTTCTTGATCATAACGGTTTCTAGGTAATATTTCTGAGTTTGGGAACATACTAGGCTTAACCACAGCCCAGCTCTCACCAGTTACAGATCAAAAATAGATTTATTATGTCTGAGATATAAGTTACTCAGGCTTCCTGTCCACCTGTCTCATTTCTGTTTGGTTGAGCAGACCTTTGAGTGTGTGGTGAAGTGTGTTGAAGTATCACCAGCACTGAGGGTTACATGGGTAATTCACAACACCTGATGTGACCCAATCCTCACACAAGGAAACCTTTCTGTGCTCCACATATGGACTTACCTTTCCTGCATTATCCTAATTCTGGTTCATGTCTCCTCTGGGTCCAAGAGAGGAGTTTCACATTTTAGAAGACAGCAGAGCCAATGGACCAGCAGATACAACTCCCTTTAACTTATTCAACTCTACTGAGCCATTTAGATAAAAGCAGAATTTCATACAAACCTGCCCACCAAAAATCCAACTGTGATGGGCTTGCACACCAACAACTGACCAAGACCTGAAGACTAATAGTTGTATGGGAAAGCTGAAGGATTGAAGAACTTTCCAGGAAGCAAAGAAGACTTGATTGGCTTTCACTATTTCCATACTTCCTCTATCACTTATGGCTTTTGGACTCTGAAGCTGAGCTTTGTTTATTTGGTATCATGACCAGCATTTAAGTTTGCCTGTTGTCCCACAAACATGCATTGGGTTTTTGCACTGGGGATGTGCAGCCAAACATTTAGCCTCCTCTCCAGTACCTTCAGCCAGGAATTTGTCTCAGGTGTCAATCATACTGGTGACAGGCATCAGGGACAGCTGTGCTGTTTTTCAGCTACTTTACATATCATGCTGAAAGGCCTTCCATCAGTAGTTGCAAGTACATGGTGTATACCTACCCTACACAGTAATTAAAACTATATCTATATAACTTTGAATATATATAGAGAGAAATATGTGAGGGTGTAACTCATAAAATACACAAAAAAATTATGAAATGCCGAGATACAACACCTGAAGCCATCTAAGAACTGCTTTTAACTGTTAAAAAGCTGAATATGCTATGATTTTTTGAGAAACTTCTGGCCTAAACAGACAATATTATATTACTTTTAATAAATCTCAGAGCAAATTTGAATGAGTATGGTAAGAAATAGATGTTAACTATCACAGTTGAGCATAAAAAGAATAATAATAAAAGAGGGAAAAATGCAATGAGCTGATATGATATAGTTCAGGCTAGAACTATATCATAGCTCTTATGAACTATACCATAGTTCTTATGAACAGTTCATAACTGTTCTTATGGTGCCAAGAAGAGTTTGAAAGTATTTAATTAGTGAGGCCCACAAAAGACATCTAATTTTTTTTTTTTACTCTATTTGTTATATGCCTAGCTTATTAAGAAAAGCCCAATGGATTGTTTTCTTAAGTTAATAAAATCTTAGACAGCAAAAAAAAAAAAAATTATGCAATTGGAAATATTCAGCATTCTTTACACAGGAAAAATTTCCATTTTTAGAGAAAAATAGTTCCAACTTTCACCAGTTTATCCAGTGCCAGCAGGGTTTAAAGGTATTCAACCATGTGCATCTAATATATTGAAGTTGGAACAGAAAGTTGGACAGCTCACAAAGAAACAATCTCTTGTCTGCAAACACAAGATTTAAAGGGAAAATTAGGTGTGTATTTTGTATCTCAAGTAAAAGGCATGAAGACAGACTCAGTATAGTAGAAAACACATTGTTATCCAAAGCTGTAAAAATCTGTCCTGCTCAGTCAGTCATTAAACTGAGATTCTGTATGTATAAACTCCATATTCTTGCCAGCAGATCAAAGGCAAGTTGGTGAACGCAGAATTGCCTACCTACTTTATCTTCATACAAATGAGATGAAGTGCCCTTGGCAGAGAATGCAAAGTCATGCCAACAGAATACAGATTTAATACTGCTGTAACAAGGTATTTTATTAAACCTGCAGTGAAGTGGCTGCACAGACAGAAAATTCTGATGACCAGCACTTCAAACAACAGGTACTACCTATTGTTCATCCAGTAAATTACTGTCTTATTGTAATGAGGAGAGACCAAGAAGAACACTAGGAAAAGTAGTTTTGTTAACGAAATCCACTGAAAATATGTCTTTGTACGAGATAGGAGACATCATTCATTAAAATTTTGTTTCTGAGAAATTCCTAATTGGAGAAATATCTAGCAGCCAGGAGAGTCTTTCATGCCACATTCTCATCATTACATAAAATGATAAGACTAAAAGAGCTGCCAAATTTAAAAAAAAATAGAGAGAGCTCTTTGTCTCCAAGACAAATATCACTGTTATTTTAAAAATCCTCTCTAGTCAATAAATATGAGTTAAAACCAGATTGGAGAAAAACAGAAATACCTTTCTTTTTTTGCATTTTCATTTATATTACATCCAGGTGATCACTTTTTCTAATATTATACATACATTTCATTTCAGTTTTCTAATTACAATTTTCAAATAAGTTTAGAAAAGTAGGTATTTAATATCTTATTTTCAGAATGCAAAATCTGAATTTTTCTTTAAAAGAAGTAATGTTGATAGAAAATCCGATTCAGCTCTATTAATAAGTAGTGTATTCCAAAGTCACAGTATATATTTTGATCAATATAGGGAAAAAGAAATAGCAATCAAAATGACAAATTTCTTTGCATGCTCTTTTCAGCTTCTTTCAAAAGACATGAAAACTTGCTTGATTAAGTTGGTTGGGTAATTTTACTGTTTTAAAAAGTATTTGTACTGTAGGTCTTCAAGCACCATACTACTCTGAATGTCATATGAGGGTTATCTTTGCATGTTTTACCAGGGATTTCTCTGCATAAATTTGGGCTATCTATCATAACAAAACAAAACCAAAAAAATAATAAAAGTAATAATAATAAAAAAATAAAATCAAGAAAGCCTAGCCTGTGGCTCAATAACAGACTATATATGTGCATATACCCAAAGAGGAAAATTATCTTAGAGCTTTCTTGTTTCCAAGAGCTTCCCCTCCTCTCAGGCACTCACAGCCTACTCATTTTCCTTCAAACCCCTGATGTTTCACTGCTGGAATGACCTCAGTTTCTTGAGGACCTATCATGGGGACAAGACTTTTGCAGGGATTAAAGTTATCTGAGGTGCAGGCTGTACATGTGAAAATATACTAATTTAAATAAGATTTAAAACATTAATCCCTGCAGGCATTCAGAGCTGCCTGCCACGTGATTGTTGGTCTTACCATTCTCACATGAACTTTCTGGTATACAGTAATTGCTTACTGTGCTACTGTATAAATAGCACTAGACAGATAGATTAAGACAAATATATCTCTTTATATATCTCTATATCTTGGTGACAACTATAGAAATCATTAACAGTGCCTAGCCCTCTATTGCTGTGAAGCATTTGAACAAGAAAAATAATGGTATGGGATAAAAATAGTCTTTAATTATCTCTAAAATGAATTTGCTGCCCCATAAACCGTGATGGCCTTTTACAGTGACCAATTACCCTGGAGTACTGCTGTAAGTACCTGTATGTATTTTGGAAAGTCAGGATACAGAAGCTATTATAGAAAGAACGGAGGAGCAGGTACAAGGTAACCTTTTGGTACTTTGGATAAAAACAGGTAGAAAATGGGGTAAAAAAAAAAATCTTGACAAGACTCTCAACTGATTTATTTTAACATTTGTGATTATCTCTAGTCATAAGGAAAACTGGACTGTCACTGCTCTCTATGTGCATGTGGATAGCTCAGCATCACTCACGTTTTTGTACAAGCATTGCTCACATTTTTTACCTGTTTTTTCAGAAAGGTCAAGGAACAAGAAAAGGGTTCTAAAATGTTGTTTCAATTAGAGATGTTTCAAATTTTTTAAATTAATTATTAGGATTTTTTTTCTTAAGTTTTCATTTGTCAGCTGTGCCTCATATGTGGCATGCATACACAATATATATTTATGGTAAAGCAAGCATGCATATTGTACAGACAGTGCTTTCAGTGGGAGAGCCCCAGAGAAGGTAATAAAATCTTTGTCACTGGCCTGAGTAAAATTGGGATTTTATCCTGAATATTTCATTCTGGCATTTAATTTCTTATTTATATGCTTTAAAATTTAAAATGTAATATTTGAATTAATCCCACTAATTTAAGAACTACAAATATTTTAACCTGTTATACCTCCCAGAAGTTTCTTTTTTATATTATCTAAAAATGTGTTGACTGTAGGATATTATTTGAAGAACATCTAATTTTACATTTCTGACATAACACTTCTGCTCTTAAAATTATCTATCTGAAAGAGTAATGACTGAAATGATTCTGCAACTACTAAAAACAGTCTGAATTAGAGGGGATTTTCCTAATAGTCTTTTAAAATAGTAAATGAAACTTCTACTCTCATATTTAACCCAAAGAAGCAGCATTAGGACCTACAAATGAGTAAGCTACTGCACAAAGTTGTCCTTGTATGTCTGCTATTTATTGAGAAAAATGTTTCTTGTCACTCAATTAAAAATTTAAACCAAAGAAAAACTTCACTTTCAAACAAAAATGTTTGATTCATTTTATTTTAGAAGGTTCATTTAACAGGATGTTGAATATTCTTAAAGAAAGATTTGAGAGCAGTCTTGAATATTCTTGCAGTATTATTCCACAGCTTCACAAACTCTGAATGTTAAAACCAACACATGCAATGGTATGAAAACCCAGGTTTGCCCTGAATTTCAGTCTTTAAGAACATAATAAGTGCACTACTATGTCTGACCAAGCATCCATGAATGCCCAAGTTGCAGCCGAAGGCAGAGGCAGAGAAGATTCTGGTTAAACCAATCCCTCAAGGTTGGCCACTTCTTGGGATCCCTTCTCCTCAGCAACTCTTTTATTAGGGATGCTAAAGGTACATCCCTACCTAGATGGTTTTTGATTCATTTATGGATAAATAGTCCAAGAAGTTGTCTCCTTCTCTATCAAACTACTTATCTGCTGCCACATCCTTCTGTGGGCAGAAATTTGCAGATGCCATAATCCTAGAAACTATTTTTGTCATGTTGATTTTCTCTGCTAGGATTTTTCTGGAAAGATGACAGGTTTAGAAAGTCTACACATTGACACAGCACATGGAAAAATCTGAGGATTCTTACTGCTGTGGTGCAGCCACTCTTTATATAGCATTTTTATCAATAGTTTTATGTTTGTTGGTATGTTTGTTTTTATGTTCGATCATTGTTGGTTTGACTGGTTTTATGCTGTATTTTAGAAAAGTGAAAATCATGAGAAACCAGAAATGTCACCAGAGTAATGATAACATAAAACTGATACAAATGGTCACAAGGAGTCCTTGAGATACCTTCAGGCCATAAACCATGTCACTGTAAATAATTTAGACCAATTTAAATTAATTTTAGAGCATTAAATTACACTTGCCAAGGAGAATTTACAGAGCATTCCTAAAAATTAAATCCTTCTTACAGGAGTTATTCTCAGTAAAAAACATCATAATTTGCTTGAATCACTGGGGGAAGGAAAAAACCTCACAACTGCTGACAAAATAACATTTGGTGCAAACCACAGCATTCACTGTTCACAAGGAGTCAATAAAACTGGGAATGACTGAGACAAGTACTATGAAAAAATATGGCTTTCAGAATGTAAAATTTCTCTTCTTTCCTTCCCATGACTGAATGGAATTAAAAAAAAAATAAAAAGGAAAAAAGGAGTTTTGCCATAACAGAAAAATTAATAAGGTAACAATTACACATTATTAGGACACAGAAAATGTGTATTTGCAGAAGTCTGTAATACGATTTCTTATAAAAAATATAAATACAAAAAAATCAGTTGTTTTGAGGTCTCACTACAATGAAACTGAGTTGGTGTTTATTGAGAAGTACATTCGAATTCATAAAACTCCCAAGAAAATATGGAATTTCATTGGGGTTTGTAACTATAATGCAAAATTATAGGAGCAGTTTGGAATCGTTTGGGATTTGAATGCCAATCCAGTTGCAGTAAAATGATCATGCCAAATTCTCAGTACTAAATTCATGGTCTCAAATAAATTCTACTTCTATTTTAATTTTATTTTTCACAAATCTTTTTTTCAGAGACAATAACGTGCAAATAAGACTAGCAGTCTAATATGTTCCTCCAAGTTTGTCTCAATGTACTTGGCAGCATGAGCAATCCTGGAAAACAAACTGTGTTGAACTGCAAGGTGGCTTGTGTGTATCCAGCAAAAGTTCCCACCACTCTCACAATGGTCTCCCAATATTTTCTAGACCAAGTGAGCCCATTGCAGCAGTCAGATTGGAGGTGAAACTTCATTTCTTTAACCAAAAGGTGCAATTGTGGGGGGGGGGTTCATAAGCTTAGCTAGAATGACAGAGAAATGAATAAAGTGAATGCTGGGCTTATCAGTAACACATGGACAGCAAAATTCAGAGGCTTGCACAGCTAATTACCTCTTGCATAACAAAACAAATTTTATGACTGCACAATTTTTAAATACTCATATTAGCATTCCTGGAATGTGATTCTTTCCCCCTCACTATATTGAATAGTTTTTTAAGACAAAAATCTTCCTGCAAAATCTGGAGAAACAGGCTAGCAGTATCCTATGCCAATATGGAATGGAGATATATATCTGAGAAGGAAGTCCAATTTTTTTTGAAGTGGTTTACCTATTTGCAGGTCCATCCTCTGTTCCTGTGTGAATCACAATCTCTGTGGGTTATTTCTCTGAAGAGCCAGTGGATACCATGGTGCCTAATTCAGAGAGCAAAAGTATTTGCAAATACTCAGTACCTCAGGCACTTCACACCTAAGGACTCAGTGCCAGAAAGGCCCTTCAAAGTTATACTAATAATTTATTTCCCAAAATATGTGATTTAATGCTTTTGGTTTAATTCACCCACTTTTTCTCCATTACTCTGCTTTACAGCCACATCCCATTTGAAAAAAGAATCATTTTTTTCTATCTCACTGCTACAGTTCAAGCACAATGTTGATGATCAAAAAACAGTGTAAATCTTTTTCCTGGTATCGCTACTTGTAAGACATCTGATAGAATTTCTGCAATGTAGTGCAATTTTGTAATTCAAGATATGCAGTCTGTATCACCTCATAATTGCAGTCCAACAGTGCCATCCTCTGCTCCTTGCAAATAACATTTCAATATTACTCCAAGGATAATCTTGAGATTTAAGATACAAAAATTCTTATAATCAATTAGCTGTAGTTTCACAAGAATTCTTATCATCAATAAGCTGTAGTTCCACAGTGTAAGCTTTCTGATAGTTTAAAAAAAGTCTACTTTTCCGTGTGTAAGACCAAGGCATTATTTTTATGGTTACAAAAATATGTTTTAAAAATACCAAAAACTTTATGCATTGACATTGTCATGGATTAGATTTATGAAATTTTTCATTTGTGTTTCAAGTTCTCATTTGTACACTAATATACGCAATTAACTCTCTAGAATGGTTCTGTACTATGTTTTGGACCTTTCATGAACCCAAACATACAGCAGAAATTTATTTTCCATGATGCCTAGACACTTAAAGACAAGACCCACTCAACCACTCAAAAAAACACCTTCTAATTCAAAATTAAGATAAAAACAGAATGTGATAATCAGAAATATCAGCACAAAGACTGATAAACCCAGTACTTGTCTTCAGTGGTCTGAAAATACACTGGTATGGGAGGGGTTAGAGAGCAATATAAAAGTCCACTATTTTAAATTCGAGTGGGAAGAAACCTTGAGGGCCCTTGCAACAAAATGCAAAGAATCAATAATAGTTTTGCTGGTAAAAATCATAGTATGTGAAAATCAGTGTCAGGAGATGAATAAAGTGCAAAAGTCCCAGAGGCAAAAGGGAATGAGGAATTAATGTAGACAGGCACACAAAGTTACAGCCTTGGTTTGTTGCTTTTTTAAGTCAACCTACTTACGTTCTCTTTCTACTATTGCAAATATTTGTGGGACAGTCACATGATCTTGCATTAATTTCACCATCATATTTGTGCAACCTCTCATTCTTTTTCTACAAATACCTGTGTGACATAAACAAAGAGAAAACTTCTCCTAGGAGAGCAGTTAAGCACTAGAAATTATGCCCACAAGTCATAGAATACTTTGGATTGGAAGGGACTTTAAAGATCATCTACTTCCAGTGTCCCCTGTCATGGGCAGGACACCTTCCACTAGATCAGGTTGCTCAGCATTCCATCCATACCAGCCTTGAACACTGCCAACAATGAGACATCCACAGCTTCTCTGGGCAACCACGAATAAGAGCAGGCAAAACAGAATCTTAAGGATGTCTGCTTCCAGGACATAGGAAAATTCACCCTGCATAAAAATACTGAAGGTTTCTGTCATAGGAATTTCTGACCTTCAGCACTAGTGGATTCTGAAAAAGACAGAGAGCAGAAGTAGTGCAGGGGAAATAGGCCAATGTGAAAACTACTTGACTTTCCTGCTACTTGCACTATTTGGCACCACTGCAGGAAGGTGACAGGATTATCTCTTTTCCACATCTTTAATATGCTTTTTCTTTCCTAGCCTGCACATCAAGACCAAGTGGTACAGATGGGTCCCTGTGCTAGGATTTTTCCAGGGTAGATTTCCATGGAGCAGATCCACCCCACTGCACTTCACACTTCTGGACTCATTAGTCATGATGGAAAAGAAGAACAGCCCCTCCTCCATGACTCCCTAACTTACTCCTGGTCCATTCCCATCGCATGGGTCTTCAGAGTTACAAATGTGACACTACCTTTGATCTCTTCAGAGTAATCCAGGTAGCAAAGGATTAAACTGTTAACTGCTGTTTAAACTGTTTTGACTTTATCTGGTGCCTTTTGACTGACGAAGATGCAGAAGCCATTGCCTAAATGACTAAGCTGAAAGTATAATCAAGGCAAGGACACCCCTAGCATTACCTGCATCTCTTCTACTGTCATGCTAATATGCAAAAAGGGGGCATGAGTCCAAAGCTTATTTTGAGGAAATTTTGTTCACAGCACAGAGATACTCAGCAATATTTTCTCTAGTGATATTAAATTGTTACAGTGGTTTGGGGGAAAAAATGTTATTTTCTAAAAAAATTCTTGTTTATCTTTAGCTACTATCTCAAGAAAAATTACTCCACACACATGATAAATAATTGCATGCATTGGCTTTTGGTTTATTCTTATTCACTGTATATTTTCTCAGGTCAAAGGGTTTTCAGCAAGATAACTGATTATATAAATCTTTTTTCCTTTGACAGTCCTCTCAGAAAGTTCTTAAATTATATGATTAGCCTTGATTTTAATCATTCTAGGAAATTTTTTAAATCTCCTGCTGAAAGCTGAACACCAACACTGAAATAATCTATGTACAGAAACTCTCCCTCACATGGTAAATTCACATTAATAGAGATTTTTATCACACAAGCATGTTATGTGTGTCTCTTTCTTGCCATCACAATTTCAAATATGAATTGATAGAACAGTAGTGATTACAGTTGGTAACATTATTTAAAGATATAATTTCAGGGATCAAGCAGTGAAACACCATTAAACAGTAACATCATTAAATGTGAAGATAAGATTATTAACTGCTTTTAAGTATGTCTATACTAAATATCACTAAAATGCCTTGTTAGCATATTTATAAGACACTATTTATTCTCTTTATTACCAATTATATTTCAAAATTATTTTATTTTTTATATTACCCACTATGTAAACTAAATGCCACCCATCATTTCAGTATTCGAAAATGCCTTTCAGAGACATTTAATGCAGCTGCTCAAACAGCTTGTAAAAGCTCATTTATGATTAAAATTTTTGGTATTTTTTACTGAAATTTTGTTTCTATATTCAACAACCAAAGCTGTATTCATTAAAATTGGGCTTTATTAATATCTGCATTTAGCTGTGAAGCAAATTGTCAGAGTTCAGAACCTGGGCTTTATGCCAGATTACTGTCCTATCCTGAGCTGAGGTTGTTTAGGTATTTTACTAGTTCATAAAAGGAGTAGTAGGAGAGGCTTTGAATTAAGGTGATTTGTTACCTTGATTTTTTTCTCCATTTTTCTGCTCATACAATAGATTTTGAGTGTTTATTATTTGATTAATCCAGCACTGAGGTATTTATTTATTTATCTTCTGACACCTTGAAAACAAAATGTAGATAACATCTCCTCCATGTGGGCACCATATCATGTGGGCAAGGATTTCCAAAAGTATTGCATATTGCACAATACCAGTATTGCTGGTATTGTTTCAAGTTCGTTCATGGATTCTACAGTGCATGTGTTCTGGGATTTCTAAATCCTTGTGAAAATCCCACAGTAACACTCTGTGAACAGCAGTCACTGTGAGCATAGGTTATTCAGATATAGACACAAGCTTTGGTGTTAAGTACACTGTGGAGAATGTCAAGGCCAAGAGTTCTTCACTACATTTCCCAATCCTAAATAAGTAATTTATTGCTCTATGATGTACTAGAAGGCAAAAAACTAGTTCAAAAGAAGAGTGCCCAACAAACTTAGTCTGACCAATGCAAACATGTATTTTCCATAGTTTTCTCACTGATAGCTTTAAAAGAAATTTCAATAGCGTAGTGAAGGCGAAAGGTCACAACCACAAGGTTCTTGTGGTAAGAGTGGATTCCACAAGATTCCACAAGAGTGGCATGAGTGCCGTACAAGCAGAGGTGATTCTGTAGTGTTCAGAAAGAACAGAAAGCAAGGTGCTCAGCTATCTCAAAGATCAGCTTCTTTACAGCTCTGTGTCAGCTGCTGGCCTGAGCCATTACTGCTCCTTGTCAGTGAAGTCAGGGGAGATTTTCTTAACCCCTACAGCCTGCTCTAAGAATAATAGCCTAAAAATATTAAAATATTCATTTGAAACATAAACTGAGTTGTTTAAAAATTACATTTTTTACACTAGCCATGCCCTCATAAGTTCTTGGACCATATTTTAATTTGTTAAAGCAACCCAAATCTACATATCCTTCATTGATTTTATTAAAATTGGTGAGCAAGCAAATATTCATTTAAGAAGGCTAATTACCAAGCTAAAGTATTGCAATTTTATTTAGCTAATTAGAGATGGAACAATGCACTAGTAAAATTAAGGTCATGATTAAAGTAGGCTCAGTATGTCTAAGGCTTGAGCCACAGAAGTGGAATGCATGTAAGTAAGCTGAACTGTGAGATTGCCACTGAAATGTGTCAGTTGCCAAGAAAGGTCCATCTCCATGAGCAGGAAGTCAAGCAAGAGTGGCAGGAGCCCTGCATGGATGAACAAGGAACTCCCAGAAAATCTCAAACATAAAGGGGAAGTGGGCAAGAGGCAAAAGCTGGGACAGGTGACCCAGAAAATGCAGAGGCACTGTCTGAGTGTTCGGGGGCACGGTTAGGAAGGACAAGTCTAAGTGGAGTTGAATCTCATGAGAGTGGTGAAAAGCAACAAGAACTCCAAGAAATACAACAGCAGCAGAAGACATGTCAGGGAAATTGTGGGCCTGTTGCTGAATGGGTCAGGAGACCTGGTGACAAAAGACAGCAAAGACCAAAGTACAGAATACCTTCTTTGGCTTTCAGCAGGCCCAGGCCCCTGAGACCAAAGGTAAAAATCACTTCTCACCAGAGCAGGGTCAGCTTAGGAAACATTTAAAGGGAATAGACAGACGTAAGTCCATGGAACCTAGTGGGATGGACCCACAAGTATGGAAGGAGCTGGCAATGTCACTACTACGATGGGTCATTCTCAATTACCTTTGAAATGTCATATTGTTTGGGGGAGTTTTGTGAGGACTGAAAGAAAGCAAATGGCACTTCTATTCTGAAAAATATAGAAGAAATACCAGGAGGACCACAGGCTGGACAACCACACCTCAGTCCCTAAGATCCAAAAGCCTTTCCAAATAAATGAAGGACAGCAGTGTGCTTTGTAGCAGTCAGCATGGACTCAAGGGAAAATCATGCTTAACCAACTTGAGAGCCTTCTACAATTGGTGGGTTAAGAGAGAGCAGTGGATGCTGTTTTCCTTTACTTTGACAAGGCTTTCAATAGTCTCCCAAGTCATCCCCTCAGAAAAGCAGATGGAGTAGAGTCTGGCTAAGTGAAAAATGAGTTGGACGGATGATACAAAACAGGGAGGAGTGGCTGATACACCAAATGGGTGCACAGCTTAATAGAGGGACCTCAACAGGCTGGAGAAGTGAGACAACACATGAACATTATGAAGCTCAACAAAGGGAAATGTCAGCCCTATCCCCAGGAAGAAATAAACCAGGCACCAGTATGACATAGGGACCAATTAGCTGAAAAGGAGTTTGACAGAAAATGTCTTTAAAGATCCTGGTTTGGCAAAGCCAGCAAAGTGCCCTTGTGGCAAAAACGGGCAATGGTATTTTGCATTAGACAAAATGTTGCCAGCTGGTGAATCCGGAGTCAGAATTTCCCCTCTGCTCAGCACTGGTGAGACAAGTCTGGAACAGGCTGGACCCTATGATCTCAAAGGTCTTTTCCAACTTAGTTGATTCTGTGATTCTGTGAATGCTAGGTCAGCTCTGGACTCCTGCGTATGAGAGAGGGTGATGGACATACTAGAGCACATCCAGTGCAGGCTCATGAAGGTGATTAAGGAACTGCTGCTGTTATATGATGAGAGGGTGAGAGTGCTGGGACTGCTCAGTCTGGATAAGAGAAGGTTCAGTGGAATCTTATCCATGTGTGTAAAACTCTGATGGGAGAAGTAAGGAAGGCAGAAACCAGACACTTCTCTGTGGTGCCCAGCAACAGGACAAGAGGCCAAAGGTACTAACTGAAACACAGGAAATGTCACGTGAGAGTAAGAAAGAACCCTTAGTGTGGGCATGAAGAAACACTGCTGCAGGTTGTCCAGGGAGGTTGCAGACTCTACATCCTTGGACATATTCAGAATCCAACCAAACATGTCCCCAGGCAAATCTTCTCTCACTGACCTGTTGAACTAGAAAATCTCCAGAGGTGCCTCCCTCTCCCAGCCATTCTGGGAACCAATAGTTCTGTAAATTACATTATTTTTTGAGTCCTATCTGGCCAAATCTTGGTAAGGACATCTTCATTCCACTCTAAGATCCCAAATATTGTTTTAGCCATTAAATTACATTGATTTCCATGGATGAAGAAGATAACTCTGGGAAATGCAAGAGGAAAGCTGTCTATGTCTGGAAGAAAGTAACTCATTTAGCAAATTAAGAACCACATATTTATAGGTCAGGATTCGTCTGACCTTTACTTGGTGTCTATATCAACTCAGCACAAATCATATCCTTGAATGCCTAATACTCTTCTACTACCTATACAGTACAAGTTGGCTTTTGATTTTGTCAGAATAAGTGAAAAGTACTTTACATAATGATATATATTTGCAGTTTTTCCAATCTTATCTGTATATTTACAGTTCACATATGACATTTCCTCTGCCCTTGCCACTAAAAGAAATCCTATTAGCAATTATTTCCTTACTGACCTGTCCTAGTCAGCTAGAAAATGCCATCTATTATTTTCTCTTCCTCACTCTGTCACTCATTCACACCCCACTGATTGACTGTAGAGCTTTATTTTCATTCTTTCTACATTGACTGTAGAGCTTTATTTCTATTTTTGCTACTTGGTGTTATTATGTTATTAAAGTTCTAGGAATATCAAATTTAAGTAATTGCCCCAAAGTAAAGAGAACTACTAAACCTGTTCCATGTGAGGGCTGCTAGCCCATTTACAAAATCTACAATGCAATGAGTCAACAGATTTGTTTGTCTGGTTGATGAGTACAGTCCTTAGACTGAAGATCATAGAGCTGGTGATGGTTGCACAGATCTCCAAGAAGTTTTCAGAAACTGGGTAGCTGCCTGTATTAATACAAGATTTAAAATATTATATTTTAAAAAATTTATCCATGTTTATGGGTGCTAACATTAAAATGCACTGTTTAGTTTGAATTTTATTTTATCCAGAAACAGAGGGATGTTACTGACTGACAATTTAAAATGCTCACTTTCATTGGGGTGTCAAAGACAATTATGAATTATGCACTAGTGCACTGTTAGTACCTATAGTACCTAAGCAGGGTTGAATTTTTTTGCACTCATTTATTAATCAAAAAATCCTTTTATGTATTACTAGTTAACCCTATATTGCTCTTCTTTGGAAGGGAGGGGTGACATGTTGACATCATAGAAGACAGACTAAATTAAAGAGATGCTAAAAGCACTGACATCTATGCAAGATCATAGGCACATTTGAATCTGATAGTCATCATTTTTTAAAAAGCTACTCATATTCACATTAAGCTGATCAAGAATATGAAGGAAAACCACTTTCATTTTTTTGTATTAGAAACAGACTGTAACCCAAAACTAATTTTGAGAGTAAAATTACTTGTGTTAATCTTCTAATCTTTAGACCCTAAAACCTTGTTCCTTCAAGTAATTATATTAAACCAACTCAGAAATGTTTTTCTCTTTCTAATTTCTGGAGAGAGAAGGCAATAAAAACAGAATAACTAACCATAAACAATTTTATTTGCCTGATTATATCGAAGCTTCAGATGGACTGTTTTAAATGGCCAGACAATCATGGATGCATTTTCTTTTTAACCCAGCCCTGAACGGCAGAACCTGTATACGGTTTTGACCCTAGCAAGGTCAACATTTCCCCTTTTTCTTCTTCTGATTCTTTTTCTAATAATTCTTTTTCTCATTCATTACATTTATTATAACGTTTATATAACAGTTAAAGGAAGAGACACAGTCAATTTTAATACTTCACTAGTCCAGGATTCTCCAGGAAGGAAACACAGGGCTGTTCCCCTTTGAAAGGGTTTAGATTTGCTAAAGAGATTTGTAATGAAAAGTCTGCTCATGATGCAGTGAAAGGCACAACAGGCTGACAATGACAAAGCAGGAAAGATAGATAAAAAATCAGATACCTTCATTATGTTTACAATAACAAGTACTTGTGTTTTAAAATTAACAATTGAGATGTAAAAGGTTGAACAAAGAATGATTACTTTATCACTTAAAAGTATAATTTTTGTAGTAAACTTTGAATCTGATCTGATTAGTTTTCTTCCCCCAGTTAATTATGCTTATCCAGGAAATTAGTTTCATACAGTCTAAAACGTGGTAATAAAAGAATCTGTACTACCTAAACATGTTAACCTTCTCAGTGTTGTCTCTTCCTGTTCATTATCCAGTTTACTCTGATACTGTTTCTTTTCCTTCTGGTTATTATTTCATCTTCTTCTTCTTCTAATTTCTTACGCTCTTTCACCTTGTGCATCTCCCACTCTCCCAGTGGACATAAAAAAGTGCCAAAGATCACACTAGATCAAAATTATTTTTGTAAGAAGAACAAATCAGCAAGAAAAGGATGAGATTTATAACTGATTTTAAGCTCAACTCTGCTCCCCTACCTCCAATTAAATAAAAAACTTTACAGCTTTTCAAGCCAGTCATAATATATGATACCTACCTTCAGGTCTCACCTGGTTTTTTTACAAATACTTGAACTGGGTCACAACATGCTTGGACTGAGACCTTTATGTCTTTTACAGGGTCTGTAAAAGAGTTTTGTCAGCTTCCTTGGCTAATATTACCTTAAACCCCATTGCTTTAGCCAAGGTTTGCTTTCAATTTTCCCCCAAATTCAATTAGACAGTCAGAACAAAACTCAAAGAGCTGGAACCAAAGTTAAAAATAATCCATGATAATTCCACTGATCTAGTCAAAACTACAACTCAGTCCCCCTTGGAGCACAAGCCTGCTTTGTTATGACAAGAGGAGGTGGTATTAGGAGTAATTTAAAGTTATCAAAGACACGTTTTTAAGTTTTGAAGTATTACTTTACACTTGAGAGACGGAGGGCAGGGAAGAATGCAAATCACTGTCAGCTCAGGAGCCAAAGGTAAAATGCAAATTTTAGTCAGAGTTAGCTCTGTGGTAACTCTTTTGTCTCCAAAGCCAAGGTAGTTTTAGACATTTTTACAAAGAAACGCACTGTGAATGACCAGCAAAACAGTATAAGAATGACATGTTTTCTGTAAGCACAGTTGTTACTAAGGCCACTCATACACAGATACTTGCTAATTGTGTAGCTTCAGCAAGAATCAGAAGAAAGTAGTATTCAAATGCATGTTTTAAGAGAAGAATTGGAGGTTGATTTTGGCTGGCTGTTCTGTTTGTTCTCAAGTGAGGAAGGTGAAGATTATGGTGAAAAAGACAAGAACTGGGACTAATGTTGGCTTTTAAACAGAGTGAAAAATAACCATTTTTCTTTTTTTGCACTACTCATGAGAAAGAGACCTGTCAGATTCAATTGAAACAGCCACAACCTGTCTACTTAAACAAGGAGTCTGGTTTTCTGACCCATTCCTTTGTCCTCTGAGATCCATGCAGACTTCATCGAAAAAGTTTCACTTCATCTGTCTGCGAAGGAAGAGGGAACCTTCTGACATCTGCCAGCATCAGGGGCAAAGATGGATGAAAATGTTTAGTAAATCCAGCAAAGGCGTGGGATTCTTACAGGCAAGGTAAAACTGGAGCAGTTTCCCAACACCTGAAAATACCTTCTATTCTGTATTCACAGCCATGCCTGTCTTTTCTTGTCTAAGCAACTGGATGAGAAAAGAAAGGTGTATCTTCAAATTAAGGTCAGTGTCTGGCCCAACAAGCTTTCCTGGTATATGTGTAATATTTAACAGAAAACTGGGATATATATTATTTAATCCAGGTAGTCCATTTGAGAGTTTAAAGTAGTTTATTGAAATAGAAAAGAGCTTAAGTTTTGTTGCCTCTGAATATCTGTTTTGTAATGTGGAATTTCCAAGTCCAACTCATAAACAGAATTATACTTCATCTTCCCTTATTTCTCTCCCTCTTATTGAGGATTTGGTCAATTAACACTTCTCAGTATTACACCTTTAGAGAGTCAAGGAAGTGTGAAATTGCCTTATAGTAGTGACAAGGATGAAGAAATCTTCCAAAGTCATTACCACAGCTCTAAATCTGGAGTCGAATTTAAATATAACATATACTACAAGCTGAAAGAGAAAGTATTTGAGTTATTTGCTCAAAATTATTTTAAACCCATGTATATAAAATTATTTATGTTAGAATAGCAATCTGAAATTTGAATTCTCTATTAGTTCTAAGAAACAGTTAATATAATTGAATTTTTCCCACCAGCATTTCATTCAGTCTTATCTTTTCTGCTTCACTGTGGTTGGGAAGGGGTAAGTGAGAAGGCCTGTGGGCCTGGGATAACTGGAATAATTTGAGTGTTTATTATGCCATCCTTACTAAAACTATTGCTGCATAGCAAGACTGTATTTCTAAAATGCCTGCTGTAGGTATATGTTGATGTATTCCAATAAAAGTCTTCTTCAGGAAGCAGCAAATTCAACACAGTGTTGTTTGATATGTAACTTTCCACTAGGGACAAAAATAATGCTCTTATTTAGCCATACTACAGGTACTTCCAAGCCACAGGTCTGCTTTTTCCATTCTGGAAAAAATGAACATATGAAAAGAATCTGCACTTTTGAGTTCACAGAATAATAGAATAATAGAATTAATCATAGAATCAAACCAAAGTGGTTCAAAGCCACAGGGCAGTCTCTGCCACTGAAATGGAGGCAGTGACACCTTTCAAAGAGTAAATATTCACAGAAACAGAGTGAAAACAATAAGGAACCTTCTTCTCTAGCCTGCCAATAACAATGCTGTGGAAGGAGATAGATGACCTGTAGACTAGTTCCTCATCTCAGTAAGACATACACATTATTCAATACCTCTAAAAATAAAAAAAGACATTTCATCCTCTTTTTCTGAAGGCATATTCCTTCATTTTCCTCAGATTTTCACCAACAAAAGTACACTATTTTCTGATATTTTGACATTAAGCTGTAGGGTTTGAATGGATGAGATGTAAAATTAATGCAACTTATTTATTTTTCTACCAAATTTTTAATTTATCTTCAGGCATTTAGTTGGAGTGATGGATATTAATAAGGAATTAATGTGAAAATCATACAAAATTTTAGATGTCACTTCATTAAAATTTCAGCCACTCATGGAACTCTGACAGGGAAAACACAGGAAAAATTTAAACTAGATGATAGCCAACAAAAAACTTTACATGAGTTTCTTGTAACCTCCTTAATCACCTGGGCAAGGAAATATTTGAGACTAAAGGCAATAAACAGGAGAAAAAGTAAAAAAATAACCCAATGCATGAAACTCATTTACCAGCTCTTGTAGGAAACTAAGCTATCCATACTTGCAAGATATTTTTTCAAGATCCTGAATGTGGGTAATTTTCTCCAATATATGAGATATCATTAGAGAACCTATTTAAATATGGTAAAACACACATCCAAACCACCCATATTTTTTAAGACTTTGGCCATATGTTCAGCTGAGTGCTGTGAATTTGCAATGCAGATACTAAATATGGGATTTATCTCAGCTGGCCTGAGAGAACCAAGGTGAGAAGACTACAACAGCAATAGTCACCTTTGGCTCTGACTTTTTGAAGAGAGCAGCAAGAATGTTTTCAGGTATCAGTTTGTGGGATCTTTACTAAAGGTCTTTATTTACTCACTTGAATCCTGCCAGAAAAGACAGAGTATGTTTTCAGAAAGCTTTTTCAGACTTTGGAATATGAACTGAAACCAAATCAAATCATTGTTTACCTTTTGAGCTGCACAGTATTTTTCTATAAAAAAATGAAATTTTGTCTATTTATTTCATTTCTGTTGTGATTTCTTTTTTATTGTGAAGATTGGCTAATTTAGAGTAAATTGTCTTGGTAAAGTAATCAGGGAAAATAGATGTCAGAGATCAATTCATCCAATTGCATTAAATGAGAGACAAGATTTTCTTTACTCATTTAATTACACCAAATAACATCTGCAAGACATACCTACCCTTCAAAAAGAAGACACATATATGGAGTACTGGGATTCATTCCAGAACTATCATCAAACTTTGAGGAATTATCAATCCAAGTGAGAAAAGTTTCAGTGCTGCTATATAATAGGATTATGTGCAATTCTTCTGTGATTTCTTCCCTAGTAGATATGGGAAACAGCTCTTTTTCTCTCCAAATGGATTTATAAAAGTGATTTGAAAAGCCAAAACAATTAAAAACACAGCATGTTGTCTATTGAGGCTGTTTTGTGTACAAAAAGAAAAAATAACACCATCAACAACAAAAGATTAAGAGATATTGTAAAAAAGGAAAACTTCCAAAAATTCAGAAAGATCCATTTTCCTTTCTCAAGCTCTCCATAAGGTGAGGTACCCTGTTTTCCTTTTCCTCAACCCAAATAACAGATATATATCCAGCAAAAATATTTGGTATTCAGAATTCCTCCTTCGAACCTTAAGCAGTTTCTCAAGCAGTTTCCCTGGGGTCAAAAACATGTTTTTAATGGTGGTTTTATGATGTTATTGGGGCAGGCATAATGAAATAAGAAAACTAACTTATTAAATAGGGTTTGGGGAGGAATTTTATGATCACTTTGTATTAAAATTCTGAGTTCTGAGTAGATGCTAGAGGCATTAAATATTAGCAGTAGATTATGCACTGTTATAAACACATCAAAAAAGAACTTTCATAAAAAGCAATCACTTTCCTGTTCCCTATAGCTGATGTTTTTCAACAGTTGACCAATCATTAGAATATATATGTATATATTCTAGTCTATAATATGTATATTTGTGTATATATATATATATGTACTCATTCTAAAGTAGCAGTTCCAGGCAGTACCTAGTGGCACCTAGGTACAACATGTAGCCACTCTACCTAGTATACTTTGCTGTTAATTATAGAATATACTGAGTTGGAAGGGACCCATCAGCATCATCAAGTCCAAAGCAACTGAAATGTGAAAGATCTATAGAGTCTGTATAAATATTGGTATGGTCTATTATAAAGAAATATGGGTAAAAATAATTTAAAACCCACAGCCAACACTGCAATGTTTTTAAAATGTTTTTAGTGAGATGCTAAACATGCAGCATTTTATATCCAATTAAAAGGAGATTTTATGTTTCCCTAAGAACCCAAGCCTGTTCAATGAGTTTCATTTTATATGGAAATGCACTGTGCTAAGAACAGTTTATTGCCTTTTCCTAATACAAGTCCATCAATGACCTAATACTTGCTTTTCAAGAAGAACAGTAGATGTCATGAAGCTCCCTCCTAGAAAACCAAAACCCCATCTTCCATCCTCTAGTGTCAATGATCTCTCTTCTACAATGTTTGCAGCTGCAGACACAATCCCAAATCTAATTTGAAATGGGCTGCAAATGAAAAGAAGTAGCACAAACCTAAAATCAACTAAAAATCAGATTGTAGAAAGCTTCTGAGAGTACAATTTTGATGGAAGATTTTACTTTCTGTTGCAGTATTGCAGCAGAACATGCTACATGCTACACCTTTTAATATGCTAGATTTCACTGATGTGAGTGATTTAATAAACTGCCCCAAACAGTAAGGCAGAGATGCTGCTTGCCACTGTAGGGAAAAAGTCATGTGGCCAAAGTTCACCTGAAGCTGAAGTTGGCCAGAATTGCGGGGACAATAAAATGAGGTTTTCAAATATATTAATGGCAAAAGGCAGTGTAGAAATAACATCAGCCTGTTCTAGGATGAGGATGGTAACCTCAAAAATGGGGTCATGGACAAGGCAAGAGGGCCAAGCATGTCCTGGGAACATCAGGCCCAGAATCACCAGCTGGGCAAGGGAGGGGATTGTCCCACTCTGCTCTGCCCTGGGGCGACCTCACCTTGAATATTGTGGACATTGACAGTAAAGACATTGAGGTATTAAGAGTGTCCAAAGAAGGGTAACAAAGATGGTGAAAGGCCTTGAGGGGAAACTGTGAGGAGTGGCTGAGGCCGCTTGGTCTATTCAGCCTGGAGGAGACAGGGGAAACCTCACTGCAGTTACAGCTTCCTCCTAAGGGGAACAGCAGGGGCAGGCACTGATCTCTGCTCTCTGTGGCCTGTAACAGGACCCAAAACATTCACCTGAAGCTGTGCCTTGGCATGTTTAAATTGAACATTAGAACAATTTCTTCACCCAGTGGGTGGTTGGGCACTGCAACAGCCTCCCCAGGGGAGTGTTCACAGTCCCGAAACTGTCTGATTTCAAGAAGCATTCAGAAAATACTCTTGGACATGTAGTGAGACTCATGGATTTGATGGCACTGTGCAGAGCCAGGAACTGGATTCAATGATTCTGATGGGTCACTTCCAACTCATATTCTGTGATTGTGTGATTTCATGCTGAATACAGAAGTCCAGCTGGGTAACAAAGTGCTTGTTATTCCAGTCGTTTAATGAAATGCCTACAAATTTGAGTCATTCCACAAAGCATCTTCCTGAAAAAGTCATTTTTCCACGACAGAAAATTTTAATCATTTAGTGGAACTGATTGGTTTCACAACATACGAGCAAAACCAACAAAATGTGAGACCACATTTAAGTAAAAGCATATTACTAACAATTTCAAACAGGTAAAAATACTACCCTCTGTATGTGAATATTTATTTGATTTTAGGTATATATACTTGGGTATATATAGAAATAAAACCCACCCTAAAGATGTAAGAAAAATTAAGGAGGCATTTATACAGAACATGTTAATTTCATACACTATGAAAGATGTAAACTTTTAGCCCATAACTGGACAATTGGCTTTTAGAAGAGGAGAAGTGATATTTTTTGTCACCTCCACTCCATATTTAAATGTGTGCTTTTTATGTGAATGAGAAAAGATGGGTCAAGAGACATGCTGTATCTAGCATGATGGGATAACACCCGCATCTTCCATGTTATTGCACTGTTTGTGTACCACCTTTCTAAACATCAATTCATAAGAAGGAAAATCCTAACTCCATAAAATGACTCTTAGATACCTTAGCTAGAAATGTCCTTTTGCTCTTTTCAAAATAGGACATTTCAAACTCAAATTCCAACAAATAAAGCTTTTATACAAAAACAGAATATACAGTACATATGAAAACACAATGTTGAAACTGCACATCAAATATTAAGTTTTCCAACTGGAAGAAATGGAAAATATTCATTATAAAAAAAGTTTTAATTATTTGAACAAGTGGTATTAATCTTTCTGGAAGCATATCACATTAAGATCCCGTGCCAGCAAAGCACTTAAGTATGGTTTTCTCTTTAAAACCAAAAAGTAGGCCACAGAAGTATATATCTACCTGGTTAGAAATGATTAAATTAAGATAATGGTCTCAGTGCAAATTCAGAAATGTTTAGTTTAATACTGCCTATATAATGAGGAGCTGGATTATTTCAGCACATAAACTAAAAAGGAGCAAAATGTAATGGCACACGGCAACCACTGCAGTATTGTTGCAGGGCCAACAAATTAAATGCCATAGTTCTTGAAGTCAAAATTAAATTGATTCTTCAGCTCTTTTATAAAGTCATTTCCTCACTATGCTGTCAGAACAACCTGCAGTAAAAATAAGACCATAAACCTCAAATCCCTCATCCAGCCTTGATCAAATCATGTGAGCAGTGCCATCAGGGCTGGTGTAGAAGCAGTTCACAGGCCATGTTTGGAACTGTATTCTAAATTTATCATTATAAAATCTCTGTAGGCACATGGGAGTTTTAAATGTGCTGTACACGGTTACAGCTTTTTTATTCAGTATTACATTAAAACTAGCTTATTTCCTTATTTTTCATATCTTGTCTATTTTGCAAAGAAAGAGGTGGGATTTCTGAAACGGTGCTATTCTGAGGCCATGCAATTGCCATTGCATTGTGACACATGCTTGAAAGATAAAAGGTCAGATTATGAGAAAAGTCATTTTTCTAAGCAAAGAAAGTGTGACAGATACCTGCTGTGAGGATTTTCAGTGAAGCATTTCATGATGTCTTGTATAAAGCTCTTGAAAAATCTACAAATGTTGGAAGTACCTAAAGGAAATGTATTCTGAGTAAGAGACTAACAAAAATGAGGAATCCAACACAAGTGAGAGACAAAATGTCCTGCTCAAAAAAGATACATAAGTTTTTCAGATGCACCAAAAGAACCATTCTTGCTTAGAGATTTATTCATAACCTTTCAGTAAAAGAGGAATATGCCTAGAATGTTTTTGGTGACATGAAACTAAAAGTGGATATCAATACAAGGAAAGATCAGGATGTGATACTGACAAAAAAAAAATATTTTGGTTTACAAAGAAATGAGCATATAAAGATGAGCAACACACTTAGCTTGGAAACTACAAGTTTTTCTGCCTCTAGAGCAGTGAGGTTCTGCAGCACACAGTTGGAGTTTTCTGGAGGGAAACTGCGCACCCGTGTGGGAGAGTTTCTGTGTCCCACATATGATCACATTCCACACATGTGCAATAATTTTGCGTGGCCAAAACCAGAAAACGCAAACAGTTTTATGTGCAAGTAGGGTCTGGTAAGGTCTTCAAGATGACTTTGTGGCAAGGTGCCTCTGATGAGCATGATTGGGCTTTGTAACAGACCTAACTCAGCAATGCATTTTTTATACTTCCTTACCCATTTGATTCTTTTTCACATCATAAATTTAGCATTCTTGTGCTGTGTTTTATTTACATATCCATAAACACATTTTAAACAGTATAATATACTTAGGTAGAGTTTATGTTGTTAGCCAGCATTATAATACTCCAGATATTTCATTAGCCTGATTACACCATCAGGTAAGAATAAATAAAACTTTTTTTCTATTTCCAGCTTGCATTATATGATCAAACACATTTAAATCAGAGACAGAAAGGCATTAAAACTATTAGCTCAGGTTGGGTTTATTTCACAAAGTTCAGTACAGAAGTTTATTTTGTGTTTTGTTGAATAGGTTTAATCAGTGCAGTACAACTAGTAAGAAATTAATTGATTTTTAAGTCCTGTAAGCAGTTCAGATCATTGCCATTATTCTTAATTATAAAAGGTTACAGTTGAATTCTTTCAATATATGTGACTATAACACAAACTAAGCCTAAAAAAGTAGGTCAGCTTTTCATCACAAGTACAAAGGAATGCTCTTGGTATTTCAGTACAGCATGAAAACGAGAATAATTTGTGGTGCAAAAGTTATATTCATGTAAACACAACTTTTCTAACTGATGTGATTGTCATATTTCTGAACATTTTCCATACCACAGTATGCATTCTTAATAGTTATTTTATAATAGTTATTTATAAAGTCTTTCATCAGCAGATAAAGCAAGAGTACCTATGCCTGTAGTGTTTTCCTCACAGATTCATCTTGAAGAAACTCTGATTTAATAGGTCTAAATTATTAAATACATCCTTACATAAAATCTGACTTGGATTTAGCTGAGCTGATTTTTTCAAAAACATTATAGATGGAATTGTATAGTCCATTACAGGCTTAGTAACTGGTTTCATAGGTTTTGCTTTGTTTGATAATGTTTTTGAGGACTCTGTGGTTGATCTTGGTGGCAAGAACATTAATAAATTTGTGTTTAAAAGAGTAAAGGTTCCAAAAAGCTGCCTGCAAAACATAAATCAAATTATAGGAGCAGTTTTTCATGTAAGATTTCCTAAAAGAGTTTCATTTTTTCTGTATCTTAAAAATATTTCTTCAATTTGAGTTCGCAAACATCTCCTGAAAACCCAACACACATTAAATTATCTCCTTTCATCAGCTAGGATCTCATTCCTCCATTTTCTGCAGGAGATGGAGATCAGAGTTAATGCTGCTTTTATAGTCTTTATCCACCAGAGACAGCTCAGGGATTGTTTTGTACTTTTACCATGAAAGTCTGTTGAGCAGTGTCCTACACTAGTTCCTCATAACCTGGGAAATTCCCTTGCATAGAGCAAAATATTGAGGATCTTGCTGTATTTTACTTTAGTCACAAAGACATTCACCTGCTGTAATCTTCTTTTCCTAATATTTTTCCTTTTTTAATATCTAATTTTTAACTGTGTACTGTTGCCCTGATGCAAAAGCCTTTTGATTGTTACAGTCTTGAACTGGAGTTTCTCACGCAGCTTCACAAAAACAATATGTATTTTTAGCATTTATCTATTGTTTACATTTTTCTGCTATGGGTGGAGAAATGTGATGGATGGTGATGTTCACCTTCCAGGTCAAGAGGTGGCAACCTGTGTAGCCAGTCTCTGGCCTTTTGTAAAAATGTATATATGGAGTCAGATTTAAAGAATAAAGAAGTAGAAGCCTTCCCTTGACCTGCTGTCTGCCTGCGTCTGCCTGATTCCTCGGGTCATCCCTACACCTGCCACAGTGCACTGCTGCTATTAAACTCTGTGGTTTATCAGTTCTATAACAGCAAATTTCTGCAATCCTCACTGCATTTCCTCTTTTATGCAATGCATTCAGGGAGATTTGCCAAAGGTCAGACAGAAGAGCAACACAAATGAATTGAACTCAAGAGTTCACACTCTCTCTTGACCTAAATCTCCTCATTTTCAATTCACTGAAGATGCAGATACTTACCAAAACTCACACTAAAATCAGTAAATGTCAGCAAGCAATAGCATTCCACTAATTTGTAACTGCAGTGGAAAAGCAATCAAAGGAAATAAAGCTCAGAAAGAAAATGAAGCTGTATACAGTGAGGGGAAGCATAGGGCTCCATCAGCAAAGCAGTTAGGACAGCATTCTACGGCACTTAAGCCACAGTAACATTGTGAAAAATTGCATGTCTTTGTGACTCAAGAGAAGGATGACATTTCCTTGATTTTAACTTCTGGGTTGCTTTTGAAAACTAAACATTTAGCTGTACCTACAATAAAAAAAATTTAAAAATAGGAAAAAAAAGGATAATAATTTGTTTTTTCCATGTTGATTTAAAAAAACAGCTAATAGTGTCACAGAGTTGCTGAATTGAGGCTGTACATGATGAACATGAGGGGTGAAAAGCAGAAAAACTAAAGAAGCAGAATGAGAAAATAAGAACAAATGAAAAGGTGAAGACATCTGTGATGTGCAGTGCGGTACACTTGACAGTACCAGCTTCAGCCTCACTAGTACAAATAGTAGAATTATACAACACATAAGATCTGAAACTGGATACCCTGAGTGTATATGCAGGTTGTTCACTGTGCAGTGATGAAGAGCATCTTGCTATACCAGAAACAGGAAAAAGTCTGTTGTTTCATGCTTCACGTAGTGGAGGCCACGATGTCTTCACTGAATCACAGAACCACAGAATGGGTCAGCTTGGGAGTGACCACAGTGGGGCCATCTGGCCCAACCCCCCTGCTCAAGCAGGGCCATCCCAGAGCACATGGCACAGGATTGTGTACAGATGGTTTTTGAACATTTCTAGTGTTCACAGCCTCACTGGGCAACCTGACCAGTCACCTACACAGGGGAGAAGTTCTTCCTGACAAGTGGAACATGGTCTTTCTGACATGGTCTTCACTTCCATGCAAGTGGAACTTCCTGTGCATCACTTTCTGCCCATTGCCTCTCTCCTTGTTGCTTGGCACCACCAAGAAGAGCCTCCAAAAGGCCCCATCCTCTCACTACCCTCCCTTCAAATACTTATAGACAGTGATGATTTTCCCTCTCAGTCATTTCTTCCCAGGGCTGAACAGGTCCAGCTCCTCCAGCCTTGCCTCATAAGAGAGATGTTTCCAGCAGTCTGAGTAGCTGAGTAAAATTGGCTAAAGGGAAGCCAGAGAAAAAAGATGGCTGAGAGACAACTACTGTTCAGCAGCTCTATGCAGCTTATAAGAAGAGTATTTGAGATGTTTCTGCATTTTATTTGAACCAGATGTTCTCTGATTTCATTTTTAAACAATGTGTTACCCTTTCTAAGACTTTCCTAGGAATAGCATTCTCTTTTGATGACTAATTGAAATTGATAATAATTTCAGGATAGAGTTAACATGTGTTACAAAGATTTTAATTACTCTGTCTGTGACTGTCATGTATTTGTAAGCCATTTCCCAATCTGAAACTGGGAAATCAGTAATTCAAAGAGGAAAAACCCTGAAGTGCATGAAATAAAAAAATTAAACAAAAAAACTAAACCCACAATTTTATTTAGATACTCTTTCCCTGCACTTACTAATCTTGATTGTAATGCACAAAATAAACTAGGTCTGCTCTCTCAAATTCTCAACAAAGAATCTTATTAAAACAGAGCTGCAGGATGTTTGCACAGGGCACAGGGAGGCAGAATATCATATCTGATCATAATCATTGCTTTCCTGCCTGCTTCAGTGCATCCCAACATAGTCATACAAATACTTTTGAAATGTGGCAGATTTTTTTTCACCACAAACCTTTTCTGTACTTTTTTCCCTAATGAGGAACATATAAGGCTCATATAAACTCAACAGACAAATGAAACTTGAATTGCACAAAAGGCAAATTTTAAAACTTCAATGCATCATATTCTCCCACAGGTACTTGTTCATGAAATTTTCAAGACCTGCAAATCAGAGGTTTGTCATCACACCAGTCTCTATAGACAGATACAGACTATTTCTTTCACCAGAGAAGGAAATGTTAAAAACGATAAACCAAAGCTTTTTTAGCTGGATTGTTTGTTTTTTCTCCATATCTGCTTGGAAAGAAAAACAAACCAACCTACCATCCTAAGGGAAAATAACAATATTACAAGAAAATATATTATGTGATGGAACTAGAAATTTGATCCACTTTCCAAAACTGAACCATTGTAAAGTGAAGAATTATAAATATCTTGTTGACACAATCATTTATAGGGATTGAGGTTATGAAACCACTACATTTTTACACACATGCAATGACACCAAGCTCCTAGTTTGTTTGTAGATCTACCTGTCAAAAGTGCTCGACATCCATCATGCTAGAAGTATTCTAAGGAAAAGCTGAGCTAACTTGTACCAATAAGATGAATGGAATGGAATGGAATGGAATGGAATGGAATGGAATGGAATGGAATGGAATNGATGAATGGAATGGAATGGAATGGAATGGAATGGAATGGAATGGAATGGAATGGAATGGAATGGAATGGAATAGAAATCCCCAATGCATTATTCTGTCAATTATAAATTTGGAGGGTTTCTCAGAGGAACAGGAGCTTTAAGTTTGTGAAAGCTTTGCCAGGTGTGATATGCCTGATACGTTTATGTTAAAGGAGAATCTGGACAGCATTTAGCCTCTCAACTGTCCTCCCAATCCATAGGTGCCTGCCATGTAACACACCTGAGAGCCCTTTCCAGTCCATCATACACTCTATACCAGAAGCATGTTTGTTCTGTCTTTGATCTGATCATATTATAAAAAGTCCATTTCTTTAACAGTCTAATTGGTGGGAGCAATCTCCCACTCATTCCCCCATTGCCATCATACACATAAAATAACATTTTCCTTCCCTGCCCAGGGTTTGCAAGTCTAAGAAAAAAAAATCCTCAGAGAGCAGAGATGAGATGTTTCAGTACGCAAAGAAAATGATCAGACTCTATCAGTGAGATGTTCATTCTACATTTTGTCTCTTTAATTCCTATTTATAATTGCCAAATTAACCTTGGGAAGATGGTGTAGAAAGCAGAACACAAAACAAGAATGGCAACAGAAAAACGGAAAGAAAAGCAATTATGTAGTATTGTCACATTTGAAATAGGGTTATATAACAGAGTCAAAACAGATTAACTCATTTTGTGCACCTTGCAATGCCTATATGCACTCCCTCCTCTGTCAAAACCTGCATGCTTTCAGTTTACTCACTTTCATGCTACATGTGACAGAGGTCACAGCACGGGAGCAAGGAGACAACTGAGCCAGCACAAAACCACAAAGCCAGCTCAGCAGCCAGCAGCTGTTCAGCCACGGAGGCTGAGAGTCACTGCTGCAGCCAGGCAGCCTTGAGGGGCTGCAGGGCCTCAGGTTCCTCTGCTGCCTAGGACATGAAGCCATGTCTTTTCTCAATGCTGCTGATGTGAGCACATGTCCAGTAAGGTGAAAAAACTCTAGATGTATTGTTGGGGTTCCCAATACCTCTGAGGGTCCAGCCCTTGCAGAGAAATGGCTTAAATCAATTAGCGAGATGGCATAATCAGGTAGGTCTTGAAAAATCAAAAAGGTTTTAATAAAGAAAGAAAATAATACAAACACAAAGAGAAAAACCAAGCACAGTATAGGGACAGGTCCCACACACTTTCTGCAACACCCCAAAAACACGCCGAGCCTCTTTGTTCTCTCTCTTTAGTACTCAATAGTTCAGGTGGGCTATTTGGCCTCTGACCCAATGGAATCAGCAACAGGCTTTGAGTTACACTTTCCAAGCCCAATCAATGCCTCTGTGCAGGCACTGAGCCAGTTACTGTCAGGACAGCAAAGATGTTTCTGGGTCCTTTACTTTATAAAAAATGCAAGGGGTGAGTCTTAAACCTTTCCCTATGTGGAAACACCTGCTGAGGGTGTGGGGTGCATGCCAAAAATGTAGGTTTCAGAAGATGAAATTATATCGTATATGACATCTAAGTTTAATAGTATATATTGTATAACATATAGCTTTAGACTGATGATGGTCTCTAACAAAAAAACCCCAACCAAACCAAAACCAAACCAACTACTTTAAGAATATTTTTCATAGTATTTGAATTCATTAACTCAGAAACAGTCTGGAAGATTACATTGTATGACATAAGATCAACAGTAGGGTGAAAAAACTGTAGATGTATATTTAAGAAGGTGAAATATCATATATGACATCTAAATTTAATAGTATATATTAAAACTGTTGAGCACTGTCAAAAGTGCTCAACATCCATCATGCTAGAACTGTTCCAAGGAAAAACTGAGCTACTTGTACCAATAAGATAATAAAATAAGAGAAAAGAAAAGAAAGTATAAAATCCCCAATACATAGCTCTGTCAATTATCAATTTGATTGGTTTCTCAGAGGAAAGGAGCTATAAGTTTGTGAAGACTTATATGCCAGGTATGATATGTCTGATGTGTTTATGTGAAAAAGAACCTGGGCAACATTTAGCCTCTCAACTGTCACTGTTGGAAGTATTTGCTTACTTTACAAATGTAAGTCTTTGGATATTCAGTTTATGGGAGCCTACATTGGTCTTTCCTTCTGGGGAGAAAAGATTTCAGAGTATTCTTTACAAGGTAATGACCTGAGCTTTCTGTCACTTTTTAAAATCCATTTTAAAACACTTCTGTGTATACTACACTGTAATGTCAGTAGAGGTAATTATTTTCAGTCTTCAATGTCAATATAATGACATGGTGTCATTTGTTATCTCTATAACTCTATATAACTCACTGCAGAATTTAACAATATATTATCCATTTGACTAAATTAATTACAATTCATTAGAAAAATATATAAACAAATGAAATCAAGCACAAAATCACACCTATTTTACTAACAGCTCTCATTTTAATGACATGTTCCACTTGTTGCGATTATCACTTGGTGGTTGGGGAATTAACCATTTCTAGGCTATCAGTATAAATTACAATAATAACTTCCAGCACTAGCTTTATTTACATCCTCTTTAACTTCTAGACACAAAAATAGTTTGAATAGCTCCAAAGAAGACCTTAAAATTCCCAAGAAAACATTAATAGCTTTCTGAGCATTCTTCTGACTTGTTTTTCAAACACATAGAGTTTAAGGACACCTCTTAATAGAGTAAGAAGATTCTTAGATATAAGTACTTCAGACTACATTATGTATGACCTTATGTCATACAAGGTAATCTTCCAGACTCTTTTGGAATTAATGAATTAAAATACTATGAAAATTATTCCTAAAGTAGTTGGTTTGGTTTTGGTTTGCTTGTGTTTTTTTGTTGGAGACAAACACCAGTCTAAAGCTACATGTTATGACATATATACTATTAAATTTAGATATCATATATGATATCATATATACTATAATGCCTTTTACAACAGCATGGGTCAGAAGGGCACATACAAAGCCATCAATTCAGAAAGAAAGGTAGATTAACAATACAGAGTAAAATCAGACATAAAAGATTTAGCTTCTCTGTTGAATTTTCAGTAGATGTGGAAAGTTGAGCAAAAAAAAAGTCATACAATCTGAGTTCTCATTCTTAATAATGACTCAGCAGAAATGTGCATGTCTTATAAATTTATACTCTTATTCTGAACAAACAATAAATATATTATGCCACTCAATTAAAAACATATAAAACCACACAGAACAAATGTCCAGGGGAACAGTAAAGTTAGCATGACTAAGACAATAAAAGGTAAATACCTAATACAAAGTCCCTGGCAAAAGAAAGAATGAAAATTATTATTATCTGATGAAAATGTTCCTTATCCTACTCAGGAATATTATAAAAATAAAGAAAAAAGGCATGAGAGAACTGAGCTGAAATATGGGTCTGTACTGATTTACATGTGTGTCAGAATTTCCCTTGATCAGATTTTTCATGGAGCAGTTTATTTATCTAGCATGTTTTTTTCCTCACAACCCATGCAAATTAAGCAGTAAACTGTAGTAAAGGCATCATAAATTTCACACTGTTCACTGTAAACATAAACTTCACCTCCATCTCTTCACATTGTCTTTACAGATCTCTTGGCTTCCAGACTGGAAATGGTAGAGTTCCTTCAGATGGCAATAGAAATAGCCAAGATGTTCCTCGCTATTTTTTGGACCCTCCAATTTAATCTTTAGTGTGGGTTTGCAGACCAGTGCACTTTATTAACACATGACAAGTAAAGCAGTCACTTGCATTTCCAGAGAACAAAGACACAAAAGTCTCTTAAAACTTCTTTTCTGGAAGCACCCAGTGGTTTTGGTTTAAGAATAGAAAAAGATGATAGATAGATAGATAGATAGATAGATAGATAGATAGATAGATAGATATGCACCTGTTTTTCCTTCTGTTCTATGAAAGGTGAAATTTGGGAAGAGGAATAAGATCCATGTTAGACTTTTTCATCTTAGGTCTTTATCCTGGCTTAGCTTCAGCTGGCAAAAAAGTGCCATGCAGCTGCTCACCCACACCAGGGACGATGATGAGAATCAGAAGAAAAGGATAAGAACAATTTAATAACTGAAATAAAATAAAATCTAATAATAAACATAAAAGCATAGAATTATTTGGGTTGGAAAGGACTTTAAAAATCATCTGGTTGGAACTTCCTGTCATGGACAGGATCATCTTCCACTAGATCAGGTTGCTCAAAGTCCCTTCCCACCTGGCCTTGAACATTTCCAGGCATGGAGCATCCACAGCTCCTTTGGGCAACCTCCTCACTCTTATCCACTCTCAGAGAATAAGAATTTTAAATAAAAGGGTGTGCTAAATTTTCAGGGGGAGGGGTATTTTCTGCCAAATTTCTATACCCTTAAAAAGAGAAGGGAGAAAACAGAGAGATAAATAAAACACATGAAAGACAAGGGATGCACAATGCAATTGCTCACCACCCACTGACAGATGGTCAGCCAGTACCCAAATCAGCCTGCCAAACTCTCCCCAGTTCATACACTGGCATGATATTCTGCGGTGTGGAATATCCTTTGGCAAGTCTGGGTCAGACAACCTGACTGTAATCCCTCACAGATTCTTGTGCACCTCCTTAATAGCAGAGTATGAGGCATCAAAGTAGCCTTGACCTAGTATGAGCACTGCATTGCAAAACTGAAATATCTGTGTGTTATCAGCATTATTCTCATACCAAATCAAAAAAACACTGCACAGCTACTAAGAAGAAAATTAAGCCGATCTTGTACAAAACCAGGACAATTTTCTGCAATCACCCAAATGTTCCAATGATCTAATCTGTTTAGCTTTCCATTGATAGCTACCCAGAATGACTTTGTATAGTCAAAGAAATTGACAGGCAATTTGAGATGCTTCTATCACTCATCTTGCAGATAGCAGTTGCCAAGTGTAAGTGAAGAAAGATTTTTCAGTATTTCCTCTTTCTTCTTCTCCAGATTGCATCTGGATTGGTTTTTTCCTTCCTACTTATGGATCATGATGGTGCGTGCTCAATCTCAGATCTCTGAATTTGGTTCATTTCCCTGGACATGCAGTTTTGTTGAAATTCATCTTTGAGTCAAGTGTTTTTATTAGCATAACACACTGTCTAAATGAAGAAATTTTAGAGCTATATCCAGCTATCTGTGTAGAAATATACTAATTTTCAATTAAATCAGTGTAGGTATCCTCATATCTTTGGGGCCAGACACTTCAGTGTTTCCCTTAGATGGAATGATAACATTTTTTTGGCTCAGACCACTGGGGTGAGATGAAGTACAAATGGGCTGGGTCAAATTCTAGAAACACACTGTAAAAGTGAACCAAACTTCTCTTTAAAAGTTCTGTTCATCATCACAGAACAACACCCCTTGTGTCAGGACAGTATATAGTAGTTTGAGGCAGGATCCCATGGGAGGCAGCTCTGGAAGACAGTGGCACAGAACAGCTGATCAAGAACAACCTCCCCAAAGCACACAGATGAACAGCTACAATGTGGAGAAATCTAAGGAAGAGTGGTCAAAGGCAAGCATGGATGAAAAAGGCACTTAAGAATAAACTCAAAAAAAGAAGTATTCAAGACTGTGGACAAGGACAGGACTCCTGGCAGGAATGTAGACATGATGTTTTAACTTAAGGGGAAGATTTAGGAAAGACATATCTCAGCTGGAGCTGAAACTGGGAAGGGATGTGAAGGGCAACAACCAGGGCTTCTATATATGTCACCAACAGAATTAAATTACTGAAAGTATGGGAGCCCTTTTCAATGGGGGCAGAGACCAAATGGCAAAATACATAGAAAGGCTGATTTTCCATCTATGCACGTTGTCATTATTTTATACAAAGCAATTACTGGATTTGTGAGCAAGAGTACCATAGTTGAGGAAATTTACCTTAAATGTAGCAAGGCTTTCCATACAAATTCCCAGAAGATCCTATCACCAATAGGAAATAAAACTTTGATGGGTAGACAGTTAGGCAAGCAGAAAATTATTGCCAGATTACCAAAATGAAAAGCTGTAATCAGGGGTTTGATGGCGAAGCAGTGGAAGATTGCCAGCAATACTCAGGAGGAGGAATTATACTGGGGCCAACACTGTTTTTTGTTTTTATAAATGCCCTGAATGGTAAGATGCAATGCATCTTGAGAAAGCTGATGGATAATATCAAACTGGAGGAGTGTGAATGATACCAAACCAACAGGTTTTCTGTTGAGAAGGACCTTGTAAGTCAGGGGAAATAAATTTACAGGAAATTTATCAGGCTCAACCATAGGAAATGTCAAGTTCTGCACCTCAGAGGACTAACTCAAGAACTGGTACAGACTGGTGGGTGACTGGCTTTAAAGTAGCTTTTCAGGAAGCAAAGAAAACAAACCACATCCTGAGCTGTGCTGTCAAAAGAGCAGCTGGCAGATGGAGGGAGGTGACAGTCCTGTCTTCTCAGCCCTGGTGAAACACATCTGGGGTGCTCGACACAGTTGTGGCCTCCTCAGTTTGAGAAAGAAATGAACACATTGGATGAGTCCAGTTCACAGTTAGGGGTGTGGAGTGCATGGCATAACAGGAGAGATGGGAGAACTGGGTTTGTTCACTCAGGAAGAGCAGAGTAAGGAAGAAACTAAAGAGAGCATACAGAAGATGTAAAGCCAGGTGCTTTGAAAGTGTGCAGCCAAAGGAGAAGAGACAACTGACACAAATTGTCCCACAAACTGAAGTTCTGTAAGAGAAAAAGGAAAAAAGGTCTCAATAGCAAGAGTGGCAGAACACTGAAACAGGTGCACACAGAGGGGATTTAAATTACATCTTTGGACATACTAAAAAATCAGGCATTAGCTTCCTTTGTGAGTTGAATTAGGCTTCCCTCTCAACCTAAATTACTCCTGATTCTATCAGCTATTTTTTTGTTATTGCACTGAAAACATATTTGTCTTTAAATTTTACAATAAAAAATACATATTAATTTAACATGAAGCAAAATATATTCTGACATAGCATATGATGAAAAAACATAGACAGAATTATTTATAGCTACAGTTTCAAAGAGGATAACAAGGATGAATTCCATGGGATTTGATCCCAACACTGGAACCACAAATTATTTTTATTTATTTATTTTAAAAGGATAACTATACACTTCATGTTCCAATTCCTAAAAGTTTAAAATTAACATCTAGTTATTTTTCATAAAGCAGATAGTAATGTAAATAATTCATGAGGATTTTAATTTTCAGATTTAACAAATAATATCCTGGATCTCTTCTTGTAGTCATAAAGCCCCAGAGAAAAGTTCCCAGTGTAGCACATCTACACTTCCTTCTTTCTCAACAACAACTTGACACTTAGAATATCATCCCATGCAACTGAAACTGTCAAACTATTTCTTCTTCTCTTGCTATTTATGAGTGGATTTTGCAGTGTTGACTGTAAAATTTCTTCATAAAAAGGCTTTCAGAATTTTTATGCAAACTTACCATGATTACACTATGACATTTAAGATATTTTTAAAGGACATTTTAGAAAACAGGTATGATAATAATAATAAAATTCAAAAGATATACTGCAGGTAAATTCAATGCACTGCTTCACATTTATGTTCTCAGGAGTCTCCATGTGGATCTTGAGCTGAAATATGGTACTCAGAAATTAAAGGAACAACCACTCAATGTGCTTTTTGTGTTGAAGGAGAACAACATATTTTAAAAATACTGAGTAACAAATTTGTTTAATGAGTTAATCACAAAGTAGCAGCAAGCCCTGTCAACAACGCAATTCAACAAATAAATCTGAATAATGAAAATGTATATGCTGAGATTGCACTCCATTCATACACAGTGCATTAACAAACAAATTATATAGAGTAAACAAATTAAGTTTTGCTGACATATTTCCCAGACGTCAGTTATCACTGACAGAACACTTACATTTGCAAATAGGTTTCACTGAGAAATATGAGAAATATTGTTAGGTACCAAGGTTACCCTTCATGTCTGATCAGTAATAAAGCCTGTCTCTATAGACACCAAGGAACCTGTGATTTTGAGGACATACTTATCTGTGTCCTTAAAGCAGAATTGCATCTCAGCTCATCAGAAAAACATCATGATTCTGTACTTAAGGCCCATCACATGTAAAATGAAAAGATTTCTCAAACATATCTAAAAATCATCTATACATTTACTCCTCAGGCTTCTGATAATAAGAGATGAACGAATAATGAGAAAAATCAACCAAATAATTTTGCAAATAGAAATTGAGATCCAAGAACTTTTGCTTTCATTGTCATAATTAAGGATAACCTGAAAAACTGATAGGTGTAGAACTACATCACCAGGTATGTCATTAGGATACCTGATAATATATTACACATCATGAGTTTTAAGATGGATGTGTACTTGTAACAAGGTTAGACACACTATGCTGACCTTTCAGAAGTAATCAGTCTCATAAACTGACTTTCCCCTAAAGAAATATCCTTTAGTCATTTAGAAGCCTGAGGTGAATTTCCCATAAGTTCTGAGTCTGCAGTGAAGATGGTACTGTTCACATCATGGAAACTTGCTTACAAATTTGGAACCATACATTTTGCTTCCTTCAAGAAGAGGGATTCCACAGAGGCACACTTCATAAAGGTCACCAACCTTCTCCAGTCTTTGCAGGTCTACAGCTTCGTTTCTCCTCGCCCAACACTTCTCCCACAGTCTCAACACTATTTTGCTCCAAAATTTCTAGAAAGAGAAAAAATGTACTGCCTTAGCTGTGAAACTCCCATAGGATTCTATCCCTTTGAGACAGAAACATATATCCTTAAAATCATGGGTTTAATGTGCAAGTACTTCTCCGTATCCTGTGAAATGACAGATTTTCAAACAAATGTTACACATTACAAAGGAACATAGCAGGCTCCATATAATATTAGACTTCCATTTATAACTGAAGGATTCTTAAGATACAGGGAGCTGAAATTCCTCCAGAATTATTAACATTATTATTTATTAGAATAATAATCCTAAGCAAAATTGATTGATATATATTTTCTTCCTCTTGCTGGTATAGACATCATAATATGTCCCTTAGCAGTAAACACAAAAAAATTAATCATATTTCTATACAGGGACAGAAGTATATGAAATGTGTTGTGAAACAAAGAATGCATCTATAGTCAGAGTAATTTAAAATATAATTTGGATATGACAATATCCAGCTCTAATGCTTCTGTTTCTTGCATACGCCTCAAAGGCACAGTAGATCTTGCTTTAATATATTTGTCCTCCTCCATTAAAAAAGTTCACCTGTGCCTTTTTTCTTCTGAGGCAGAGAAATCATTCAAGGGGCATGTATTTCTGAGCTTAATCACAGTCCTTGCTAAATCCTCTATACAGAAAGTCAACAGACTGTGTTAATTGGACCAAACCTTTGTACCCCACACATCTCTCTGAACTGATTAGCTGTGAACAAAGTATATTTATAGTTCCCACTTGTGGAGTACATAACCACTCACCCAGGATCAGATCTCTCCTCTGTGGGCTAGAGGACTCCACAATGAACTGCTTTGGTCTCCAGAATCTAACTCTAATAAATCCTTTCCAGTTATTTCCATATTATTCAGGTTCTCATCACTGTTGATCTTGTTTCCAGCTTTAGCCCCTTGGAAATCACATAACAGATAAAACAAGAGTTCAAGGAGAACTTCTTGAACACAGCTTTTTCTGCTGAATCTCCTAGAAAATACTGCAGAGCTACAAAGCAATTAATTTCTGCCAGGACCCCTCAGAGTTTTCACCCGCCTTTTGTTTGAATTAAGGTCTTCATGGAAATTACCTTCAGTACCCATGCCTTCAGGTGTTACTCCTGATGTATCTGGGCTGATTCCCTTGCTGTGGAATCATTCCAGGTGGGGAGAATTGCAAATAAAAAAGTAAAACCCATAGGTCAAAATAAAAATTTTATAAAAATAAGAAATATACATATATTATAATAATCAATGACAACAATGCTAATTATAAATTTTATAATAACAATGGATATGATGAAAAGGAATATAAAGAATAAAATCCAAGAGAAACAAGTGATGCATAATGCAATTGGTCAGCAGCTGCTGACCAACGTCCAGTCAGCCCATCCCTGACCAGTCATTGGGGGCTGCTGATGTTTTCTCCCAATTTGTATACTGATGTTCTATGGTATGGAATAACATCTAGGTCTTGGCCATGACCACATGACCACATGGCTCCAGGCCCTGCCCTCTCATGGCCACCGTGAAAAATTAACCCAGTCCTTGGACATGCACACATGGTATGAACTCCAGAGTGCAGAGTCAGTAGCAGCCCCATCCTTTTACAACCCCTTACCACTCCATCTGCAAAGCAGACACTGTGTTTTCCCAATGAAAGTTAAAGCTCTAAAGCTGTGTCAAAAGCATGAGAGGAATCCATAAAGTGACACTGCACAGTTCTTAAAATAGCATGTGCCTCCTGGAAAAAGTGAGTTACTGGGAGGAATTACATGAGGAGAACTACAGCTTGTTAGGGAAGGATACACGGTGTGTAGCCAGAAATAGGATTAGAGAGAAATAGGGAGTCAGAGAAAGAAGACAAAAGAAACACTACAATCATCCATCAGCTGTTTGTCAGACAGGATAAAAAAATCAGATTGCTTATAAATATTTGAAGTAGAGATTAAAGAAAGAAAATATATAAAGCTTGCTTATGCAAGACTAGTGAGACAGATACAAATAGCTCTGTGACAGGCAGGAATGTCAACCTTTGGAAAACATTGATGCAGAGTTAAGAGTAAAGCAATGCTGGCCACAGAAAAGCCAGACGCAAGAGGCTGCACTCCATGAAGAAAAAGACCAAAGGAGGAGTTTGTGCTTTAGTTTTCAGGACTGCAATAAGTCAGGCTATCAGAGTGTTGTAGCTGAAAAAGCAGACATATCTGACAGCTCCAGTTCTCTACAATCACTGAACCACAAGGGTTGCATTCAGGGGGTGATCTGAGTTGTAGAACCCAACAGGACATTCACAAGGCTTTCTGTCCCAGGCAGAGAAATCAGGCCATATCTTGGTCTTGCCAACACCTCTGATTGTGACAAAAGCCTTTAGGACCCAGGATACTGCTGCTTGTCTGTCAAAGAAGGCTCAAAGTGCATTTGAAGTTGGCTCTCCCACAAAGCTCAGCTAGGGTAGAGAGACACACAGAGCCACAGCCTCTCCTGACCCTCTCCTGACAGTTCAGCAGCAAACACTTGCAAGGACACCAAATACATTCACCCAAGTGACATTTCTCTAGGCATCTTAAATCTACAGCAATGCAGTGCAATTAATTGTGAGGACACCCAACACAGTAAAGACTGCTGACCTAGGAAAGATAAATGAAAGGCAGGAGTATTTAAGAGGTATTTGTTGATGCCTTAGCTAAAACCAAATAGAAGTCAGAGGATTTGCTTGACCAGACGTACCTCAAGATAAAATGCCAGGCTCCTTGAACAATATATTGTTAAGTTCTTTTATTATTCTGTGACAATTCAGAAACTCTTAGTCAATAAATTATATGTGATATCAATACATGACAAGAAGAAAAATGAATATGTGGGTACAGCATATTTTGATAACACCGACAGTTCAGATGAGGAAAAACCTGGGTGTGGTGGGAGTAGAAGGAGATTGTAAATCTGGTTTGATTCTTCCCACACAGGTGTGGGACAGGCAATCAACAAATTATTTTTTAATCCCATTTTCTCATGAAAAGAAATCATATTACATATGGAAGTGAAATAACTGCATGTGTCAGTTTGGAAAAAAAATATTTTAAAAAGACTCACCAAGAGATAGAAATGAAAGCAAGATCTGTTTGCTCAGCAAAATGGACATGATATTTCTGGAAAAAAAGTGTAGAAATTCATTTTGCTTCAGCAAGGGACAGTTATATAAGGGTATATAAAGATAGAGACAATGGTGTGATCTGAAGGAGGTATGTCCTCCATCACACTCCAGACAGGTATTGTTGCTCCTTTGACAAAAATGATTGCAGTCCTCATGTCCAACAGCATGCATATACAAACAGCAGTAAGAAAAAGGCCTATTGCTAAAGGCCATTGCCTTTACCAGGATCTTGGAAATCGTGGATTTCTAGTGCTATTGCTGGAAGGAGAAATGGTGACATAGGGAGCAGCCACAGCAGAATCAGAAGCAAGATCTACCCAAGAATTCCTTCCCTGCAATCTACAGGTGACATTTTAGCTCTCCACCTCCTTTCAAATAAGGAGGTTTTACAAAAACTATGTGTTTTAATATACTTGAATTCATTTCCATGGTCAGTAGCACAGCTAGTGAATTCTTAGTTCATAGATGAGCATGTACCATAGCCACAAAGGATTTTCTTTTCCCTACACTCCTTGTTCTCCTTCTTGCTTTTCAGCAAAGATTATTTTCTACAACATGCTTATATTTGGGACAACCCTGAGGGAATATACTAGAATGTTTTTTTTCTTAAAAAAAGAAAAAAGGAGGGATTGTTTTTTGTAGCACAGAAGAAGAAAATTTTAAATGTTGAAGTTATTAGTGAAAAACACTCAGTTATTTGCTACCCAGGAAACATCACTGGGATGTTGATGATGAACAGCTAGTGTGTGTTGATTAACAGAGGTGCATTTGGAATCCCAGTAGCTGTTGTCATTGATTACCAGAAGTGAAGGTAAAGTAGAAGCACAGTGCTGCCATGGGACTCATAACTTTGTGCAACATCTCTGTAGCACCAAGCCCTGAGCCCTCCTAACATGGAACAGCTTGAGAAGTTTGGCCCATAGTTACTTGTGAGATAAAAAGGAAAAACAAACCAAGAAATCATCTATGGAGACAGCATTCAGATGAGGGAGAGTGCCAGTACTCTGTGCTCACATCTGCTCTTGGACTTTACTTATGGTTTTCACAGTCCCTCAGCTTTCTTTTCATGCACAAGCCTCTCCAAAACTACCAGGTTCACTTCCCTCTGTCCACAGGCCATGCATATAATTTTCCCTCAAAAAGACAGGTTTTGACTGACAATTACTCTAGGATGTTTATGCATGTCCAAAAAGAATGGTGTAGAATATGTTTGACACAGCCAGCCTTCACTAAGTTAATTTCAATTGTTCAGACTATAGTTATCTATTATTTATTCCCAGGTCTTTCTCAGTTTACTGAAAATACTACTTGAAATATATAAATTTTTCTTCCCTGCAAGATCATTCTTGAGTTTAATTATTTTCCTCTGACACCACTTGATGTAACCAAGACTTTCCAAGTGCTTGGTTTCAATTACTTATTTGTAGAGCAGAAGCAGAGAGTTTTTCAGCCTTGTAGTTATGTACTATAAAGAATAATAAATTACAAATTGCAGGATGCTTGAGAATGAGGACTGAGTTAAGTGGTTCTGAAAAAAATTCATTTTAAATTGCCACTTACTTTTGGCTCTTCAGGTTTACTCCTAAACCTCTATGATCTGAATAAAGTTTTTTTTCGGGCCAGAGACACCTTTAGAATGAACCAGCAATAATTTCTTTTTATTCTTACTGACTTTTTTTTCTGAGAAATACTTCTTAAAGTGTTACTATTAGGTTGTTTCCATACTGGATCTGACTTCTTCATTGTCTTTATCTGACTCTATGTATCTATGCAATCTCTTCCACATCTTCAATATGAATTAGATAAGAAATGAGTTCTTGATTCACAGCAGAAAACTGGAAATATACAGAAAAAAAATTTTAAGGAAAGAATCCAAAAGGAAAAAAAAAGCACATCTCGCTAGAGAAGGGGCACTCATATGAAGCTTACTCTTCTATCTACTTTGCTCACATAAACTAGAGCACAAATTAAATTTTTATAATGTATCATTCCATTCATTTCATTGAGACTGTTTAGTTGAAATTCATAGATGAGTGTCCAGAGTGACAGAAAAAAAATCAGTTCCACTCAAGGCTGTCATCTTCACTATCCTCAAAATAACAGGATTTTGATGTGATTTCATCCAGTTCCATTACTTTTTAGTTCTTAATGGGCTTTCTTAATTAAAAAAAAATAATAAAAAAACAGCACAAGAAATCTCACTGCTGAGATGTAGCTTGCTGAAGTTGTTCAGCATCCTACATGTTGCAGAGACATGGCACAAAATAGTTAATTGGAGTGCTGACATGAGTTACATGCCTATGACTAGAATTCTGCTGCCATCAAGAGCATTTTTCTTTTATAGCAGATCACAGACATCAGTAATTGGATTATTGTCATGGTGAATTTTCACTGAAACAATAACTTCAGCTCCCTCTATATAGAAATGTCTCTAAATGATAAACTACACTTTACTTACTCTTTTTGTAGTGAAATAGGTCAGTGTATTTTATTCTAATATTGATGTTGCTGGCCTCTTGCAGAAAGCATTCAGTGGGTTAATTGTAGAAAGGCTCATTAGCACAATAAGTGGTGAAATTGCCTGTGCTCTTCTTTTAAAGACATTTTTGCAGCCTCATTTTTGCTTTTATAAAAAGAAATTTCACAAATAAAGGCAATATTACTGGAGAAATTAACCAAATCAAATCACACCAACGTCGTTTTCTTCTGCTCTGAATGTCTGTGACTCAAAGGAATTATTTACAGCTTTGTTATACTTGTGTAGAGAAAACTGATAAGATGCAGAACAATCTCTTCCAAAGCATCAAAAGAAAGACCAGATCCTGAGGAAATAGGCAGCTCACTTCACCCCTGCTGTGTAAACTTCATCTGGACTGGCTACTCAGAGTATTTTGTACACTGCAAAGTCTACTAATGACCTTAAAAACATGACTTGACTCTCACTGAATGCTCTAGCAGTCTAAAATCAGAGCAATTTATGTGAGGATGTTATTAATAGACACTGTGGATGTCTTCCTTTAGGCAGGACAAAATCCTGGCAACACTTAAACAGCATCTTTAGTCAAGAGACTACTCCTAAGGTTGTTCACATATCAGGGAGAAAAGACTGGACAGCAACAATAAAAGGTGGTACATGTTTTATTCCTACAGGTTGAAAAACTGAGACATAGAGGAGGAAAGGGATTCACTGAACCACTCAGCTTCTGGTGGAGCCGGAACAAAGCTTGGTATTCCAGCTTTCCACATAATGTCTTCATTACCAAGCTGGTAAGTTACATCCATCCTCTAATGAATTAGTCGTTCTTTAAACTTTCAGTAAATATAAGGGTAGAGAAGAAAGCTATCAATTTAAAACTCAAATAAATTGGAAATGTTGATGTTGCTACCTAAATTCCATCCCTTACTCATCTCTTGGGTAAAGGTGTTCACCCACATATCATCAAAATCCTTTTCTCATCACCAGAAAAATTAAGAAAAGCAGCCACTCTTCATGGCACTTTTCCAATGTTCAACACATCCAACTTGAGTGATGATTGTTTTTCTAAGGGTGGATGAGCTTCCAGTCCAATCAACAGAGTAACACCACAGCCACACCTGGGAGGGGATTGTCCAGCTCTACTCTGTACTGGGGCAGATTCATTGAATATTGTCAGCAGTTTTGGGCACCACAATGTAAGACGAATATTAACCCATTAAAGAGGGTCCAAAGGAGGGCAAAAAAGATATTGAAGGGCCTTGAGGGGAAACTCTGTGAGGAGCAGCTGAGGTCACTTGGTCTGTTCAGCCTGGAGAAGACTGAGGGGAGACCTCATTGCAGTTACAGCTTCCTCATCAGGGGAAGAGGAGGGGCAGGAACTGATCTCTGCTCTGTGGTGACAGTGACAGAACCCAAGGAAATGGCCTAAATTTGCATCAGTGGAGGTTTAGGTTGGATATCAGGAAAAGGTTCTTCACCCAGAGGGTGGCTGGGCCCTGGAACAGGCTCTGGAACAGGGAAGTGGTCACAGAACCAAACCTGACCGAGCTCAAGCATTTGGATAATGCTCTCAGACACGTGTGTGATGCTTGGAGTGTTCTGTATACGGCCAGGAGTTGGACTCGATCCTTCCAACTCAGAATATTCTGTGATCCTATCACCCATCACCTTGTCTTATTAATGGAAATATGCCCATAACACTCAGCTGTTTGTAGTCTGATGTCCTTCAAGTATGTATTTGTGGAATCCAATTTCTTCAAAAATTCAAAGGTTCAGAATTTCAGACATTTCTATCAAAGTGCCAGAGCCAGTCTTGTATCCAGAACTTCTGAAACAATGGATTTTGTGTCAAGTTAATGAGAGGAATGTGAGTGAAAGAGAGACCATGTAGCTGTAAATATACTGTTATCTGGTAACATTGAGGTATTCCTAGCTCCATTTCAGAGGTGGTCTTTCTGAATATAGGTGACAGCACTGATCTTTATAATACAATAACAGCAAGCTGGAATAAAAAGGATATAACCAAATAAATTGTACAGTTCCAAAAAAGGCCTTTGAATTACGGTTACAAAAAACAGATTGGGCTGAAAGACCACACCACAGAAGTTTGTAAAAGCTTAGGCCAGACTAAGCAATAATATGTATTAAGGTAGTTCAGTTATGCTAAAATTTTTGTAGAATGTTAACTAAAAAATAGGAACCAAAAGCAAAACACACCTGGAACATAGTAGAGGAGAATGTGGCACAGAGGTAAGACAAAAAATTTCAAAATTATCCAGGAAAACAGTGAAAGCAAATGGTTGTACGGTCTGTGACAAATATCAAATTATATCTGTGGAAGGAAAGGTAAATAAGGAATTTGGAGGATAAACTAAGAGCTGGGATTCAGAACAGCACAAATATGCAGACAAATTGGACCAGATGGCTCTTTTCTGTTTCTGTCATAACTTATGTTCTTGGAACCTGCAGAGCTTAAAACTGGTTTTGGAGACAAAAATTCCCCTGTCTCAACTGATAGCCATTGATGCTTGTGGCTTTATTTGTTCCATTTCCTATCCCCTGTAATTACAGACCATAAAGACACATCTCACCTTATGGCCTCTGTGGGAGGAATTGACTTCCAGAGATAATCATTTCAAATGTATAATGACAATAAACAAAGGACAAGCCTGGATCTGAGGCTCAGGCCAGAACAAGTTTTGCATAAATAAACACGCAGTAGTATTACCCCTGGACAACATGGATGTCCCTACCTTGGATGGCATTTTCCAACCAGTTTCAGTAGTGATCACTGTAATTATTGTTTGTGATGGGGAACATCAACAACTGGTGATCACGCTGACTGAGTTTTCATGGCTCACTGAACAGCTCTGAAATACACTTGACTGAAATACTCTATATATCCTCACCTGGGATATGTCAGTACCATGCAGTACATATATCCTGGATGTCAGGTATATTCAGATAAAAATTATTTCCTATTTTGGTTCAGAAAAATAGCACAAGTCATCATCAAAATTCTGAGATTGCCTCCTACAGGTTAGGAAAGACCCTTTTAGACATACACCTGTTGAAATGTTTCTGTGTTTTACTCAGTGCAAAAACATTTCCTGCAATTATGGATTAGAAGTTTCATATAGATAATAGCAAAATTCTTTTGAAGTATGAGACAAGAATAGCTACTAACTATGCTATCCCTTAAAGTATTGCCAATTTCTAAAAAAACACCAAGTGATTTGGTGACTTTTACCCAGATGCCAAATATCTAGTTCATTGGAGAAAATCATTAATATAACCACTGTCATGTGTGCTTCCCTGGGCTCATGTAAGCTCCATCACCTCTTTCCTCTGTGTGAAGGAAAAGAACCTTCTCCTGCTGGGATGGAGAAAGGTGGGCAGGAAGGAACTCCCCTGTGCAATATCATGGTGGTTTTGCATTGTGAAATAATTTTATGAAAGTAAAATATGTGCCTGTGTGGCATCCAAACTCATCAAGCTTGACTCCCAAATGCACTGCCAACTGGCTTCTGTGCATGCTAAGAACATCACGCCAGAACCCAGGGTATTTGGCATCTAGATGTTGTAGTGACATCCCTGTGGATATGGGTTACTGACATGTGTAATAGGTACTACCTATTTTATCTCCTTTATCTCCTCGTTGTTACACTGAGACATCTAATACTGGATTACAGCATACAATAACTAAATCCTGTTGTACTTCAGACTTCTCTGTGAGATGTGGTAAATGAAAAAGTAGATGAGTTTATCCTCTGTTAGGCAGGTACCTCTATAATTCTGTCTGAGGAAGATCACAAACAACAGTTAGAAGAAGAAAAATGAGGATGAGGAAAATATGTTGGAATACATATTCTCCTATCTTAAATGAATACATTCCTGGTAATGGCTGTTTAAGTAAAATCTTTTCCACGAGTGCAGAATTTGGTGAATGGGTTGAAATCATGTACAGTCTCACGGCTTTGCATCAGGAACATACTTGATTTGCTCATGACTATTTAAAAGTAGGTTTTTCATAATGAAATATCAGGGGTTGGGAAAAAGGGAAATAAATTGCATGTGTAAGAAAATATATATGTATATGTGTGTGTGTGTGTCCTTTATGGTTAGAATTATTCTATCAAATTATCACTTGTAAAATTATTTCTATATTCAAAGGTGCCTTTGAGAAATAAATCTATAAAGTATCATAAATTCATTCATTAAATGAGTGAAAACAGATGATAATTTTGCAAATTTCCTGTTGTGCTCATTTTGCTTTTTGTGCCTCCAAAATTCTATTAGTAACTAATCAAAAGGGCTGAGGAACATTGGCTTCATTTTGTCTTTGCTTTCCACTAGGACATTCCCCTTGTAAAGGAAAATTACGCTTTTCATATTCTACACTCTAGCTGCAAAGCAATCTTTAATTGGCACTTATGCACTATCAGAACTGATATGACACCTTATGAGCAGCAGGCATTATGCCATCTAGACAGATGGGTATGAGCACAGGTTTAAGGCATGCCAGAGAACAATGTGTGCATCAGGGTTGTGTGGAACAGCCAGACTCCTCCCCAGAGATACTGAAAGGGCAGGCTGTGCAGATTATCAGCACTTTTGTGAGGTTGGGGTGTGATATCACCATTCCAGTGTGGCTTGCATTAACAATGAAAATGCAAAAATTTCTTTTGAAACCATTTTAAGTGAGTTTTTTGCTATCTGAACTACTGTTGAGGGGAGAAAAAAAGATGTTTTCTCCTTTTGGCACTTTGCTGGAACCTCTCAATTAGTCTTATCCAAAATGTTTCAGCAGTGCTGTGGAGTTTTCCTGCCAAAAGCCAATGTGTGACCGTCCATTAGCTTGTATACCCTGGATACCCTTTTAGTGTCGGGGGTCTTATTTACATTTTGCACAATGGTAGATTCTATTTAATCTGTTACTTGAAGTAAATGGGGATGAAAAATTACCTTCTTTGTTTGTCACTAAATAGTTTGTAATTAACACTGAACTGCAAATGAGGAAATAATGTGTCTCTTTGAGGAAACCATATGCTTCGTGCTTTAAAGTAGTTGTGGTAATGCTGGTAGAATAGTAAATGTACAATGAATGCCATCTGCTGACTAATACAGAGTATTTACAAAGGCAAATAGTCCAGATAACTGCTCTTCTTAAATTACTATACAACCTAACATGATATTGTTTGGACAATTATCTGAATTTAAACCAACTTTTTCCTTTGTTCTTGCCCTTCTGTAGCTGTTGTTATGCAGCATGCTTATGCAGAACACCAATGACGGTTTGTAAGAAACTGTGGAAAAAAACTGTGTTTTTCTCTGTGGAAAAGAAAAAATAATGGAAAACATCACACAGCAATTCTGGCACATTCAAGATGAACCTGCAGTCTTAAATGTGGTGGGCAGAAAAGCTGTATTGGGAAACTGGTGAAAAAGAAGATACTGAGTGCTGCTTACTCAGTGCAGCGCACACAGAAAGCAGGCACCAGCAGCACAGCAAGGATGTAGGGTAAGTCAGCAATGTTGACCAGGGAGCAGGGTATGCTTCCTGAAAAAAATAAATAGAATTCGTTGGCTTGCACAGTGCCTGGAATTTCACTGAGAGAAGGTATTGCTGCCTGATGTTTGCTTTTGGCTTTGTTCAGAGTAGTAGGACCTTGTGTGCATTGAGGACTGCATAAAAAATGTTGGAATCCATCACTGCTTTCTCCCTCTGGCAGGCACAGCTTGCTTTCCTGTGGTATTTGATCTTATCAGAAGAAACCAGACTAATGTCTGTGGGATTATAAAGGCTCTGAAATTATTTCTACTGATGGGAAAAATCATGCAACAATATATGAGAAATAATTGAAGGTGAACCAGACCTGCTTGTCATCTGCTTTGCTATGGCCTGTAAAATATTTGGTTGAAATGCACATTGTACCCCGGGCTCAATGCAGCAAGATGTCTTTCTGCTGGTTTGTCTCTCTCCAAATCATGCTGAACTCAGTTATCTTCTATTATATTAGCAGAGGAGGATGACAGGTGAATACAAACACTTGGGCTATATAGCTTGTGTTATAAATCCCTCAGTGTGTTTTGCCTGCAAACAAGTCATGCCCTTGAAGACATTTAAAGCCATATATTTTTACACAGGGAAAAAATGCTTATTTGCTGTTTCAGGAAGATCTCTATGACATTATATAGGTAGAAGCTCTCCGTTCAAAAGTCTGAGCTGCTACTCCAGAGAGAGACTCCTGCTACAAAGCAACTGAATGGCTGCCAGCATCTTCCCATCAAAGTCAAGAGCTTGGAGACTATTTATCTATTCCAAAGACATGTGTTCCACCTTGAATCAGCAGATTTTTAGAGGTTGCAAGCTGGGAAACACAATCTCCCAGATAAATGCACTCTCCATTCCTAACAATATTTTCCCATATAATTTTATAAACAATATTATAACAATAATAAAAAATTAGATATATTATATCCATCCATAAGAATTTATAGCTGTCTTCAAAGTTCTCCATAGCACTGATTTCTCTGAATCTTTTGATCACAAAGGAATTCAGGGGTGACATCTCTGCAGAGACAGAATCATGTCATTCAGTGATGCAACATTCCAAATTTTTTCTTCAGATTGAGTGGATAGAATATTGACAGCTATTTCGATTCTGAAGTTTCTATTTTATGTCATATTTATAAAGATACCCTCACATCAATCTTTACTTCTGCCCCTCCAGTCTAGTTTAGACCATTGTGGTGGGTTGATCCCAGCCAGGAACTGAGCACTCACAACTTACTCACTCACTTTACCTCCCCTATAGGGCATGGAGGAATAAGAACAAATGATTGAGCTAGCTTTGGATTTGACAAGAGGTAAATCAGTTTGGGCTTTGAAGTCAAAATCAATCTCTGCCTCAAATTCATTTCTGCGTAGAGTACTATTTTTGTGACAAAAGCACAAAAATAAATAAATTCTAAGATACAGCCCTACAGTCATAAAGTAGAAATTAATAGGATTTTTGCAAAGGTCTAAAAAAATTATATATCTTAAGTTCATCAATTAATAGCCTCTATTTCCCAAACCTACATCTATGGAGGGAAGCAGATGTCTGCAGAGTGTATCTGAAAAATTTTGTTAAGACCTTGACACACAGTAATCCTGAGTCATCCTAAAGACCCCCTTTTTCTCTCCACTGACCATGCCTCAAGTGAGGCTTCTAAGTTATGTAGCTAAGTATAGATAGATTCTAATGAAAATTGTACTTCCTTTCCTGCCCCTTTCACTTTACCCTGATCAAACCCTTTGGCAGCTCTGTAGTCCCATCTGGGATGTTTTATGCCAGAACTCCTTTGAAAACTGTCCCTGGAGCCCAAGACAGGTCACAAGTCTCTTATGAAATTGATTAGCCAAAGCTGAAAGTATTCCATAGAACCACACTGTGATACTGCTCAATATCTGTTACACAAACATGTTTACATTGATACTGAGTATTTTGACAATTCCATGTTAGTCTAACAGATTTAGAGCCTTTAACCACTCAGCAGCATCCAGTTTTAGGAAAGAAATTAACATCAACAAACAAACTGATATTTTCAAATGTATTAATACTTTTTATTCAATTTAATTAACTCAAAATGAACACCATCCATTACAGAGCTGTAAAGTACCAACAATCCCGATCATTTGGTGTACAATGACATTGTTACTCTAAAATTTTGTCCCAACCATGAGATTTGCTTTTGTCTCTGTTGGTGACTGAAGGGAGAACTAGTCTCAGTAGAGAATAACTGCCTGCTTTTTGAATTGACTTTGAAGTTATCCACAGCCTACTTCAGAATAGGTTTATATAGAATATGATCTTAGTTACACTGGAGTAATTATAGAGATTTTCTACTGGCTGTGTCAATATATACCCATCTATACACACTAATAAAACTATGATCAGAATCTGGACCCTAAAATCGATTTTTGCAAAATCACATTTCTCTCTTTTGAAAACAGTTTTCAGTCCTTCAAAGACTTCAGAGGGAAGAGACTCCATTGGCTACCCCCCTGCATTTCTTTGAAGTGCTATAGGTGGGATACTGTTTCCAGGGATTGTAAAAAGGACACACAATCATGCAGGAATATTTCCATTTGTCCTTTCAAGGTCCTTTGCCATATCTTGCATAGTTTGTTGGTTTTTTTACATAACAATACCAATTATTTTAAAACCATATATATTTTCAAGAGGGAAAAATATAGAGGGACAGCAAGGGAGAGGGAGGAGAAGTTTACTCTAGAAAATGGAGAGCCAGTAAACTCTAGCTAGGGAAATATTTTTCTGTCCTCACTCCCCACAGGCTGTACTAATTTTACACAGAACTCAGTGGGAATTTTAAAAGTGATTTTTAGGAGAGTTTTTTTCCCTGTTGGTGATGGGGAATTTTTTTTTAGTGACTAGTAACCATGGGGCCGAGTTCCAACCTAATGGTAAGGGCTTCTTTCACGTGAACAGTGTCAGGCACTCAAAGAGTAGCAGGGGATCCGAAGATTTGGCCAGGTAATATTCAGTACCAGTTAATATTCAGAGTGATCCCTAAAGTTTGAGACACACCAAGTGTGACAAGCAGAACTTTAGAGAGTAATAGAGAGCTGGGGAGGAACACGTGAATGTATATGTGCTTGATGGAAAATCTTCCTGCTTAAGTCCTTGAAAAAACTCTAATTGGTTTCCATGGCACCTAGTATTCACTCTAAGATTTCTCCTTTCAAAAAAAATTAATGAAGAAAATATTAGTTCAGGGACAGTTGGAGCAGTTCTGTGGCTTTAACACCAACGCTCAGTCAGCTTCATTCTCCCTGCCCCCAAGTTGGGTTTATTCTCTCACATTTTCCTTCTCTCCTTCAGGGAACATTGACAGCTTTCTTGCATGTCTTCCACTGGGAACAGGAAGCATAAATTATTTCTTTATTCTTGCTTTATTCTTCCTTATACCTTCCTCTATTGTTCTCTGAGGAGTTTTAAGCCATTCAATTTCTGTATGCCCAGGTGCACCAGGCAAATTATGTACCTTCCAAATGTGTTTCATCCATCTACACCACTCCTATTAAACATCATCCTTCTGATTAGCTATATTCATTAAGTTTAGCTCTCACTCATGTGGAAAAGTTTTTCATCTGTGTTCTGCATTTTATACAAGCTAATACTTTCCCAGAACATATTCTTAAAATCCATTTCTCTTGTTTTCCTTTGTACTCTACAAAGTTAATTGAATTTCATCAGGAGTTTTTCTTCTATTATAAAACTGTTTAACACATCCCAATCCATCCTCAGGCATATGATTATTTTAGCATCATAAGCTCACATGAATTTGCTTTACATTGTATTTCAGTATGTCAGAGGTCAGAAGGGATTACATGTGCTGTTCTGTCATGAGACAAAATTCCTTTCAGGTGAGGGTAGCACACTGCATTGAAAAGTGAATTCTCTGGAAAAGCTGTGTCAGAAGCCCTGCCAAAAATTTATCAAAACAGAAAAATGGACAGCCCTAAATTGCCTCTGAAAATTCTGACATTTACAGTGCCATATTTTAGTCCTGCTAACTATCACAAATTGTGGCTATTCTATCAGCTTCTGAATTTGTCTTAGTTAACATCCTAGGTAATTTCAACAGCAGATAAGGTCTTAAAAGGGAATCATTCCAGCTACAGACGTCAAAGAAAGCAAATGAGGACAGAAGAAAGTGGAGGAAAGCTTAAATCAACTTTATGCATAGATCAAAAAAGCATCTTTCAACACAAATCTGAAAAAAAATACCCTAAGATAAAACTTTAGGAAAAAGGTTAATGACATGATGCCATGCACACATCTGCAATGCAATCTGATAAATGCATGCAGTTTAGGGTATTTTTTCAGACAGATTGATGTAAGTATGTTTACAGAACACAACAATATTTGTGTTAAACTGTTCTCAGCTAAACTCCAAACATGCCTCTTCCTATTCTTAAGAAAGATGGGATACAAGGTTGTATCTAATCTCACAAGGTGTGTAATTAACCTTACTGATGAAAACATGATACATGATTAACAGCTTCAAAACACACCACTAAACACTGTCCTGCAGGAGCTTTCAGTGTGAAAGCTCCAAGTTGTTCAGCTGCTTTGAACCCAGAGGAAATGAGGCTAAGTCTGTATCAGTAAAAGGACTCTGCCTTCATTAATCACACTGTCCAATACCTACTTTTCAGTGGCAACCTCTCTGTACCAGCCAACATAGAATCTGTCTGTATCATATTAATAAGAAGAAAACTACAAGACCATGCAAGAGTAGTTAGGACACTTGTGGACACTGACCTCATTTCACTATTGTTGACAAATGCATTGTTATATTAAAAAAATATTGTCTAAAGATGAAGGCTTGGATTCAAGCTCTTTCTGCTAAACAGTGACTCCAGGATAGGAATTCCTTTTTCTCACATGACATATCTCAATAATATTAGCAACAGACACCTGCAGACAGTGTCTCAAAAGTGACCTAGGAATCTTTCAAAAGTATCCCTCATTTCTGTGTATAGACACATGGAAATGCCTGAGACCAACATTTGGTTTTCTTATTGATGCTTGGATTCAGCCACCAGCTGGACATACACAGTTTAGGTGTCTAAATCTAGATAAATATATGGGGGGGACTTTCCCAAACACATGTTCCAGAGCTGTTCAGGTGGAGTATCTGACACCCCTGCATGACACTGACAGAGATGATACAAGACCTACAGAAGGTCTTTGCCCTCTGCAGCACCAGTTGAGCACAGCCTAGACTCTTCCAGGAACATTTTGTGGAGAACTGACTCAAGTCTCCAGTGCCTTTTTTCTGCTGATTTTGTTTGGGGAAAATTCTCATAGCATGAAAAACATGAGAAGGCACTGAAAGTAAATGATGTACTGACTGGATTAATCAGACACTGAGACCCATTTAGTGACAGTATTTTCTCATTCCCATTGAAACTGGGGTTTTCTTCAATAAGTGATACAACTGATTTGAGTGAAGAATATCAGGTTCACAATGTTGTGAGCAAGAGAAAAATCAGCAGCCCTTGTAAAATTTATAATGCAAGAAACCCATTTAAATTATTTCGATATCTCAAGCAAGAATGTGGGATTTACCAGGCCAAATTAAATTCAGTATTTACTTGCTTGAACTGAGAAGTTGTAAATCATTGCTTTGGCAACCATCCCAGATAGCAATAGGTTATGAGTATTAAAAGAGGATTAGATTATAAACTCTTTTTTAAAAACTAAATATTTTCCTTATGTCTCAAAAATTCCAGTAAACAGTGTCCAAAATATGTGGAATTTCCTACAAACATCACAGTAAGTTAACAACCTTTGTACCATATGTAACCTTCTTGACAAGTGACCAACTTTGTAGACGTTTATCCAAGTGGGCATTCATCTTGGAGTATAAATTGAAACAGCTGTTAGCAAACAAATACAATTTTATTTTCTAGCATGTTCACAGCAGCAAGCTTGAGAAAAGGCAACAACTCCAAAATCAGAAACATGGTGTTTGCTGGTACATTCACCAGGTGTTCTAAGAGTCTGTTTTTACTATCCTGACTGAGCTAAAATCACTTAATCTTCCACTAGCAGACACAAATATGAGTAATGCCTCTGAGACTGACAAGGGGAAGAGTTAATATAAAGGTCAGATAACAAAGAGCAAGGCACCACCTTGAATACAGAGTAAAAAATCAAGTTGCATCTTTCTTGACTTCAAAATGAATCCATCAAGGAAAGTAATGATATAGTTCCCAAGAGCAACATGCAAATCAGGGGATTAATCTCTAGCAAAATGTTTTATGTTATGGAAACCCACAAATAGATTTGATTCAGTGAGAGTAAATCAAACATGTTGGGTAGTTCTGTTTGACTGATGAGTATACATGCCACTGGCAGCAGGGTGATGACATACACAGGATTGCAATAAAATACTCTCACTGGCAGTTCAACAGCCATTCCTCAGTCTCACAAAAAGGAAAAAAAAGAAAAAGAAAGCTCCAGGCAAAAAAGCAATCCAGATAATAAGAATATATTTTTCTTCTCTGCTTTTTCCTTGCTACTCTCTTCTGCTGATGAGGGAATTAGCGACTTACAAAGATGATTAAAAAAAGAATATTAAAATCTGTCTACAAGGCTTTTTTGCTGTTATTGTTTGTGCTACTAGTGACTTTCTGCAGTTAATGCACACCTCCATAATAACTTTGGTATATTATCTGCAAGTCTCTTCTCATCCTTACTCAGCTCTCCAGCTCTACTGTATCTGACTCTGACCTTTCCACTCCCTATTAAAGCAGTGGTTAAGGTAGAAAGGGACTGACATTAGTGATATTTACTGTCAATGGAAAAGAAGAAACAATTGCCAGGGTTTGTTGGTTTTGCATTAATTTATTTTTGTACATTCAGAAGAGGATGAAGCTGCTCTGCATCAAACTCTGGTGTAGTTTGTGTCTTTCTGTATGGGGAGCCTAGGGAGGCTCAGGCCAGGTTATTCCACATTACATCAGCCTGATTGCTTGGCTCACCAGCACCAAGCTCTCCCAGCCACCAGTCTCCTTCAGCACCTGACAGAGCTCACAACTAAACAACAGAAACATCTGTGCCACTAAAGCCATGACAACAGCTACAGCAGAGCCTACTGGTGTGTGCACGGATTGAGGAGGGCCTTGGATATGCTCTGGAAAGCATAACTTCAGATCTTTAGACCTGAGGTAACTTTAGACCTCACAGCTGAATGAACTCATCCCAATCTTGCCAGTGGCTGAGACAAACAGGGTTCCATACCAGGAGGGAACAGCAGGAAGAAGGCAAAAAGGAACACCTGGGCTGTAAAGGAATAGATGCAACCAGAGCCTTAGAGAACTTCAGGCCAACAAGGGATCTTTTATCACTAGGAGAAAGAGATCCATGAAAAAAGTATGACAAAAAAGAGACATTATATTTATATATATTTTAATCATTTGATTTGGGGAAAAAATAAGAAAGAGAGAGAGAAAACAGAAATTATTAGTGATAAACAGTCTGAGCTTTTAACGAGAGTGAAATGTCTGGAGAAGAAGGTGGACAAATCCAAACCCCACCACTTTCTGGATAAACACAGAGTCCAGAGCAGTGAAAAAGAGCTCCAGACCTGATTATCTTGTCATTAGCCATATGAGTCACATCAAGTCTGTGCTGGCTTCCACTCAGCCCTCTCAGCATCTGTTATGGGTACAGATGGAAGCCTCTGAACTTCCAGAGACACAGTAGAGGCTGTTTCCTATGGCAGGGATCAGGTTACTTGGCTTCCCAAGAGACACACTTGTGCTAATAATGATGCTGCCAAGTCACAGTCCAGCAAAACTTTCAGTATGGCAACCAGTTTGGATGTTTATTCACTGGTGTTTCAAAGGTTCTGTTCTTCAGCTCCAGACTGGGCTTGTTGTTAATGAGCAGATTAACTGATGTTCCTGGGGATCCTATTTCTCCTCACTATCATGGCTCCTAACCAGATCACTTTTTCATTCCCAAGGGGTCAGAACAGAGACATATTGAGATTACCTGGCAGATTTTGGCAGCTGGAGGACTGCAGGTGTTGCCTCTGTGACACAAAACCAGAGACTAGCTTGTGCTGGATGCACAGTTCCAGCCAGCTCCAATGGACACATCACAGGACACAGCTGAGCTCACCAGAAAAGGGGGGAGCTGCTCCAGGCTTCAGAGCAGGAGTTCCCCTGCAGCCTGTGGAGGACCATGGTGGAGCAGGTACCACACTGCAGCCTCTGGACACCCCATGCTGCAGCAGGTGGATGTGTTCTGAAGGAAGCTGCAGCCTCTGGAGAACAGAGACCTGGAGGAAACTGTGGGCTCGGGAGAGGAGTCCACACAGAAGCAAGTTTTCTGGATTTGTGGACTGTGGGGGCCCCACACTAGAGCCATCCATTCCTGAAGGACTACACCCCTAGAAAAGGACCCACTCTGAGCAATTCTTCAAGAACTGCAGCCTGCAGGAAGGAGCCATGTTGGAGCAGTTTATTAGGAGCAGATGCCATGACAGGGACCCCACACTGGAGCAAAGGAAAAGTGTGAGAAGGTACTAACAACAAAGATGAAGTGTTGTGGACTGACTGCGATTCCCATTCCCCATCCAAATGCTCACACGGGAGAAGATAGAAGAGTTAGGAATGAAGGAGCTGAGTCTGGGAAGAATGGGGTTCATTCTTCATGGAGGGAAGATGTTTTAGTTTCTCTCTTTGCTTTTCATAATTCTACCCTATTTTTAATTGGCAATAAATTAAATTAATCTTTCTCAAATCAAGTCTATTTTGCCCATGACAGTAACTGGTAAGCAATCTCCCCATGAACTTTTTCATCTTATTTTCTTACCTTGTCCTGCTGCAGAGGAGAGCTGAGAGAGCATTGATGGGCATGTAGTAGTTGGCCAAGTATAACTCACCCCAGTGTGAGTTATACTTGACAGCTCATTCAGCTGTCAAGACCAGATAATGAACAAAGCACTGGCTTTAACTCAGAAAATCCTGGGTAAAGAAAACAGTGAGTTGTGTTCTTTCCCCAAATAGGGTCAGTGGTCATGCTGGTTGCAACTCCCACACCCTACAGGGAAGAGAGATCAGTAGTTGGGGATGTTATGTAGAAGATGTCTTGAAAGTTCAAAAATTTTTCTGGTTATGCTTATTTTAAAATTTGGTAAGGAATAATAAGCTCAGTGCCCAAGAAAGACTGCTGTTTCAGAAGTATGTGTTGATGGAGGACTGTAGACATACAAGGCAGCCTATGGTTTTGTTAACAGGGTTACTTGTACTGAATTAAAGTGTTCAGTTAATACAAAGCTAGATGAGGCAAGAGTGAGATTTTACCACCTCATGTTCTCATGAAATACTGGTGAAGTCAGGGTGTGCTGATGACCAATTTTTTAAGATACTTACAAGATCTAACTTTGATAATGATAAAGTAAACTAGAGTAATTGGTATAGTAATGTAGAAACAATGTTAGTAGAAATGCAAGTTAGAGGAGAAGTCTGAAATTTATGAAAGTATTTATATTTTACAAGGTATGTGAAAGCAGGTCAAAACCTTTAACAAGTCCTCCAAGCCTCCTTAGAAAAACCACTTCTGACAGAAAATGGAGAAGGCACAAAACAACACCTTAACCCAGGTTACCTTCCAGTTCAGAACAACTCATCTAAATCCCCATCTTTCACTGGATAATCTTTGGATAATCTTGTCCAGTTAAGTAGTGCCACCAAGGATTCACTTGTGATTTTTATTTTTCATTTCTCAAGTTTATCTCAACTGTGATTTTAGTGCCTCTGCTAAGGATATACAAGAGTTTGCTGGTAAAAATTGTAAGAACTTGCAAGTCATACATTTTGTTGAGATCTTCAGTGTGCAAGCACTGCTTTAAACATGCCAAGCAAACCTTTCTTCACTTGGGCACAGGTGCAGGTCCTAAGGTGAGCTGGATTTAAGCAGAAGAAATGTCTCCCTGTGTTATTTAAAGACCAGTTCTGTGAGCAGGTGCTTGGATGTGTGTACAGCTCTGGTATGAGCCAGCTGAGGGACTCTGCCCTGTCGCTCCCACATTGCTGGAGCATAGGAGAAAGAGGAGAGATAATCTGCATGTGAGGCTATCCATGGCTAGATCCATATGTCCTGACTGCCTTGGGGAGGAAACAATCCACTGCAGGACAACAGATACAGATCCAGAGTGAGAAGAGAAAATTAAAACCTCCTCTCTTCACACACTATTAGCAAGGTTTCTTCTTTTGTGTAAGTGCCAAGGCAAGAGATCATTGCTGGATGAGCCATGTACATTCTCTAGCTGTATCCAGCTACTCATAGCCTGCTCTCCACTCCACTCCTCAGGAGACTGTTATTAGAGTCCTGTAGCTGCCATAATTATGAGCCTTTATCTTTTCTCTCTAATAAAGACAATCCCAAGGGCAACCAGCAGCACTACCCACTCCACCTCCCACCTGCAGCTGTCCACACAAGGGCTTCAGTGCCCAGGGTAGCTGGTGGACAGCCTTGTGCATCTGTCCCTGGCAGCTCCCTAACCCAGCAGGAAACTGCAGGAACACACTCCCTGGGCTACATTTCAGCCTGCACCCTTGCCCACAGCCATGACAGAGCACATACAGTACTTGGTCTTGAGGGTGTCTTTATTACAGCTGCATCAGGAACTGGACAGAGCCAATCCATCTTGCATTTGTGGATGTCTTTTGCTTGTGGGGATAAAAATGTGATGTTATTATAGCTACTGTTCTTTGCCCTGCTGTGTTTTTATGGGAACATAAGGACAGATGTACTGGGCTGAGCAAGCTCTATAAACCAAACAACTTGTATTTAACTGTGACCAGTCACACCATCCTTTCATATGTCTCCTCTTCTAATGTTGCTTGCTCTGCTATGTTTTTATACTTCTTTTTTCACACCTTGTCCCTCTTCCAAGTATCCTTAATGGTGAAGGAACAACAGAAGAAAACCCAAAGTGAAGATTTTCACAAAATCTGGCAAAGTTGTTGGGAAAAGGTGTGGCAATTTCAGAACTTTGTGTCACAAATTTGCTAGATAATTGTATTTCATACCAGAATAAAGGCTAAGTTATATCACTTTGTGCTGGTTCTCTGTGTGTGGAAACTAATGGAGCTTATGGATTGTTGTAAAGTCCAACAGGCAACTCATAAAAGTGCTGTATAATGTTTAGTAAGTAACCAAGGATCAGGTTTAACAACTGAGAAAATACAAGGATTCTTTTATTAAATAAATGCACAAAGATTCTGTTCAGTTTGAGTCTGCTGAGGCTTCTGGAAAGATTTAATTCATATTGGACCCATTCAAATCGTCAGCAAAGGATTTGCCTGCCCTAATCTTATTTGAGAAGTGATGTTAACACTGTTTCTTTAGCTGAAAACAGCTGAAGAAGGTTAAGGCTGAAATTACATAAAATGCAAGTGGTTAGTGGATTTTGCAACACTTAAAAAGTATTTTTTAATAATAGTGATATTTTATTCTTATCTGCGTGCATGTTTCTGCCTTCTGAGGGTTCTTGTCCTAAGAAAGGCTTAGAAATTAATGACCTGGGGTTTTTAAACACCATTTTATAGCTGAATGACAATTTATATATGTTTATGACCAGTGCTAAATTATATCTAGTGAGCTTCATATTTTATGTGTGTATACATGTGTTCATTTAAAAAGTTCTTCAACTTTAGCTGGAAATTCATGCTAAATTTCTAGGCGTGCCTGATTTGGACTTCCAGAAAAAATTACTTTATACTGGTAATGCTGTAGCAGGTTTTCCATGTGTAAAAATCCACTATAGCTCCTTTTAGACTCTCCTGCTTAATCTTCACTTGTTTTGGCTGACAGAGTCTACTGTTTGGCCAATTAAGAATGTTTAGTTGCACACCTCATAGTTCTTCATTATGTCATGTTTGGTTAACATCCATACAAGTGTTTTCTACCAAACCAAGGGTATCCCATTTTCTTCTGAGCAAGCAATAATACATCTTTCTGTTGCCAAGATTAAGACAACACAGTAAGACCATTAAAAGGGAAATAAATAATTTTCCTTATAATTTAAACACTCAAAATCTCTCCTCTCAAGTTGCTTAACTTTTGTATCTCTTGGTACAATAAATCATTCATAGGCAGCATTTGGACTGAAAAACCAACAACTCCAGACACTTTTACTTTCCAAGGACTGCCTATTTACCATTAGCTGTCTCACTACCGCCGCTTGATGAAGACAATAAAAACAGTTAATTTTATGTTTCCTAGCATTGTCAGGGATTTGGGAAGTGAATAAATTACCAGACAGAAATATTGAAATTTTCAGTCAGGCAGCACATTTCTCAGATTACCGGAACTCTGTACAGGGAACCACAGCATTTATGCTCCATCAGTATATCATGTTTACAAATGCTTATGTCTGCATTTAATATGCAGCTTTAAAAAGACAAATACTATGCACAGTTCTTGTTGCTGTTTGAAGCAGGGTAGTTTCTACTACTAAGAATAATTCTGTCTGAACCTCTTACTGGAGTTAGTTTTCCTTTCCTTTTAGCAAAAGGAAATGTTGAAGGCTCTGTTACTCAGTAGTTCTACAACCTCATTTTGTTTTTGACTGAATGCCTGAACACTAAGGCAACTTTTAAATTTTATTTTCTTTTACTTGATTTTTTACTGTATTTTATTTTTGTTTGAGTATTTGATTTTATTTTATAGCTACATGTACAGGATTCCTGTACTTCTTAGTTAACATTCCCTGGTGAAAATGATTTGGACCTCATTTCTAGTATTTAGTTATCTGGAGTGGAAGTTAAAAAGCACTGTTTTATCCTAGTGAGACAGCAGGGAGCCTATCAATATTTTCTGTGCTGACTGATTTTCAGAGCTGCTGCAGTTCTTCTTCACATGGGTGTAGATCAAGAGCAACTCTACTGATAGGAATACATTTATATTCCAGGAAGGATATTTGAACCATGTGGCATTTTGCACTTAGCTTTTTTCTCCTCCTGTTAAGAATTGCAAAGGCAAGAATGACATACTTGTCATGCACAGAAACCAACACTGGTTCCTATAGCAGCTCTTGATCTGTGCAGGGGCCCTACAAGCCTGGCTGCATGGCAATGCTGCCCAAGGGCTCAAATCTTGCTGCTAGTCTTCTGGCACATATTTGCAGCTCAGATCCTTCTTCCATTTCAGTATGAAGAGAAAACTCCTGCTGACTTCAAAAACAGGATGACTAGACCTTGAGGTGAAGCCAAGCTCAACAAGTAATATATATTCCTAGAGTGACTCAACTGGATACATCTCACTGGAGATTTTTCAATCTCAAATTTTCAATATCAGGGTGAGGTTGCATTTCCAAGAGAATCTAAGTCTCTGTGCTCTGTATAAGGCTCAAAAGCCCACATCTCAAGGACAGCATAACTGTTTACACAAAAAGTGACACCAGTTACTTGCATCCCCACCAAGTAACCAAGGTCCAAGTAAGGACCTGAGGACCTCTCCACCTCTCAGCAAGACTTCCAGGGCATGTAGCTTGCCTGGGGCAGTAGATCAGAGCTTCCAGATCCAGATTAGGCACTGGGCATACCCAGCAAGAGCAGCCAGTGAGCATGGAGGATATGGCAATTCGTAGTTCATCTGTGAATAACAGGTTATGAAGCTCTGTTTCAACTGATTATGTCACAGTTGCAGAGCTTCCCTTTTCCTTTCCCTGCTTAAATGGAGATTACTTTTACAATCTATTGTGGAAAGTTCAAAGCCAGACTTAATCTCTGGCTATCACCTTATCACCTCAGAAAATGGGGAAAAGAAGTGGTGAGAAAGAGACAAAATTAACAAAACCAGCTTTGCAAACTACGAAGGTAAAATACTCAGTAAAAGCTAGACAAGTAGGAGGTGACAAATGATATGAAAATAAATCAAAGACACAGTGTTAAATCATAAAAAATTATAAAATTCAGGGTGTCAGACCTTCAAAGAGATTTTTTACAGACTAATTTGACAACTTTTCTGGTAAGGACTGATTTTTACTAAAACAGGGAAATTCAGAAGATCTCGTCTATAATGTGCTTCAACAAAGCATGGGGACATACAGGAATTAATCCAGCAGGGGAAGATGGAGAAGATGAAGACAAACACAGGATTTATAACAAGTCTATATTAAATTGCCTAATGAGGAGGCAATAATGTTAAGCTGAAAGCAAACTATTGGTGTTGGATAAAGGTTCACAATCCTGAAGAATTTGCCCTTAAAATTGTTTACAGTTTTGTTAGATACCTCAGTACAACAAAGCAGGAATGTGCTAAGAATGTTGGACATGAGCATGAGATTTTGTCTGTGCAGGAGAGGAAAAGGGCATCATATTGCAGGATGTGAATGGACTTCGATTTGGATGATGCGCAATACTAAAAGTATGCTGAATGACTTTAAAGAATAATAAAAATAATACCTGCTATAAGCAGAAAACTCAGAAATTATGATGGAGAAGAAATTACTGCATGTACAATTTTCAATCCTCACAGTCCTAATCAATGAATCCTAATTGGAACAAATGTACGAAGAAACCCATGCTCTTCCCACCAATCTTTATCACAAAATAAAATAAACTAAGTTGAATTGCTGACAAAGCAGAGAGAATGTAATTGTTCTCTAAGAGCATTTGTAGTAGCTACCTGCAAAAGCATACCTCTGAAAAATGGTGATGTGGTTTTAAGTAGCTAAATCCTTGAATGGATCTCAAATATCTTCTGTCTTCTGTATTCCAGAATTTCTTTTGCACAGGTCATGTCTGGCTTCAAAATCACAAACCTTGCTCTCTGCTAAACACAGCAGCCATTTGTTTACACTCCAAATGCAGAGCTATGCATATTTAATACTATGAGTCCCACAGCACTGTGAACTTAGGTACACCTTTGTTCAACAAATTGTAACACCTGAACACTGTCATCTTTATTTTGGCTTCTCATCAGGTCAAAGCAATATGTCTGAGCTAATGTTAGGATGTCAGCTTATACCAAATAGACTCCATCTGTTCCTTCAGAGGCTGTGATTAGTAGCTATCCTCTATGGCTGAGAAATTATACTCCTACAGTGGTGCCTTTGGCTTTAGCCCGTGTCCAAAACACCTGTCAAACCACATTTTGAACAAGAAAGCATTGTCAAAAATTGAGGTTCTCTCTGACTCTGCCAGGTGTAGCAAGCGTTATTTTCAGCAAGATGCAGACTCAAAACAGGCTCAACATTTTTAAAGACAGTTATGTTAGGAAATGTAGAGACAGTAGTGGGAAAACAGTAGGAGCAAAAGAAATTCACCAACTGAATGGGATTGAAAAATCCTGCTTTGATTCTAGGACTGTTGTTTATCATTCTCACTGTGGTCAGGAAACACCCTTGGGAGGTCACCAGTGTAAAGAACCAATACTTGAGACAAAGAAGCCTTTTTCTTTCTCCAGATATATGTCATGACACTTCTTAGTTTCCAGATTTGCTTTTACACAAAAGGTCTGACTCAGGACAAGAAAACAGAAAGGTGTAGAAAGGAACAGGGAGGAATATCTAACTGAGGATTAATATTTCCTCTTTGAACATCTGATGTACTGAATTTTTTGTAATTTAGGTTCAAGTTTCTTAACAAAAAGTTCTTAGTTTACCTACAGTGAAATTGAATATCGAAACATAAACTCTTTGACATACTGCCCAGCTATGTATTGCCTGTTGGTTTAAATTCATTAGAGTATCTTGAAACTTTTAGTGCCTAAGGATTTAATTTTTAGTTTATGTTAATTTACTTGAGAAAATACACTGCCTCAAGATTCTTCAATTTACTTGCAGCTTCCTTTTTTAAGTGTACATTTACTGATTTTCATGTACATATATCACACTGCATATGAACTGGTCATTTATCTCAAAAGTAAATATAAAACCAAATGTTACCAAAAATAAATATTCATATAAGTAGTTTTCTCTAAAGCACAAGTGTTTGAAAACTTAAACCTTTCATTATGTCCTTCAGTAAATTTCTAGTTCTATCAAATATTTATGTAAAGGTTGAATCAAGCCCAGTCAAGGGTTTTATATTTATAAAAATATGCAGCAACCACCTGGTGTTGAAATTGGGAATATTACTTTCATTATACTGTAATTTCATCAGTGATAGTCTTTTTGATATTTAGCACCAATACAGCTTTCCACAGTCTGAAACAAGCATCTTGAATTTTTTCCAGAAAACTATATGAAGTTCATTCATCTGGGAAAGAACTGAGATAATGTTTTACATTTAATATGATTAAGTAAATAAGCAGCTGTGATTTCTATGAGTTGTAACATTTTCTTAGGCTTCAGGGTTAGCCCAGTGCAGAGCAGATGGCTGTACTCTGATCTGTTAAAGGGGCTTAGATGATTGCAATGGTAAAATAATATTTTGAGAGGGCTGTTAATAAGCACCTAGCCTGATGCAAATGTAAGATGGCACGCTTGGATGATTTGTGCCATTTGAGATCCTCGAGTCATGAAAGGATTCAAAAACTAAAGCTGCAGTGCTTTGAAAGGAAAAAAAGAAAAAAAGTCCTGCTACTGGGCAGAAAAAAACTCTTGCCAGAACCTTAGTCTCTCTGCTTCACCTCTCAGCTGAATATCTACCTTGTGTTACAGATCTCTTGCACCCATTCACATCCCAGAATCTAAGGAACAGTGTGATATGAGAGGTGTTGCGTTTAGTTTCCATAAAGGTAAGGTCATGATCTTTTTGTCACCTCTGCACTGCTTTCCTGAAATCACACACACTCCTGTAACAATTTCAGGGAAAATTTTGCTTATAAACACCTAGAAAGCCACCAGTAAAAAATAAGGCCAAATTTAAGTCTGCTGAAATTTCTTCAGCAGAAACTGAAATTAAGAACCTAATCCAAATGCCATTTCTCCCAAGGAAAGCTTTAGTGAATCTTTTTTAATATAGTTTAAAGAAGAGAGTGTCACTGTCATAGAGGGTGAGAGTTTGGCTGTGGGTTTTGGGGCTCTTTTGCAGCTCTCCTATTCCAGATTAAAGAGAAAGGACAGGAGTGGTGCAAGAGGACTGCAATCCCTCTGGAGTGTTGACTATATCTTAGCAAAAATACTATCACAGAGAGTACCACACCAAAAGACACTCCTAACACTGTCAGTACTTAGGCTTCTTTGCTTCAGTCTTGTCATTTGATGCAAACTAAAGCAGCAAAAACAATTTATTAGAATGGAGGGATGGTTTCTCAGAACTATTTCTTCATACCTTACTGAATATCTCTTCTTTCATTTTTAAAATTGGCAATAATATGAGAAATCTACACACTGTGTGGTAAACAGGTCCTAGTTTTGCTTAGTGGCAGTACAATGTGATATGATTTGATGCATATTAATAACAGAATTGATAATAGAATGATACCTTAGGTGGCAATGCTTTCTGCTTGTGAGGTAAACTGGGACAGCTATGCATCCTCACAGTAGGGCTTCCCTGCCCAACCTCTTCTGAAAACAAAGCGACAAAGGGAACAAATATATTTCCCTGACTGACAGGAAAAATCTTTCAGTGGCAGTGAACTTCAGCTGGTGGTGATGTGCAACAGGCTCAGGAAATCTAGTAGTGACTATTTCTCTTTTTGTGTATTGCTAGGAACTCTCAGCTGTATCTGCATATTATGATGGTCAGAGACCTTTAAGCATGAAATCTTCAGCCCTTTGGCAATGCCATTTAGCAGAAAATCTCACGGGACATTTTCCTGTTTGAGATAAAACACCATGCTTTCTAGACAGCATATGGCTGTTGAAACCCTGGAAGCTGAGAATTTCAGGCTTTCTGTGCTAAGAGGCACTGACCCTCAAGCAAGCACTATATTTGACCTGAGGCCATGGAATGGGCTTCTGAAATTGAGTGATAGCACTGGGATTATGGGTGTGTAGTTTGAAGAGAAATGTGTGATATCACAGGGTGCAAAACTTAGGATTTAAGGTTTTAGTATATAGTAATATATAGAAAGCAAGATGGAGGATTTTGGGTGTTGGCTTAGTTCTTGTTCTTCTTTCACCTTTTTCTTCATGGGTTTGGGTGGTGTTTTCTAATTGGGTGAAAAGGTCCTCATTGCAGACCATGGGTGCTTGGTTATTGGGTTAAAAGTAAAAATAATATAGATGTCCAATATGTTATTGGATGTCCAATATGTTATTATAGATGTCCAATCTTGTTATTGGACAAATTATGCTTAAAAGATCTTGGAAAGAGTTAGACACAGAGCCATTTTCTACCCTGTTAGCTAGAACTCACAGCTCGTGAGACTGTGCTATAGATAAGGATTAATAAATATCTGAGTCCAAACACAAAAAACTCTGTCTCCCATGCATTAATCCCAACTCAAACAGGAAGAAAAGAAGATAAAAACCTCACATATGACAACTTTGAGAAAGAGTATAAATTTTGAGAGAACAAAATATGAACCAGGATGAGCTATTAGGCTGTGGTTTAGGAATGGTACTCCCACTGAGGGTCTCCAAACCTGCCACTTGCCCACCTTCCCTCTCCCCTGTGTCAGGCTGGAGAGAACAGGAAGCATAAACAGAAGATCACAGGCTGAAATAAGAAAAAATTAACTGGAAACAGCAACGAGATAAGAAAACATACAGTAACAGGAGCAATATCAATAATAAAATTGTACAAAGGAGAGAGAATGATAAATGGTCACCACAGAGCCTGACCCAACCCAGCCACAGCCACACTTCTCTGGCCAGTCCCCCCTGCTCTGAACCAGCATCACCCAACCACTCCCTCTGCCAGTCACTGACCAGAAAAAATCCCTTCTCCCAGGAAAACACTTCCCTCTTCCTGCCTTGGCAATGATGTGAGGTGGTGTAGGACAACCCCTGTGTCCCAGCCCCTCTTCTTGGCTTCTGCAAGAATCGACCCTGCCCTGGCCAGAACCAGGACACAGGCTCATTTATAGTTTAAGCTGTGGGGTTGTAAGATTTTGTTTTAAAAAGTTTTATTATAGTTTAGTATAGCTTTAGTTATCCCATATGGGCCCCTGGTCTTGGAGTTTTCTTTTATCATAAGTTGATAAGGGTTTCTATGCCTCTCTGGTCTTTGCCCAGAGACTGTTTCCTATTGGTCCTCTCCCCATGATGATCCCTGCCCATCCTCTCCAACGTATTCTTCTTTCCTCTGTCCATCACTAAGTCCCTATCTCCAAGGTCCAGAACCTTCAAAGAGATTTGGCCTGCAGTTGACAGATTCCCCCGAGACCCCTCCCCAAATTACCTTTGATTTGTTAGTAGTTAGGTAATTCAGTTGGTATTTGTTGTTTTGCTTTGTTTTATTGGTTCCTAGTTTGTACCCACCCCTTGAACCTGTCCTGGACAAAAGCCCCCTGCAGCCCAGGTCCGGGGTCTCTCCTGAGGTGTCTCTCCTGAGGCACCGGGCCTGAGGTAAGGGGTCCCCCTGTGACCCCCCAGTAAACCTCTGTTCCCTGAACCTCCGAGAGTCCCCTCTGTCATTTACTCCACGGCCGTGACAGCGAGAGCCGGGGTGCTGCTGAGCCAGGAACTCACAAATAGGTTCTGTTGTGGCGTGTCAGAGCCACCGGGTGGTCCAGCCGAACACCGGGCTGACCAAAGAGATACGCACACCAACATTAAGCCATTTCTAAAGTACTGTTGGACTATTGGATATAAAATGCTGCTGACTAAAATTCTCATTTTAACTTTAATAGCTGTGGCACTTCATGTAGCTCAAAATACCTGTATGGTTCTGCTATATGCACCAATTCAATAACGTTTTGTCTCTTATTCATGCAACTAAGACACTTTCTAAATCTAAGTGAAAATGTGACCTTTTCTTGATTATTCTTGGTGGCGTGTTTTCAATTCTCTTGGCTTTCTGTCTTACTTCTCATAACACTTCTTTTAATTATGTGTATACATCACATAAAACCAAGAAATTTTTCTTGCTATTCTGCACAGATATTTTTTCCTGAGATATCTTCACTGCCTTTCCCATTTTCACACTTTTAATTCTATTGAATGTCCTCACTGCTACCTTTCACGTTCTGCCTTTGCCATTTCTATTTATAAAGCTAATAAAATACCAAGGAATCATTCTGACCTTTCCAGGTAATCAATAATAAGGACAGTCAGCTATCAGCAAATATTGTTTCAGACAATAATTATACCAAAGAGTGGCAGTTTCTCATTCATCAGCTTAAGCAGATGTCTGGGGGAGGAATACCTTAAGTACCTGAGATTTTGCTTCAGAAACATCATTTTTGACACATACACATTAGCTGGGCTTGGTTGTGGGTAGTTTCTGCTTTAAAGTAGTGTTGGCAGTATTAGCAGAAAGTGGGCCATTCTGTCAACTCCTTCTGAGCATAATTGCTCCTTGGATGACAAATGACTGTTCAAACTATTAGCACAATGGTTTATTGTCTTTTTGCAGTGGAGGCACTTCACCGAGATTAAAAGTGAAAAAATGTTATTAGATTTCCAGCTTAATATCAAAAGAGCAAGGAGAACTTGGGGTGTGAAGAAGTGCCTGATGTTCGATCTGGAGATGGGATGATTTGGGACACATACTAGTATAGTGGGAACTATACTGTAGTCATGAAAATTTCAGAGCAGGAAGCATGGGATTTAAAAGAGAAGGGTCATACTATCCCAAGGGGCACACTTTAAGGTTAAAAGAAACCATTAGTTCTTCCCAAAGGCTTCTTTTATTTGTCTATGAATACAGATGATGGAGGGAGAATAATATACAGCCACCTGATGTCCCCAGATACTCCCCGGAGTGGAACAGTAAGATAAGCAATTATTGCCAAATAAATGGCAAACTACAGTTACCACCAAGGGAATGTAATACATCACAATCATAAATGCTCCATACTTAGGGTGGGAGGGGGAAGATTTTAAGTTGTGTGAAATGAAAGAATAGAAGGTCATTAAGAAAATTGGTTTTATCAGATTTCAGTAGTGCTTGGTACCTTTAAATCTTGAATTATTTTAAAAACTGTTTGTTTCTACTATTCTTAACCTTTTTATAAAGCCTCGTGGATTTTTACTAGGTTGTCGTGGCTTCAAAACTGATTCCTCATAGCTGGCTATATTTTCCATCTTAACATTTTCTAAATTTAGAGATTAGATGCCTTTTTTGTTGTTGTCTTGAGGAAACGGAGAATATTTGGGCTCAGTTACTTCAGAAATCCAGGTTTCTAATCATAATAATGGATAACAACAAAAACATTTCTGTTATAAATCCAAGTCATATCTTGCATAAGATGTAAGCTGCACCTTATGCACAGAGCTTCTTTGCCAGGGATGTGAACCCCTCTGCTACTACAGAAAATACTAATAGAACAAGGCAGCAGAACTCCCTTTATAGCTAGTGCAGAGAAACAGGGACTTGTGGGCATTAGACATCTGATCTCTTTTAGAATTTTTCTCCATATGTCTGTAACAGGTGCCTGGTCTAGAGCAGCAAGTCTGTAAACAGATGTCTACAACACCTACACCTAGGATTAGTCTAAATGGACTTTGCCATATCTAATGGACTTTGTATCTAATGTCTTCTACCTTGTATACAGAGTTTAAATCAAATTTGACATCCTCATCCTTTCTTATGAGATTGTTAAAAAGAAACAAATCACAAATGTGCTTCCCTTAATTTATGTCAATGTGACTGCAAAACAAAGAGGTTTGCTTTCTGTTAGACAGTTGCAATAAATACATGCCAAAATACATACAGAGACTGGCTGGAAGAATCCTATTTCTGTAGCAGCACCCAAACTAAAAAATATAAATTACAGTTGGGATTTGCATGGTTCCTCTCAACAGGCAAAGTAAACCTGACTTGTTCTGAATTCGGGGCATTTAACACAAAACAAAGGACTTCCAGGCATAATAAATGCAGTAAATCAAATGTATCTGTCATTTATTACCTCTTGTGCATTTCCTATATAAATGTTCTTTAGTCCAAGTGGCCTCTCCTGCACATGCAGGTCATCTTTACCACATCTATGCATTTGATAGGTCAGACTTCCTACACTTAGATTCAGGTTGAATGCCCACAGGCTGATCAGAGCAGACTCAAAATCCAAATAAGTTGTCTAAACCATGTTTTTACATCCAAGGCTAAATTCCTATGCCACTAAGGGGGTACACAATAAATAAAAATAAACAAATCTGAACAAGGTCTTTAAAAAATATTGAAAAAATGACAAGGTAATTCACTTTTGAATCAAACACATATGCTTGCATAAATAAAAGACACAACCAAAGCTACTCCAAAGGTATGATACTTGTTTATACAACACAATTATTTCTGATGTAGGCAGGCTTTTCTCCCCACTTTCCAAAAATCCAAAAGAACTTGCCATCATCTAAAATACAAAATGCAAGGAAATACACATTAATGCGAAAGTATCAAGAGGAGAGGATGAAAAGAGATTTTCTGCTGAGTGTTTTTTCTGTTCATTTTTTGTTGATGACTGTTGCTAGACAGACACAAAAAGAAGGACACTCACACAGTCAGTGTCAGGGCAAAAAAGGACATTTATTTGGGATTTCGATTTATATAGTCTTTGGAATTTGACCAGCGATTAGGCAATGAGTTTGACACTTCTCTGATTCTACTGGTCAACTTAGAAGTCTATCACAGAGAGGAATGCAAAAACAATTACTTTGCTTATGTTACAGTCTGTGAGAAAACTCCAGTACAAAAATGCAAACATCAGAAGGTTGAAAAAGATCAGGGCGACAGATTACTTCTTTAGAATGTTTTGTTCACAACATGTTTGTGTGGTTAAATAATTGCACTCACATATCTGAATGACAGACTGAAAGATAGTTGTGATTGAAAGAATTTAGGATTTTTAAAGAAGCAGGAAACTTGTGCCTTTTTTCAATAAAGCCAAACATCTCTGAATGATGCTGAGACAGGAATCTACAGTCATTGTTATCTTATGTTGTTGTCCATGGTATGAATTTTCAGTTCTTACCAGAAATATCTCACTATAGAACAGAGTACTGTAGAAGTCTCTGGTTTCATACTATTTATATTTTTTCTGTCTATCTTACAGGTTTTATCTCCTTGTCCATCCTGCAGGTGTGAATACCATTCAGAGGAAATCGGCAGTCAAAGCAAAGTCTGCCAGTACCCTGACACTTCTATGGCGGCAGAATTTCACTTGAAAGTCGTTTCTTCTCAGCTTCACCATGTGGTGCTCAATGTCACTGGGATAAAGTAGTCAGTGCTTTTAGCAGAGCAAGCAAATTCTTTATCCACCTCTGCAGGACACTGCCCTGTCTTTTGTTTGAATCTAGCTAGCAATGAGAAATCTTGGGCTGCTTTCTCTCTGCAGCATGAACGTGTTGAGGCAAGGATAGAAGCTGGTGTAGAATTGTATTTCATAGTGTGCTTGACATGTCCAACATGACACTTGGACCCAGAGGCACATTCCTGGTGCAGCATCTGTATTTTATTAGTTAACTTTGTCACAGGTTTCCCTCCAAGAAAGATAATTTTTGAACCTGAGACAGCTACACCCTGTCCCAGCCTCTATCAGGTTTTAGGGCCAAAGCATCACACCAGAGTGCCAAAACACCCCAGTCTGAGCTCCTGTTAAGTGGTCTCACATCCTGCCAGATACATGACTCAGAATATGCTGGCTCCTGTGATGAGACCTGAGCAAGATGAGAAGACCAGTCTGAGAGCCAGACTCACAGGAAATCAAGCCACTAGTAAGCCCATTCCTGGATAAACACAGATTTTCCAGTGTATTTTCCACAATGTGGAGAAACATGGACATTTTTCTCAGAGCAGAGGCTGTGTCGATGTCTCTGTGGTGAGGTAAAATTTCTGCTTCTCAGCAAGGTGGAAAGCTGCACTGATCTGGCAATGCAGACAATGGGGCCCAGGGTAGCAGCTCTGCTCTGTGCTGAGAGCACACAGCAGTTACCAGGAGCCAACCTGGGCATCCACAGCACAGCACAGCACTGCAGGATGAGTGAATGATAGAGCCTGGCTGGACTCAATAGGGATCCCTTCTTCACTGCGCTGCCCTATCACTTACCACAAAACAAACTGCCATAAATTCTCACTCCTCTGCACAGCCCTATCCTGCACGTTGCAAGATTATTTTTATTTTGTATCATATTTCAAACTCTGGAGAAGTATTTATTTTTGTAAAAAAATCTAGGACTATTTTTTTTTTATATCTTGTTAACAGTTGCTTTTCAGTTTATATATTTTTTATTTATTTTTTCAACATGGCATACACTCCAATGCATTAAAATAATGCAGTTGTTATGGAGTCTTATGGATTCTTGAGCCTCACTAAATGATATTTTAATCATATTTCTTCCTGTATTCTTTTTTAAAAATCCAAAGTATAATTTTAAACTTTAGTATATTTTTTAATTGAGAAGAATAGATAGGAGAAAAAAGTTTAAAAGTGACTAGGATTCAGGATTCTGTTTATAAGAGTAAGTCCTCACACTCTACCTCCAGCATACTACCTGAGATGACACATGCTGGTAGAAGAAGGAGAAATTGTATAAAATCAGGGCTATATTTATCAGGTCAGTCAGTCAATGGGTTTCCACATCCTGGATGACAGCCTGAATGACCCTGAACAAGAGATATTCAATACTGCAGGACTCCTACAGGCCATTTCTGCACTACAAGAAAATTCACCAAGTGCCATTCCACATGAACTCCATAAAAGAACACAAAATTTATGCGACAAAAGTAGAGGTATTTACAGAGACCTAGAGACAAGTGTCTAATCACACACTGGATGGTGGGTGATAATTTGGTTTCTTAGGGAGAGAAGCTTCCATGGAAAATGGTGGAGAAAGATCCAACCAATAACTTACCAGCTCCCCTGTTACAACAGGAAAATTGATATGTTGAATTCTCAGTTACCAGAGAGAAACTGAGTACCAAGAAGAGGACAGCTGCTAAAATAGGCTGGAAATATCAGTACAGCAGTTGAAATGCACTGGATTAAGACCTGGGAAGCAATATTCCAGCAGCCTTGTGAGATGCCTTGTTATTTTCCTTTTTGCAAGCAGTCATAGCCTCTTCAAATCTTTTAAGTTATTGATCTAGTCTCTACCTTTCTCCCTTGCTAGTCAGAGGCAGAAGGAAAGCACCATTTAGATACCTGTTTTGGAAAGCTGGAGTATAAAACAGAAAACTAGTGTCTAGACAGCTTATGTAAATCTATGACCAGTCTTCAAAAGTCAAACTATGCGACTTTCAAATGCTGCCACTGGCAAGTGTGCAACAGCTTGGAGTAAACCAGAGCTGTGAAGCCGAATCTTTCTTGTAACTCAAGAGCACCAAGGATGTTTCTCAAAGTATTTCATAACTGCAGACAAAAGGGTAAAATTTTGCAAAGTTGGATAAAATTATCAAGGCCTTCATACACAATCCCAGAAAGAACAACGACAGAATTTCATAGAGAAGGATATTCATACCTGGGAATTCAAACACTGTATACTGAAGCAGAATGAATGGGAAATGCCAGCCCTCGCATGAGGACACACACACACCAAAAAGATGTTTTCACCAATCTCCCTACTCTTAAGGTGAGAAGATGCTTTACCCCGTGGTAAATGTAATTCTGCCACAGAAATTGCCAGCTGACACCCAGCAATTTCTTTTAATCCCTTTGTTCAGGGCCATTATGCTTTTTCTCCAGGATAGGAGAACTCACCTGGGGAAAGGGAATGAAGATGGCATGCCCCAGTCTGTTGTGAGACTGGACAAAGCATTAAGGCTTTTTCCAGTGCTCTGAGACTAAGTAAGGTTACATGAAGCACCTCATGAGTTTAGGCATCCCCCTGAGTCTTGGTGGCATTCCCCCTTTAGAGAGAAGTGGTCTGGTAGGAAGCTAACAAAGGGTGTGATGGATTGGATACAAATATTAGAGACTTTATGGAATTGAAAGTAATAGGAAAACAGTTGTGGTTTAAACCCAGCAGACAACTAAGTACCACACAGATACTTGCTTACCCCTTCCCCTTACCAAAGTAGGATGGGGAGCAAAACTGGAAACAAAAAAAAATTAAACTTGTGGGTTGAGATAAGAACAGTTTAATAACTGAAATAAAGTAAAATGTAAGTATAATAACCATAGAAATAATAATTGCAAACAAAAGGAAAAGGAGAGAGGAATAAAACCCATGAGAAACAAGTAAGGCACGATACAATTGCTCTCCACATATTCACCTATGCTCAGCCCACCCCCAGGCAGCAATTGGCCCCTCCCAACCAATTCCCCCCTGCTGAAATGCAGGGAATGACCTGCTATGGCATGGAGCATCCTTTGGGATAGTTAGGGTCACCTGTCCTGGCCATGTTTCCCCCTGGCTTCCTGTGTACCTGCTCACGGGCAGAGCATGACACTGAAAAGTCCCTAATGAAGTGTAAACACCGCTCAGCAACAGCTAAAATTTCAACATTATCAACATTATTCTTATAATGAATTCACAGCACTGCACTAGCTACTAAGAAAATGAGCTCTATACCAGACGAAATCAGGACCTGGGGGACTGTGACTACTGCTGTACTGTACTTGGGGGTTCTATTACAAAACAATTTGGTGAGAGTGTTACCATGTGTTACAGTAATCTGTACTCTGCTTTGTGTAAATGCTTCCTCCTCTCCCTCTCTTCTCTTTCTCCAGTGTCCTCAGCCTGTCTGCTGCCATGTAGGTTTTATGTACCGTTACGTACCTTTGTCTGCTCTAAGGGACTTTACCCAGGTGTGCAGGTTTTTGTCTGCTCAGCTGGGGACTCACACAATAAACCTTCTTTTCTAATGGCACAGATGAGAACGGAAAAAACTCACTACTGGCTCTGTTTCCTGAATACTCGTGGCTTTGCCCTATTGCTATCCTCAAGACATGAAAAATCAGTAAATCATATGCTGAATATCAAAATTTCTTTAAAATAGTTTTATTCTTTCCCCTAAGCTTCTCAAGGAAGTGCCATGTGCCTGCCCTTTTCTCTGTAAGCCTCTCTGTAAGCCTCAGAGTATCTTTCCCCTTTAGCTGCTGAAGTCATTAGCCAATTCCAACAAATCTGCCAGAGGAGCACAGTCTCAAGGGAAGTACTGCCACGAGCACAGACAGTTGAATAGAGAGAGCAGCACAAATTGGTGCCTCATCTAACATAAATTCTGCCACCCAAATTCAACACTTATCTATTTTATTTGCCCTGGTGGCAGCTTAGCAAATACACACTAGCAGCAAATATACACACCTGAGCAGCACAGTTACAACCTGGAAGCACCAACATCTTCAGGGCTTTTCCCAAAAGGTGACTGGAGAGCAGAGGAGGCTGCAGAGGCAAGGGACAGCACAAGGGAACTGACTGAATTCCAAGAAGGCAGAAGCATCCACATTTGAGGTTAGGGATGAGGGATCTACAGTGTGTAGAGAGAGGATAAAGGACATACATCCATAGGAGATGTTTTAATGCCATTGTTCACAACAGTGATGTTCTGGAGCATCTCCGTAAATTCTGCCCTCTGATAATCTTAATTGAACCTTTCTTTTTTGATAGAATTTTAGTATTAACTGCTGCCTCCAGTTGTGTGTAACCTCTGTCTACCTTTTATTTCAACTTCTTTGGGCCAAAGCCCACATTAATTTTGTTTATCCAGAATCTATCTCACTCTGACCCATTCTAATTTCTTCTTTACACACCAGTTCTTGATGTCTGTCTGGAAATCAGAATATTCAAAATAGTTTCTGAATTTGATAAAATACAATACCTCATTTTGTTTTTTCTAGAAACAATTTCATTTAAACCACAGCTGCTTTTTCATTATTTAAATTAATTGTAAGGTCATAACAATTGTTACCCTCTCTAAATGAGATTGGAACATAGAATTATCTGGAAAATAACCTGATAATTTAGTTTTATCTTCCCAGCAAGTAAAAGGGTTGGGGTGTATAATTTGTGGAGAAACAAGTGTTAACTCTTTCAGTGTCATTTTGGCAACGTGGAAAACCTTGGAAAATTCTATCACTAAGCATATGTTAAGTCGCAACTGTTCTTAATTATGAGTATTTTTCTGGAGGGAAAAGTAAAACATATCATTTTATATATGGATTCATCCTCATGCTCTTTTTTAACAAGGACCATGTCTCTGAGTGTGACCAGTGTGTTTGAGACTGTAGCCTAAATAAGTTAGGAAAAGAAATTTATCCCATCAAGATAGTAGCAAGCCCTGCTTCACTCCATCGTATATTGCTAATATCTTCTGTACAAAGACAAGAGATATTGGTGATTCCCATCTGGCAAGTAGAAATAATTGTACCCAAGCTTTATCTGAATGAAGACAGTTTTATACCTCATTTAAAGGTAAATCATCTCAAGAGCAGTCCTGAAACTGCCACAGAGGTATTAACAAATTTTAATTCATGTTAGATTTCTTTCTGCCAGTGAAGGTTAGATTTTTATCTCCTTTCTAGGAACTCACTGTCAAAACAGTCTGGCATAGAAGAGGATGAACAATTAGTTACTTGGATTACAGCAGAGTTTCAGTATCTTATTAACTGCATTAAGGGGCAGGGTGGAAGATTACCTTGATATCACTTTTGGAAACACTACCTCGTCAGGGATTCTGAAGTCCCTACTCTGTCACATTATAGAAATTACAGAGGTCAGGTGCTTGCTCCATTTGCAGCTCTGTTGGCATTTGTCTGGCAAGGAGATGTGGAGTTTATGTGATTTGTACAGATCTGGTATGTCTGCTATCTGATTTTTTAATTAGGAGAAATTCATCCTATTCTTTGTTAAAACACCCACTCACTTGATTTTCTTTTGGCCATATGCTAAGGAGTTACAGCCTTTCCTTTGGGTATATTTATAAGTTTCTATTAAAAAAATACCACATTTCAGTGCAAGGAACAAATTTATCTAGCATTATTTATAACTTTAAAAATGTGATGCAGAATATAGTAGTCTAAAGTACTTAAATATTTAAGCTTCTGCTTTATTGTTCACTCACACTCAGGAGTAACAAATTCAGGTTACTGGTTCAGAAGGTGTTATTTTCCTTAACATTTAGGAACTGTCCCTGTTATACAGAAATCAGTATGGAATAATATTGAAATATAATAATCTTGAATATTTTACCTAACTAAATAAGAAATTAAGTAAGGTATCATCTTCTGTAACTATTGTACTAAAAAATGAAGCAATTCTTATATTTTTCAGTAGGGGTAAAAGAATCATACAGTAAAAATAATCATAATTTTCATTAATATTTTTTCTGAGGTGCTGGCATTTTTCTCTCTCTTTTTCCAACAATATCCATTATTTTGCTAATAAATTGAGAAGGATTCCTCATTCATTAACCATAAACTCATAACAAAGCCATCAGCCATGTCTTCTCTCAATATTAGCTCAAAACAAATCAACACAATTAAAAGAGCAAGTGTATTTCTTAATTGAAGGCCATTTGCTTATTTGTACCATTTGTATCTGAAGAATATGTTAACCACACTTAAGATGTTGAGCTGTGTTAAAACTTTCCCTCATCGTGCTTCATTTATTTTACTGGTATTTTGACAAGCTGAGAATAGCACCCATGTTTGAAATGAAGTGGTGCAAAAGTATTGCTATGACTACTAATTAACATTTGCCTAAAATTTTGTGACCAAAGTGTTGGAGAATGGGTGAGTGGGACCATGTATGACTTGTATATGGTCTCAAAATCTGGTAGGGTTTTGAGATGCAGCTCCACAGCAGCATCACAGGCCTCCTGCTTGTCCTTTGAAATTCAGCTTTCTTAAGGAGATGAATATTTTATCAGTGAATGGAAGCGCTGATTCATAATACTTTTAGAAGTGCACAGTTTATTTTTATATATTACATCCCTGAAGGACACTGGAGATAGTTTCTGGTCTTAGCTTTTTAGAAATATTAGTCAAGTATTGCTAAAACACAGAACTAAACCTGGATTCTGAACTTTCTTGATGAACTTTTAATAAATTCATATTGCATGTTGAATTATCCAATGGTTATGGATGAGCTCATTAAAGGAGACAGGATTGGTGGCAGCCTGGTTGAGTTTGTGATCTCAAGGACCAAATGCCTGTGAGACTAAAGGTAATTCCACAGTATATATTTCAGTTCTAAAAATTATTTCATGTATGATTTTGAATGTGAAAATTGAAAGCATAGCAGCAAAGAATAGAGTCAACCATATAATGCAATTTTATGTCTGAAAGCTGAATAAGCTTCATCTTGTTTCATAATTCAGCAGAATACACTTTAAAAAGCAGCTGTAGACTTACCATTCCTTGCTTGGAAAAAAAATACTTGTCAGTCTTCTTGATTTCTTAGTTTTTCCTGGATCTCTTGAAGGCTTTTCATATGGAGAAATCTGAGCATTTCCAAGAACATTGTCAGAAAAGTACCTGTACAAACCTGGCATTTAATTGCTTAACTTCATTCTCTGTAAACTAAAAAAAGAAAGAAAACAAAACACACAAACAAGCAAAGCCCCTCATTTGGACTAATCTATCTAGAACTGTTGCATTGCCAGTGCCATCAGACAGAGTGACCATTCTGTGCATGTGAAATGAAAGAGTTGTTAGCTGGGCTTCAGCTGCAGATTTACTCTTGTTGATCATTAAGGTGGTGGTAATAAGCTTAGAAATATTATCCTTTGCTTTCAAACTTCTTGTTCAGTATTCATTCTGCTGCTCAGGAAGCCCATCTTTCTCCTTCTGCACTTGTGGCTACCAAGCTGCCCTATGTTAAATGCCTGAGTGAATAAATATTGAGGTAACTGAGAGAAAGAATTTATTCCGTAGGTCCAGTGGTTTAAAACACGTATTTTTCAAGTCATAGCAAGTGTCAATATTGCCATACCTTTCAAGAGCAAATTGTGAGCCCCTGACTCACAAAGTTATTTGGAGTACCCACATTGATATATAGATTGCAGATATCTAGAGATGTGAGTTCCAAAACAAATTAGACATACAATGGTCTTCAAACCAGCAGATTTTTTTATCTCTCCTGGTGAGGCCACAGTGTCTTTGCATTTATGTCAGGCTACAGGTTATGACCAGCAAGCTGTGAAGCAGAGCCCAGGAAATCTACCTGCCACAGAAGTTTTGCAGGCACTTTCTCCTCAACAGGAACCTCTGACTGTGTTCAACTGCTTAAACTATTATGCATGTAGAGGTAAACTGGCTTAGAGCTCAGACAATTTAGCACTTCAGCACTCCAAATTTTATATGCATAAAAATGTTTCAAGGCTGTAGGAGAGCTGTAAGTCACTTTGCCTCTGCAACCGTGAAACCTTAAGAAGCTCAGAGGGCAAAGCACTATCACTCCCTGCTAGTTTAAGCCTTCTGGCACAGAGGACCCAGGAAAAGGTTTCTCTGGGCTTAAGGCAGCCAGGATTCCCCTGATACCACTGAATTCTTCAAATACAGAAGCAGAGCTGGTTGAAACAGTCACTCCATTTAATGTTGGTGTACCTTTATCCACTTCATCGTTATTACAAGTGCCAAGTGATGCACTGTAAGATCCATGAAAATGCTTCTCTCCCACACATTCCCTAAAGGGCAAGAAAATACAATTCCTCTGGAAGCTGCCTGGCCAATGCAGATGTCCATTTCCATCTTATCATGTTTTCTATGAAAATTAATACAAAATTCACTTTTCCTCTGGCAGGCACACATCAGTTTTCTAAACCATATTCTCAGAGATTGTTAGTGATTGAAATGCATTTTTATGCATTTCATATGCCCTCTATGCATAAAAATCTCATTTATATGTCCAGAATTAAATCTACCATCTTTACAAACTTCATTCCATCAAAAGTGTTTGATGTCAGCATGGCCTAACATGGTTATACAACGGTGTAAGTGGAAGAAGGTTACAAGCAAGTTATACACATAGCTTATCCACTCCTCTGCCCAGACACATGGATAAGGTTGTAATCCAAAAAATGCCAGCTTTTACCGGGGACAAACAAGAACTGGCACTCAGGCCAGCTTGTCTAAGCATCCTCTGGCACAGTCCCTCCACTGCCTCCAGCTCTGTCTGCAAACCTTTCCCAAAGAGGGAATATAATCCTCTGATGTAAATTATCCTAATCATATATAAAAGAACTTTGCAAAAGGCTAAGGCCACTTTATTGTAAGATTACTTTGATGTGTTTTGACTCAGAGGCCACACTACAGCCGTAACTACCAGGCCTTATTCTGCATAAGATTTTAGACTGATTAATCCAGTGCTCAGTGTAGTGTTTGCAGTTTCTTTGTCTAGCAAGCCCTGAAATAGCATAAACAGTCACTAATAAAGAGCTGTAACTTGGATGAGGAGGTTTATTGTTGCTAAAATTTGAACAGAACTCTGAAGGGCATCTGTCAAAATGAATGAGTAATTGAATGTTACCCAATAAAACTGCAACAAAGTTGTGGCTGGGTAGGGACTACATGAAGAAAAAAGGTGGCCTGCAGATGGATCACAGGTTGGTGGTTCCCCATGAGCTGAACCACAGACAAGGTCAGAGAGGTGAATAAAATCAGGGCACTAAATAGCTTCTTCCTACATGAAGGGAACATTTCACAACAGTCTTAAAAATTTCACCACTATATTTATAAACATCCAGGATTCCCACTGCTAGGTAAATTTTTCAGAAGTTTACTCAACTTGAAGACTTAAGACTAGATTTCTTTACCATTTTAATGTGTGCATCTCTGCGCTGTGTCAGCAAGGGCTGATTCTTTTCAAGCATTTCCTCTTCTGTTTCATTATTGAAAAATATCTTTGTGGAATCACAAGATTCAGCATGAAGTTTTACAGAAGTTTTGCAGGCAGGTAAGCACACACAGTCTTAACTGAGAGTTATTTTTACCTGCTGTCAGCTGCTCATAGTAGATCTTGAGCTCGATGGATTTGCATGTGTGAAAGTGAGCAATAAGTAAGATTCATCTTGACTGCTTTATATATTCATAGCTTTTAACATCAGAGAGGACAAATATATAGTGAGTAACAGTGTATATTTCAGAGTAGTTAATGCCATATGAACCACTACTCAAATTCCATATTAAACATTTAAAAAACGGGCATGTAAAAAAACTTTTTTCCTTTAAAACACACTGACACAATACAGCATTTCTGTCTTGAATAATGAAAGGCAGTCAGTATAAAGGTGCCACATTCTATCAATGTTTAAGAAGTTTCTTCCAGAATAAATTCCCCACTGTGTGCTGTTTTAAAAAAAAACTAACACAAAATTATGTCTAGACAGATCATCATCTCCAGAATAAATTAAAAAAAAATACAATCATGCTAGTAAGCAATAAATCAGAAGATAAGGCAACGGGTATTTATTCTGGTCTTATTCTGATCTTATTGACTGCCACCAGAGCAAGGTTGCAGTTGCTAATGGTTGTAAGTGATACAGCTGTGGTACCTCAGTGACAAGTGAACCCTCATACCAGCAGTGTTTGTAAAGTCTCCTTTCCCTCCTCACACAACATTAAAAATGAACGGAACTATTTAACACTGGGTTATTTGCAGTTAAACAGCTATGTAGTAGCAAATTACATTGTTTAGAAATCCCATGAATAGCATGAGAAAGGGATGTCCTCTGGAGGAAGCAGCCAGCAGAGTGCCTTGCACATTAAGCAGCAGCATCACATCCAGGACTGAGCATGGGCACCACTGAGGAGCTCACGGAGGGTGAACACAGCCACACAAGCATTTCAGGCTGAGGATAATATACATTCATCCTTCTCAGAGTTCTGCCTAAAAGGCACTCTTCTCAAGCACATCATAAGGGATGAAGAAAAATACATTTCTGCAGCCTGTCTTAAAGATTTATTCTCTGTAGACACAGTTGTGCACATCTGGTGCATTGTGCGTGGGCTTTTCTTTTCCTCCTGGCGTGCTGCAGCATGAGACATGCTGCTGGAAAAATCCATGTATTGCCTATATTACCCTTTGTTCCTTGAGCAAACTGAAATTATTGCAGAGCTAGAATGCATTCATTGTCTCCAAAAATCTCATCACCTTCTGTATTATTCCAAAGTTATATTTTTAAGTGCACATACCATCCAAAGTCTGAACTGTTAAACTGAAGATAAGAATAACACATCTCCGAAGACCTTTTTAATGAGGTAAAAGACTCTTCCAGATTTTTATCAACATTGCCAGCTCAACCCTCTGTTTTTCTGTACTAAAACAAATTGTGTACAATTAAAGAGAAAGATCTGGCAAAGAACCATGTTTTACAGCAAAACACTGGTATCCAAACTGCTGCACAGCCAAAGAATGTAGAGTATGGCCCAAACCCATAAAGAAGTAGTCCATCACAGAAAAAAAACAAGGAAATGGCTTCCTGCAGATGTAGCATGGGGAGGGCATGCCAGGTGTCTGATATCTGCTTGGAGTCTCCAGAGAAATTGTGCATGTCATCTTGTGATATCAGCACATGCTACCTTGGTATCAAGCCCTTTGCTTGCAATAGCTGCTATCTCAGGGCAGATTGCCAGTGACAATGATCATTTTGGCTTATTTTAGCAGAGTAGCTGCAATTACTGGCATCAGCAGGTATCAGACTATTTCCAGCAAAGGTGTTTGGCTTCTGAGCTCTAATTTAGTTCCTGTCACTGAGACTAGAAAATACATTTTTGTTTCCCACAGCTTCTGGTGTGTATCAGACTCCAGCTTCAGCCAGGTATTTTAGGAATTCTAGTTGTGTTGAACTGCACATTTAATCACAGCCTCCTGCCATGACTTTGGTGAATGATTTGTCCAAACATTAAAAAGAGGATTACAGCTTATTGAATCAGAAGAGGACCCTCAGCAAAAGAAACTGGCCAGCATTTACACACTGAAATGCTCCAAACAGCAGTACTGGCCAAGTACCATCTGGTTTATGGTTTTGGATGAAACATTAATTTTCAACTGGATTTCCAAACATCAGGCCTTTGAGGGTTCATTTATAAACCACATGTGAAACAGCCTGTCAGCAGACAATGAGCTGTCCTGGGTGAGTGTGCCACATCAACTCCCACTGTCACCAGAGTCTGCTCCTGCTTCTAGGACAATTGGCTTCAGAACTGACACAGAGACATTTAAAGACCATCAAGGCTAGAAAAGGCATAGAGCTTAGGCACATCTTATTTTAGCCAGCCTGTTAGAGATCATCTTGTATTACCATCTATTGTTCCTTTTCTTCCCTCTAGTTTATTCCTCAACTGTTTTATTTCCAATACTAATGTCCGAGTTGTCACGTTTGCAGACAGCATTCCTAGTGTGAAAGTAAGACAAGAAGGAACATCCTAGTCCCCTGAAGAGGCTCCAGGATTTAGTGGTGTTTTTTTCACCATGTGAAAAAAAAATTAAAGAAAACCCAGGGTCAATGCAGTACCTTTTGAGCCTTGTAAAATGCATTGTGTTAAAATTACATAATCAATTATTCCACTTTTAAAAGCTGATGGACAGGAATGAGTTTTATGATTCCTGTGACTATAAAACACCACAGCCTCCAGAGGAATCATTCTTTCATACCTAGTCTGTCACACATTATTATTTTCATCATGGCACTGGAAAGCAAAGAGCATCTAGGTATCATCATCAAGATCATCCAGGAAACAAAAGGCAAAAGTGTGTCCAGGGTCAATTATGTAAAACACTGTTTAAATTATCTTACATAATGTAAAATGCTATCATTTTTTTCTGCTTCCAGAAGCTCAGAGAAGGTTTGAGAGAGTTAACACTGCTTCCATACTTATATACTGGGACACTGAGCCCAGATATTTTGTGACAGACTTTAGCTGGGACTCACACAGTGCAGGAGCTGGGGCAGCTCTGCTCCAGCCTTTGGGTAAATCTTTTATGATCCAAGCTATGCATGATAAGCTATGGATAGCTTACTAAGATTATTTTTTCATTTATTTCTTCATAACTTTTCTTTGTTACTCAGCAGGCAGCCATTTTGCATAGGCTAAACCTCACACTATACTATAATGAATCTTAAATAGTTCGAGGGTGGAGGGCTTAAATAAAAAAATAGCATGATATATATTCAACCATAGAAAAGAACTACAATGTTTATATATCTATATATATGCATACACATAACTTTAGTGGTGGCTTCTGCTCTCATGCTTCCAGGAGGAATAAATGGCTGACTATATTTTTGCCACACATAGAGGAACATTATTCAGTCTTAATTGGAAAATATGATTTGATGCTTAAGGGTTCCACACTATGGAAACCTGGGGCTTGTGCAGTACAGTCTTTATAGTGTATTTGGCCCCACTGCAGGAATGCCTTTTATTCTAATCATCACTCATCACTCCAAGGCAAAAGCCAGAGATCCCTCCCAAATATGCATATAAATTTTCCACTGAAGCTCATTTATAATTAGTTTTTAACAGCAGTAATTTTTTTCATCTGCATTCTTTCTAATTTGCACTATAATTGAAGTATTTTTCCATGTAAATTAACTTACCCTACCCAGAAATACCCTTCTATTGACACTGTGCCATAGACTTTCCTTTTTAAACTGTTTGGAAAATTTAAAATCAAAAAATGTTTAAATCAACAAACAAATCAACAGAGAAATGAGCAAATAAAGAGCATCTAAAACATGGAACTAACTCATCAGCCACCTTTTTTGTTCAATATTCCTGACTCATTCCCTGATTTCCATCTTTCATAGGCTTATTCCACCAGCCTAATTGTTTAGCTCTTACTTTCACACCCAAAAGAGGAGAAATAGTACTAAATGTGTCTTGGAAAGAACACAGCACTGCCTAAAACAGTGCAAATTGATCCTTCTTAATAATCAAAATACGGACCAGCATTAAACTATTCTGGTTCAGGTAGTGTAACATTTACTTACTAAATATTCCTGAACTGAGTTATTTCTCGAAGCAATTCTCAAACAAGTGGAAAATCCAAGCTGGCTTCCTTCTGCATCCTGCTCATTGTCATATAAATTCCTCTCACAGGAGAGAGATGATCTGCATGTCTTTTTTGCTCTCCTAATTAACCTAAATACCATAATAAAGATTTCAAATGTTCAGATACTTCAGTTGCTCATGCACACCTATTCTTCAAGGATAGAAAAACTGCAAGGCAGTACAGAATTCTTAGCAGGTCTACACATGTATATCTATAACCTCTTCAAAAAAACAAATCATTTTATAACTAGACATTAGTAGTACAATAAATACCAAGACTATGTTTCTGTGCAGTTCAATCTGCGTATGATAGCCTGGCAAACTACTGTCCAAGACCATTTCATGGAAATATCAAAATTTTTCCCTTATGCCCATCAATAACTGGTTTTGTGTTTTGCTAGTATTTTGATAAAATACAGGGTATCTGCATGGTGTTCACTTTACAAGAAACAAAATGAAAATTATGTTGACTACCAAAATTACACCCCTTCAGAGGTTTATGGGTTTGGTCAATGTATGTAAGGAGGCTCTGAGAAGGTCACACTCTGTCTTTCCTATAGTATAAAACAGCAAATCAGTAAAAAAAGCCCAGTAAATCCATGAACATTTCATGTTCTTATTGTATACATAGGGTGGGGCTGTTATTGTGGTCTTTTAGGGCTAATAAAAATCTTCTAGTATGAGACTCATTTATGATTAATTAGCCTCTCTACTATTGTTTTTTTGCTTGGTTTCCAGAACACAGCATTCGGAAATGGATGACTAGCTGCAAATACTGTAAATGTGTGCTGGGGGAATATTTGAACATTTGTTCAAATTTGTTTTAAGATTTTATGCTGCTACCCATCTCCATACTGTCTGAGCACAAAATTCTCAAAAGAGAATTTTCATTTTACTGTGTTCGCAATTCTTCCCAAGTTTGTTTCCCACACAGATGAGGCACTTTAATTTCGTTAATGCAAAAACTTGCAAAAAGTCAGTATTTAGCTTAAGCTAGCTGAAAACCATGTCAACTGCAAACTTTTAATTTTATATTAGTTACTAATTCTGCAGTCAGCACAGAGCTGAGTATTTGTAGATCATGCAGTAGTGTCATAATTCCCAAACAGTCAGCACAGTGGAACTTGATTATTAGTCTAAATCATGTTTATTGTTTATGCTTTTTAAAAATTATGTATTTGTAAGATAGGTTATTAGGAACTAATCAATAGAACCATTTATAGCTGACAAACCAGGAATTAATAACAAAGCACCAATGACACCTTATGGAGTTTTTGAGTCCTGATTAGATAATTCTTACTTTAACCAACACCCCAAAATTGCATGTCACTTCTGGGTTACAGTAAGTTTAATAATGTTTAATATCAAATTATTAAGCAGGGAAAATATTAATATAATAGGTCAGTTACAAGGCACAAGTAACAGTTTCCAGATATAAAGCAATAAACTGAATGCCCGTATTGAACTGCTCAGGAAAAATCAATAGCTTTTGCAAATATGTAAAAGTAACTTCAAATTAGAATTTTAAAAGTAGCTATAATGGATTTCAGCTGGCTTAGCACAAACAGCCAGTGTCATTCTGGATCGCCCCAGGTATCTGAGGCATCTATGCCTGTTGGCAGATATAACCTGGAACCCAGGAGGAACTTGCATCCTTTTGGTGAAGGCAGGTGGGAACATCCCTTGAAGGTGTAAATTAGTAAAAATGGTCTGTGTTAAGGCAACTGAACCCCATTTCATCATCTTAGATGACAACCAGTGGCAAATAAAAGCCAGTTTCTCAAATCATTAGTGAGATAAAAATCGATCTTTACCATAATTAAAATTCTCTTGCCAAATTCTAAATACAAATTTAGATTTTAATATGTAAAAACCAAGCCAGCACTTCTCTTGTTGTCACAGTTAAAAATGCATCACCATGAGAAGAGTGTTACCTCTGTTCTCTTTACCTCTATTAGCATTTTCTTCCTTTCATTTTTACCTGAAATAGAATCATACCTGAATTACTCAGACTACAAGTTGAGAGGATATAGTGTATTGAGTAGTCACATTTTCAGAAACCAGTCTTGAAAACGTGTATGCATATTAACTGACTGAAGAACATCTTCCTTAATGCTTCAATATATGCAAAAGTCTGAAATTATTCTTCACAAGATCCTTTCAGGTTGGTACATTAGATCATGTCTTTTCTTTATGCAAAATTAGTTATCACATCTGAAGTGCATTTTCAACTAGTTTGAAAGCTGACAGGGCACTAAAGTGTACTGAGCACAGAGGAGCAAGTCCAGGATGTGATACCAAAAGAAACCACTGACCTAAGTAAATGCCGTATGATGCAAAGATCAGTGTGCTAAATATGTCCTTCCATTGGTGTGTAAAGGAAAGTGAAAGGAAATAGAGATGAGTTCCTGAGAGACCTTTCAGAAATCTGCAACTGTTTAAAGCATAAGCATTCAGGAGGGGAATTGCTTCAGGATGCCACTGTCTACAAAATGTACCAAATGTTATTGAGTAGTGTGTATCACAAACAATATAAATGTGAGGCATACCCAGATGTGTGTCTGGAAATCTTTTCCAACCAATTCAAATCCAAAGCCAGTTATTAATTTATTTAGATCTGTTAGTTTAATATGCCTACTAAACCAAGACTGTACTCAGGACTGGATTGGAACTCACCCCCTGAAAATTCAGTGCATGAAGAGCTTGAGGTTGCTCAAGTTCATTCGTCCCTAAATGGAGAGAAATATTTCAATGTTAATTTCTAAGGAAAAAGAGCTCCTCCTCATTTACACAAGGGCTCTATTGCATTGATTAACTGTCACAGTAATTAAATTGCTAAAGTACATAAAAGCAGCCCCTCTGAAGATGGTGAGTTAATAATAATAATAACTCACTCCCTGGTTATTTCTCAGTAGTAAAGGACCTTTGCCAGCATCCTTCTGTTACAGCCTGGGTTAAATATAACTGCAGAAGGGATCCCATAAGAAAGGCTGTGGAGGGGAAGCAAGACTTACAGAGGTCCTAATCATGGATGCTCCAAGTCAGGGGTGGATGCTGCTCCATTTTGCCTCCTTCTGCTGCCCTTGTCCTCTGACCATCAGGCACAGAGGGATTTCCTGCCTCTGAAGTGACATGCAGTGAATCCTCTTCCACAGTTTTCCTTGGAATTACCCTCCTGACAAATGATAGGTCTTTCTTTCCAGTCAACTCCTGCTATTGGGTCTGCAACATGCTGTGGGAAAACGTGAAGTATTTTTAACAAACTTGAACAACAGCTACAAAGGACAGTCAGGAAACAGAAAATTATAATTTGCTCTTGTAAGGAATTGTAAGCACATTGATGATCTTGCTGCCCTGATTTAAACTCATTGCCACAAAGACAGAATCCTGCCAGCTATAAAGGGCTTTGATTCCATTTTTTTCATGCACTTATCATAACCTCATTTTGTAAAGTGCCAAGTGGATTTGTTCATTCATAACCCATCTTGATGCAGTGGATGGCAGCAGGAGGTGGTTTTGGGGTGGATGGGTTAGTTTTAGTACATCTGATTATTATAATAGGACATAATGTTCCATTCTATCCTTTTCTACTTTCAATATTTTAATTTGTTCAATGAGAAAAAATTCAATGGTAATCTGTCAAGGACTGCAATTATGTTTTAAATCAGAATGAAAAAAAAGCGTGTGTGTATTTGTGAGCAAGGAGAATCATTTACATAATAACTCATGGTAATAATAACCCTCAGATATAGTCTTTATACCCCATACTCTATCCCTTGGTTTTAATTTTAAGATGGCTGCTTCTTTCAGTGCAGTACACCTAAAAATATAGAAATTTTAATCCTGCATTTTTTGGGCAACTATCAGAAAGCAAATGCTGGTACCACTTTGTCCTTGAAAATTTGTACTGCTATCAGCTGCCATCTGGCAAGGTCTCCCAAACAGAGGGTGGTTGAAATCCTCCAGAGAAAATCCATGCTTAGGACTAGTGGTGGTTTTTCTAGGCTTTGGAATCCATTGGTGGATTCTGCTAATGAACACAAAAATTAGAGGGTTTGGGGTTTTTTTTCTAGCCGCTAATAATCTTATCCAAATATTAAACTTTTAGAAAGGCATATATAAAAAGCGTATTTTAATATGAAAAATGTAAATGCTTCAAAATCAAATATTTTACTTTAATAAGACAAAATTTTTTTTTTGTAAAAAAAATGTTTTAAACTAGATTTTCTCTTTTTAAATTTGGCAACTGTATCAGGTGTCATATAAAAAATATATATAAATATCGTATGAAAAATGAAAAATTAAAGAAAAACTAACAATCATTTTTCAAATTCAGAGAAATGTAAAAACAATAATGTATCAAGATCTACAAGTTCTGGATGCAACTAAAAATGGAAGTTTTCTATAGTTTTCCTTTTTTGGAAAGGTTCAGCCTGAAAGTATTTTTTGTGTCTATCTTAACAATTTATCGCATGCAGTTAAAAATGCTTTTTTTTCCTCCTTTTTTAGTGTATAAATCTAGTTTGACAGGAGAAGAATAAGAAATTAGATGTCATTTATTCCTTTGCCTTTTCAAATACCGAAGACAGGACGGTCCTTGGTAGCCCTTTCGATGGTGGGAATGCATCCACTTGGGAAAAAGAGGAAAGTGCAAACTTAGCGATTTATGCAAATGCTTTCCTTAAAATGAGGGTGCCTTATTTCTCATAAGAGTCATCACAATGGCTTTTTTGTATGCCTCAAAATTTCAACCCATTTTCTAAAGTCCTGTTCAGAGTCTACCACATCTCTCAGCTTTCATCTTCATGCACAGTTGGACTCCATCAGCTTACAGATCTCCTCCAATACAAACTATTCTATAATTCTGTGATCCAAAGGACCATGTCTGACTCATTCTGAACATGAGGGAAGAGAAAATTTTCCCCAGTGCAGCGTCCTGGCATCAGAGGATGCCGAATATAATGCTAATAAAGCCCACTTGACCTGGAATAGCTGTTGTCTTAAAAGAAAATACAACTAAAAATTACAATGTTGGTGGCACAGTAGAAATTTTTCTTTTTCAGCTGGGCAGACTATTTGCCACTCGAAGATAAATTGGATTCTAGACTTCAGCCTAGATTTTGACAGGTATTGTTATTTTATGGGACTTTCCACAGTTCCACTGAAAAAGCTGCTCAATATTCCGAGTAGGTAACCCTGCCTTCTGACAGCTCAAAAATTCACCACTTCAGTTTATGTTAAAATAATTTTTGCAATGGTAATCATGAGCACTGAGGAAAATTAGTTTTATCATTAAATAATCACACCCTTGAGAGGCTGTGGGCACACAGCTGGCGCTCAGCTGGCTTCAAATAGCTGAAATGTAACTATTGCAGAGAAACCATACCTCTTGTCTTTGAGGAAAAATTAAAACTAAAATAGTAACCTTTTTTTTTTCAGATTTATTTTTTGTATATGTGCAGAGCTGCATACCCATACTAAGTAAACATGGAAGAAAGTAGTTCATATCCCTGTATTAATATGTCATGTCAATAACACAAGAGCAGATTAACCTATGTCATTAAAATGTTTTGGGCTTTCTCTGTTTAGTGAGAAGAGAGAAAAAGCAATGTCTGCGATATTCTTAAAAAAAAACCAACAAATAAAAAAACAGTGTGTCTTTTGTATCAGGATTAAATGCCCAGCAGAGCAAAACATGTCCCACCCCAAGCTTTGCAATGAGAAATGTACCTGCCGGCATCTGCACCTGAGACAACTCAGCAGTCCCAGTGCTTAGTCAGAGGGGAGACTTCCCAGAGCAGCTCCCTGCAGCCAGGATGGGGAGTGAGGAATGGCTGTGCCATAGAAGCTGTGCTGCCTCTCTGAAGCTACATCAGCCCTGGAGAAAGCAGGCACCTTCCTCTGAACACTCCTGTGTCCTGCAAGAAACTTCCTCGTCTCTGTCTCCTGCAATATTTTTCCATTCACCAGGATCTTCCCAGCTACAAGGGCAGGTGTCCAACAGGAGCAGAGGGCTCTGGAGATGTGCTGCTTGTCAGGCTAGGAAAGTCTGTTCTGCCTCCTCAGATGTAAGTAATGGGGCAGTCTCTTTCCCCTGGAATCTGTACCCTACACAACTGCACACTTTGCTTCATGGACCTCCTGCTTGTCCTGAGGAGACCAATTTACTACTGTTTTTAAAGACAGACCAGTGTGGGCCACCAGGGATGGGTGACAACAAGGAGAAGGTGATTATTCTTAGCTTCATAGTAATTTTTGTTTTCTAAACTTAACTAAATTCTCTGGAAGATTTACCCACCAGAATATACATTGAAAATGAACACTGGAAGCTCATGTTCCAGAGGCAAATAGGCAATGGGAAAATCCTGGTTAACACTCCAAATGGTAACACTGTCCCCGGGATTTGTGCAGCTCTGCTGGTGGTCCTGTTCAGCCTGCTGAAGTCTGTCTTTTCCAATATAGAACAACATAGTATTGTTAATAATATGCCTGTTCTAAAATTGCAATAAAGCTGCTGAGGGGAATTTGATTTATCAAGACATAATCATCTGGAGAGGAATAAAGACACCTGTCTGCCTTCTGCTGTCAAAATTTAATATAATCATTAATAACAATATCCTCCCCCCGCCTGACATAATGCTTATCTAGTAATTTAATTACCCAGATAATCTTCACAGAGAGTTTATGTTTTTACCTCTAACTAGATGCCTAATAGAGCTTGTACTACTGTTTTTCATAAACACCCCAAAGCAGCACTGTCTTTGCATTGTAAAGTTCCAGTAGAGGCACAGTGCCATGCTTTGCTTGACTCTGGAACCATTCATCTCACACCAAAATGGCTTTGATCAAGAGGCAGTGCCTAGCTACTCATTTAGGTTGTGTTGAGCAAGATATTTACACTCATGCCCAATGTTCAAGCATTTGAAAAGTCCTACAGATCCTTCCCTAGGAGGCTAATAAAGATTAACTCAGTGTTCAAAGATACACTCAGAGCTCTCAACAGCTGAATTAGGACTTTGTTTTGATAAGGTTCTGCCTTTTGGATGAGTGATGTTGCATGTTGTTGTTGGGTGAGGGTGTGTTTCTCTGACTATGCATCAGTGAAATGAGGTCCTGCAGATGTTCCTCATGCCATGGATATACATCTTAATGTTTTGTTGTTCAAAATAATACTAACAAAAAAATTTTAATTGAAGCATTTAGATCCTGATCCTCTTATACTCTCACTACTGCCAGTGTGTCAAAATCTGACCCTTCAAGAGGAACAAGTGCCTTAAGAGAAAACAGTGTTGGACTGATGAACAAAGCAATTGTATTACAAAATTTCCCAAATCAGCAAAAAGATTGCTTACAAATTGATCATTTTTCCAGTCACATTTCTGGAACAGCAACTTTTTACAGTGCAAATTGCTTATTTGCTTCCTCTGCTACGTTAGAACATAAGCTTCTCATTTTTTGCAGTGTCGTGGCCATTACCTTCAAACAAAAGCCTGCTTTTGCACAATATCAATTTGTATGCTAATAATATTGCTTGCAATTGTACCTATGCTAACACACAAGACCAGGTTATAGCCAATTCCCATTTCTTCTCTTTTAAGATACTTCAAGAGTGATAGTTCTAAAGATTATGGACTCTCTTCTCATTTTCTCTTCTCAGCATTGCCAAAGTCTATTACCTAGCTCCTTCATCTCATATTAAAAACTGTTCAAAAACCTCAGAGACTCCTTACACATACTCATGACTTTTGCATGAGCAAAAATTGTGTTTGCTTTAGGCAAACATATGTTTCCTGTTTATTATTGCAAGCTTTTAGCATGTTTGCTTCATCCTGAATAAAATTCTGACATACTTTTTTTCCAGTTCCACCTATCAGCAACCCCAGTGGTGGAGCTTCTGTCTTTGGTTGTGGCAGGATAGCCCAGAAAATACCTTGGATGCTTTCATGAATAAACCATGGGAAGCTGTCCAAACTTTATTCTGGGTACAAGTATTCCAGCACTGTCCTGGAAATTGCAACACTATGTCCGTTCTCTACAGGAAGAATCTATTTAAAGAGATGAAGAGCAACTGAAAGGATTTGTTTAAATCAAGGAAATTGAATTATAATTCATTTTAACATGAGATATAAAGCTGGTAAATGCTGTGGAGCTAGAATTAACCTTTGGAGCAAGGTTTCTAACAGTGTAATACTAAAGAAAATTCACCTGTAGAAGGTTAGAAAACAGTCATATAGAATAAAATTCTCAGAGACGTGAAATTGTGCTTGTACAGTGTGGTGACTTTGTACAAGATTTGGACAGCATTCACAATCACAGCCTATAAATTAGCAAGAATTCAAATTATCCTTTTTCTGGATTATATTCCTCAGTTTTCACAGCACCAGTTTTTCAGGTGGAACTCCTCTGACTCCCTCTCATTCATCTGGCTTCACTTTAGTGGCAAAATCATACCCATGAGCCAAATTCCAGATTTAAAATATAAGCCTACTATCATAATAAAAAAAGTATTTTTATATATGAATATGTATGTGTATATTTACACATATATGTATATGATTGAGGATTTCTCTCTTTCTGATTCCCACCAAGTTGTTGAACACTGAGTATTGACATTTGGCTGAATCTGCAGTTGTAAGATGCAAGATACAACCACAATAAGAGAAACAACGCTGAGGATCCAACATTCACACTACACTTGTTCTGGGATTTCTGCTTCAGAATATCTGTAACCAATGCCCACAGACTGGATGTCTGTTAGAAAAAGGAGCACACAAGTGCACCATCTGGCCTGTTTTGTATGAAAGGAACCCATTTCTCTGAACCTGCTCTTAAATGCGTGAACAAAAACACACTAAATAGACTTCATCAGATTTGTTTCAAAAGCACACTCCAGATCCAAGTTAAAATAATAATGTAGACGCAGATTTTGCAACCAAGATGTGGCTGGGCTTGGGGAGCTGGGCAGAATTCAAATGCTGTCCCTCTTGTTTTCTAGCCAGCAGTCAATCATACATACTCCATGTCTGCTCCACTTATTTCCTTTATCAGCCCTCCCCTCAGCACAGTCTGCACACTGAAGTGAGTGAAATCTTATTTAATTGCTGAAGGACTTAACCATTTGACTTGGGAAAAAAGGTATATTGGTACCAATCTAGTACTTTACTAGGAGGAATGAGGTGCAAAGAAACTAGCCATGGAAAGCACAGTTAAGAACATGCAGAGAAAATGATAATGTATAATATTTACATAGGCAGATTCCACTGCTGAACAGGAAATCAAAAAAAACTCTCCTCTTGATAAAACTGACAAAAAATTTTGGATTCATTTCTTCCAAGTAAAAAAAAAAACTGACTGAAAATACATTTCATCAGGAAACTTTCCATTCTTATCTAACACACTCCTGAAAAGCATCAAAAGAAAAAAATTTAGTGATCAAAGACAAATACAAATTCTCACCTTTAAAATTCCCCCAAATCTATTTGTAGTTAGCTGGAAAAAAAATTAAAACAAGATAAAACTTAAAAAAAGAGCCTCCGGGTGTTTTGCAGCTGTAATCACATAAAAACTGTGATTAAGAAATTACATGTTTGAGGCTGAAAATGCAAATGCTTCATATTTGTCTAAATCATAACTTCAAATGACATTGCAGTGTTCTTGCTATTTTATGCAGTACTTATGTTACTGAGTCAGTTTTTCCTGTCTTTTTTCTTTAATTTTTAACAGCCTTTTATTTCCTGCTCTTGCTTTGTAAGGTAAAATTTTCATTGCTTTCTTCTGAAAGTAGACTGCAAGATGTTCTTGGTAATCAAGTGTAATGGGCCATGTTCTTTGAACATTTAGAGATGGAACTAGCACAGAAAGAAATAAAAAACGATGGCGGAAAAGGCTGATTGGCCTCAGCCAAACAGTGAATGAGTCAGCTGGGACCTGTGAAATACTCTCCAAAGCCACAATCAGCTATGTCCAAAGGAGGGCACACCGACAAGCAAAGAAAAGGGAGAACCTGCTTACTCAGATGGTCAAATATATTCAGAGGACTCCTTTCATTTTCAGGAAATTGATGGCAGTGTGAAACAACATAGTCAGAATTTTAACATTTTCTCCTCTGCTTTTGTACCACAGTAGTACAAATGTATTCCCCAACTTATCCAGACACCACGCTTGAAACCAAACCTCTAAGGTTTTAGTCCATTTTTTAAGTACTGGGTTCTTGACTCAGTAGGCCTCAAGATTCTCAGTGTCTGTTTTATTTGAGGAAACTGATCCCTGGTCCTAAAAGCAAAGGTTTGTTTAGGAAACTTACTGTGCAAACATCTGGCAAACAGAGTGGAAAAACCAAAAGCAGTAACTGCTCTGCTTAACAGCAGAGCTCTTCTCTGGCTCTTTTTGTGCCTGTCACTCCTTCCACACGCACTCCAGGTGAGAGCCATGGAGATCTTGCACTTAAAGTCATCTACAGTTTTGCTGGCCCCTTGTTTCTGCCCTTCTGGAACAGAAATGTAACTAGTACTCTTGCTCCACACTTAACTTTTGGATACAAACTCACATTTCTAGGAGGACTCCTTGGTGTAAGGTATCTTTCAGGCTCTCAATGTATTTCTATCAAATGTTACAAAGCAATCTCAGTGTTTTGTCAGCTGTAGATGGCAAAAAACAAGCTCAGTAAAATATTGCTTTACTCAGGCTTGATGAAAGACTCTGGTCCTCCCCTTTTCCATTTACTGTCACAGTCATCATATAAATGAGCAGTTAAAGGGCATTTTGAGCAAGCCTGTCTCTGGACTATAGATATAAAAGTAACAGAGGCTTCTTTAAGCATGGCCTTTTTTGCTTAATAATTTCTTTTCTATTTATAGATAATATACATACCAAGTTTTAAAAAAACAGGGCTGATATGAATGTTTATAGCAATATGTATTTATTTATACATACACTTGGTACTCTGTAAGCATAGATAAGGAGTACTCTGCAAGCACACCATTAAATGGGTGGGGCTCAGTTTACATTCTGGATCTATTTTAAATGCTGTCAGGGAAGTTCTGTGCTAGTGAGCACATTGGCAGGCAAAGGTTTTGGGGTTGTTTTTTTTTTTAATTCTTATCACCTACAGCATTGATGTCTTTTTTTTTATTACTCAGGGACATAAGTAGGAATTAAACCATGCTTCCTTGTTTTCATGTCAAGTATGAAATCATAACTCACCTCAGAGCCTGGCAAGGTCATGGAGCAGATTCTCCTGGAAGCTATGCTGAGGCACATGGAAAATAAAGAGGTGATTGATGACAGAAAACGTGGCTTCACTAAGGGCAAAACTTGCCTGAGAAAGTTGGTGACCCTGTATGACTGGGTTACAGCAGTGGTGGATGAGAGAATAGCAACTGACATCATCTACCTGGACTTGTGCAAAGCATTTGACACTGTCCCACACATCATCCTTGTCTCTAAACTGGAGAGACATGCATCTGGTGGAGCCCTGGGAGCACTCAGTGGATGAAGAATGGATGGATGGTCACGTTCAGAGAGCTGTAACAGAGGTTTGATGTGCAAATAAAAACCAATTAAAAGTGGTGTTTCCCAGAGGTCAGTGTTAGGACCAGCAATTTTTAACATATTTGTCAGTGACATGGAGAGTGGGACCAAGAGCACCCTCAGCAGGCTTGCTGATGACACCAAGCTGTGTGGTTTGGATGACATGCTGGAGGGCAGGGATGCTCTCCAGTCAGAGGGCCCTTGACAGCCTGGAGAGGTGGCTCTGTGCAAACCTACCCAAGCTCAATAGGGCCAAGTGGAAGGTCCTGTGGGAATGCAGGTCAGGGATCAGGCAGTGCAGTGCAGCACTGGCTGCTCTTGCTTGCCAAGGCAAAAGATGCTCTTGCAGGGTGTTGTGCTTGAAGCAGAGCTCCTTCCTTGGAGCACATCCCCCTGTGATCACAGTGAGGCTTTTTTGGGAGCAGCACTGGCTTATGTCCAGTCACCTGGGGTGGGTGACTCCCACACCTCTCCAGCTCTCCCAATCATAGCTGAATTCTTACAGTTCTTGCTAGCAAAGGTATCTCTGTGCACACCATCTCACTGGTAGGCAGAATTAGAGAGCGCATATCACCTATGTGGATGGAAAGGTGCACATGATTAGAAGTGCTGAGCACCTCTGTGTCCCACATCTCTGGCACAGAGAGTTCAGGGAATGAGAGAGAGTTTTTAATAAGCTGGGCCTGAAATAGAACAATTTCTAGAATATCAAGTTTATTCATTGGGGTTAGCATCTGGAGGACCCTTTTACTCTGTCCCTCTCAAGTTATCTCTTCCAGCCTTAAGCTTTTTGTTGTAATACTGAAGGATCATGATTACAGACTCTGACACAGCCTTAGCCTCTAATCACCACCTAAAATGCTGTGTGGTTGAAGACGTGCCAGATCTGTACAGCAGGCACAGACCTTACTGAAAGGACAAGATAATATGGAACAGATTGCTTGTATTAAACCTCTTATTAACTTGACACAATCACCTCCAGCTCCTTTTACAAGACAAAATTTCCCATAGTTACAGGTTCCTCAAGTAATGTCAAACTGATGGCCAACTGTGTAAATACATGTTGGTGATTGAAACCTGTGAAAATTGGCCCTTAATATGAGGATTTCACATCATAGGAAATAATAATTTTAAAAAATCCAGTCAAAGGATTCACAGAATCAGAATCTATTAATTTCTTTCAGCCAGTTTGTAGCTAATTAAGTGAATATTAGGCATACACTGGGTCTTTGGTCTGAGGGCTAAAGAAATGCACAATGCAGACTTTCCCTTTGTAAAATAATTTTAATCACTTTAACATTTAACACTGTATTTTTGAGGGCCATGTATGCTATGTAGTCAGCCTCAATGATAAAGAATGAAGGTCAAGAAAGTAACTTTCTTGCCAAATATCAAAAAGAACTATTTTAAAAGAGAAAGGTGGGGGGGAAAAAAAGGAGTTCATAACTCTGAAAAGAGAAGGAAAGAACAAGGCTAAAAGAGTAACAGACTTTCCCTTTTTCTTTTTTGCAACCTCTGTGTGTGTGTCTCTTTGTGCATGTATATCTACCAAAAGACTTGTGAGGAAGCCAGTGATACTTTTGAGACTATGGGATGAGTCCAGTGACAGGGGGCAGAAAGATAAAACACACCAAAAAAATTGCATTAAAACTATCCAAGAGGACTGGGATATATGCCAGAAACTGACATAAATGACCTTGGAGAATGGATAAATATTGAAGAAAACTAGGATAATGTAAAAATAGCTTAGCATCAAATTAATACGAAAAATTTTCAGAAGTAGAAAGGAGTTATTCCAGACCTTTCAAATCAGTGGAAAAGTGATGGAGGCACAGAGAAAGGAGAGAAAAGAATTTAAGAATCATTCAATCTGAGGAGATTTTCTCAGGTCATTCTGCTTACTATTTTGTTCTGTTTGTCTTAGGGTCTGTTGGTTTTTTGTTGGAGTCCTTCTTTTTCCAAAAGTCTCTGTCCTCTTCTCTTTTCTGTTACAAACTTAAGCAAAATTGTCTGACAGCAAGGCCTTCCCAGTAGATAACACACACGTCGTCTGTGGGTACACGAGAACGCAAGTCTTGTACAGAATTGTTTTGTACAGTCCTTCCTCTGCACAGATGTGCAGGACACAGCACCAAAAGAAAGAGGAAAAGAAAGAGTAAATGCTAACCTTCCTTTCAGAAGTCCTTTGTGCCTATTGTCACCTGCAGTTTTATTAATGGGTGTAACTGGCTGTATCCAAACACAATGCTGTAAAATTTAATTGGGCAAGCGTAGTGAGCGTAAGCTGGAGCCGTTTCCAGTCATGTATAATTGCATGAAGATCATACTTCAATAATTAGTGTGGCAAAATGAAATTATTTTGCAATTAGAGAAGCTCTCATTTCACCTTTCCCATCATGGATACTCATTTAATTTAGATTTTTATTTACTGACAGTCCCACTCCATTAGATAAGGCATTCCCTCACCCACCAGGACATTTTAAAATGAGACAATATACCCAAGAAGCCCTAAGAAAATGTGAGTTTTCCTGGGAATTTTGGCTCCAGTTTTTCTAATCAGTAGAAGAGCCAAGTGATAGAAGCACCTGCTATTGGTGAAAAGCAGAATCCTTCTTAAGGCTGTCAAGGCCTGCAGCATTCGCCAAACTTCCATCAGAATCTATTGCTTCCCTCTCACACCACAGCCAGGAACTCCTTACTCCTTTTTCCAGAGCCTGAGCTTTAAGCGAAGACACAGGACAGTAATTAACACCTCCTCAGATACCAGGAGCAGATGCCTGCTGTATCATCTTGAAAGGCATGGAGAATTCTCTCCCTGCAGCTGCACTCGAGTCTGCCATCGGCCGTCACTGGCTCCTCTGGCTGAGCAGCAGCACACGGGCACTGTCACACGGGCTGACACAGCCAACACCTCGGGTTCCTCCTCAACCCAGCTCTCGGGAGCATCTTCATCACCAGCATCCCTTCCACTGCCAAAATGTCACCACACTCAGCGACATGCTCTTGCCTCCCCAGCACTGCTCTTCTGCCAGCCCGGGCACTTCTTTCCCACCTCTCTGACCTTTACAACCAGTACCTATTTTCCTAACTTATCTTTACAATGTAACGCAAGATAAATAACTGTTATCTTTCATGCCAGCTAACATTTAACATTCTTCTTTCCTTCTCCAAGACATTAAACATAGAATTAGCAAGTCCAAATAACACTTGAAATATTTCCCAAACAGGAGAGGAATTAGAAATTTGGAAGTGGGATAAGACTATGCTCAGAATTTCTGAGAAAATAAAGATACTTAAAATCACATAAACACTAAGTGATTTACTGCTCCATAACCTAAAATCACTCTGGAAACACAGAAGGATAGTTGGTTATATTTTCTTTAATCCATTCATGTATAAAAACTTCAGTGGACAAGCCTAGATGACATCAGCTATTTATAAGTAAAATCTTCCCTCCAAACCTGCACTACTAAAACCATGGAAATCAGCAACAGAGAAGGCAATTTTCCTTCATTCCTCTGATCACGGAGCTCAATTAAAAAAAACTCTTGGTAGTGGGTAAGCCAAATTAAAGACATTTAGTATCCTAGGACTCCCCTAAATTTTTATTGCAAAGAGGAGTGATGAAGCATATAGAGGTCTAGGGCTGATTTTTGGTTGCTAAGAGAGTTAATATCATAATTACATACATAAGCCCCTTCGATCTGACAGACACCAATTTGTTATTTCATCCCTTCATGAACTTTCTGAAATGAGAAGGGATTACCACTGCATTGAGGGTGCCTGAAACAGGAGATTTAGGGGAACAGTGCTGCCAGCTTTGGCAAAGGCATTTCACTGAAGGAGAGCACAGTGCGGCGGGAGTTATCTCATCACCCCAAATGTCTTTGTATTGGATGTATTCTCAAAGAGTAATATGTGATTAATAGGTATTATTTTCTTATTTCAGACAGTAATATTTCATGGATAGTGACTGCACATCAATAGAGGTCTATAAAACATGATTATAGACAGTCTATCAGACAAGAAGGCATTAGAAACTGATAAACCACTAATTGAAAGGTCTATTTATTATTAATTTGTACAGCACTTACAAATGAAACCTTGAAATAAAGCATGACTTCCATCACAGGATATTAATCACCATCAGAGTTAAGATCCAACAGAGATCTTCATGGCTGATAGTTCTTTGGTATTTTTATCTGCTGAAAGTCCTAAGTTTAATTTTAGTCTTGTCACAGAAAAGATACTACCAGTCAGTGTTGCATGTTCATGGTGAATGAATCATATTATGCCTGGCAGAACTTCTGTAATTTCTTTGTCATAGCATTTAATACTGAATATAAAACACGGTTCAAGTATGACTTAATAGAACATTACTGCCTTTATTGAAAATTATTTCTTTTGCTAATTGCTTTTCATTAAATTTTTATTATCAGTAAGGGAACATTACACTTTTCCAATAAAACAAAAGAAATCTTATTTTCCTGTCTTGCTTTTTACTACCCTTCGGATCAATTCAAACAAGTCCCCTTTTCCTCTGACAAAGATGAAGCTGCATCTCCAAAACAAGTGGTGTAATGAGCCAATGAATAAACTGATGCAAGCCATGAGCAGATCAGTGAAATTCTGATTCATAATAAATGCCAAAGTAAAATCAAGAAGATATTTTTTTAAAGAAGAAAAAAGCTTCCCAATATGATATACAAGTTTGCTGCAGCACTTCTGAAGTCAGCAAGCAATTGGTAATCAGCAGGCCAAGAACAGTTTTCAAAAATTACTGTGCTCCAGAAACAATACTTCATTTCCTCCTATATTGGTCATGTCTCTCTTGCTGATATTACAAGAGGGAATTTTTCATTTCAGTGCTTTGTACAATGAAGCACTATAGCATGGCTATACTAAAGGGCACTGAACAGAAAACTAACTGGCATCATTAGAGAGCAGGGCTAGCAGAAAATGTTGAGACTTAAATTACATTTGCTATTTGTCCAGTGTACTCTTGAAGCTTCAGAACTGCATATATTGTTGTGAATTGTGAGAAAGTGACAGGCTACAGAAACTGGTTTTCAGCCAGCCAGGTTTAAGACATGGGGCTTAGATATTCTCAGCTACAGAAGTATGAGAGGTGACACACTAAGAGATCTACAGAAGACATGCATTCCCACTGAGGTAAGTCATGGCTGGGGCTAAGTCCTGGCCAGAAGTAAGAGTGGGTCTCATAACAAGAAGTTATGAGAACTGGGATTTTCATTCTTGCTGCCTGGAGTGTGTAGGCTTTTTATGTGATACTAGCTGTGAGAAATAGGCAAGGACAACCTGTTCTGTGGGACCACACTTGGGTATCCTTCCTCTGAGTGACAATCTTCTTTAACTTTTTCTTCTCTCACTTTCAGCTTATACAAAGAAGGCCCAATTCCAACCGCTAAATGGAGATCTGGTTTTACTCCCACTGCTCTTCACCTGAGTCTTCAGGGCATATGCACGTATTTGGCACAATTGTATTCCCATTCACCTGTCCTCAGAAGGAAAAATGTCCATTTACACCACTCCACCTTCTGAGATTCAGTTGAAAAAGAAGTCTGTACCCCCTCAGGCATGGGCACTTCTGCATGTGCATTGTCTATCCATGATTGCCAACCACAAGGTTTTCAAGAGAACCTGTCTCTGTCTGAAAGGAAGACAGAAAAGACAGGTTTCTCTGGGAACTTCTGTGTGTTTTAAAAGTGTAAATCCCAGTCTAGCAGGCTGAAATCTTTCAGCGAGTTTTTGAATGATCATGGTACTGATTGTGTTTTTCTCTGAACCTGTGAGCAGTTTGTGATTCACACCAAAACTGAAGTCTCAGAATTTCTTGGACTTTGCTGTAAGCCAGCCTCCATTAATTAAGCAGCTGATGTGGTTGTGCTACATGCTAAAGGTAGACAAGAGAAGTGTGTTTTAACAATTAGACTTGTCTGCTCTTCAAACAGAATTATCTCTGAAGGGGATTTACCAGTGAATTTGAGTGCTTTCTATGTAAAATCAATAACCACAATCTAGTCTCTAATAGGCTTTCTGAAGTCTCTACTTCTTCTCTTTTTGAGGGTACAAGCATGGGGATTTTTTTCCCCTGTAAGTGTACGGTAGTAGCTTGCTAGCTTCACAGTCCAGTTATGTTTTGCAATTTCTAATTTGACTCAAATTGGAGATGTCATTAAGGTTGAGTGAAGGTTTCTTAAGAACTAGATAAACAATTGCAGACTAATGAATAATTTCTGAGAAAAGTAAATAATTTGTATTGTGAGAAAGAGATTGTTTCTTTCATTTCTATTCACATTAACAATTTAAAGTTTGCAAGTGATTAATGTTCCAGGAGATTAGGGAAAGCTCAGTAGTGTTCAGCAGTCTGTGGGTAAGTGCATTTTGATTTCTTTCTATGGTAGAAAATGTGTTTGTGAGAACATTCAGCAGTTCATTGTCCATTTATACACTTACTACAATTCTCGCCAACTGTGCTCATAACTCTTGTTCTCTTTGTCATTTGGGTTTATGGCTCCTTTTTTACCATTTCCTCTTTTATGGTGTTTTAGATGTGGTTTCTCAGGTGCATAAATATCTTAAAAGTAAATAGTAAAAATATGCCCTAATATGTAATATGTAACAATTGCCTTGAACTGTCAGAGCAATTACACTTTAATGTGCTTTACACCTGTGGGTTTTTAACAACAAACTTAGTTGAATACATTATCAATGAAAAGTCTGCTAGCATGTTTTAAACTGTTCTCTTTTATGGTTTTTATTATAGCTCAGTGTACTCTAACTAGTCTAACCATTCAGGTGAATGTTTGAATGTGAATTTTCCTAATACATCATAATTATAGAACCACTAAATAATGTTTTGATCACCCACAGTGAAAATAACATACAGTATTCCTGATTTCTTGTTTCTTACACATTTAGTCACAATATATAATTAGACTGAACAAAATAGAGGCACATCTATTTCTGTTTATTATATTTTAACTGAAAACTTGTGAGAGGACTATGTTTGAACACTGCATGCAATGGCATATCCAGAGTAAGGCAACTTTTTCTAATGGCAGTGGTAGTAAGATGGTATTAAACCATAAGCAGCATTAAGAGCAGAAAAAGACAGCTGGATCAAACGTTAATGAAATTTTTTTGCATTATTCTAGCAGTATTCCAGTTTCCCAAATTTTCACATGCACAATACCCTGTTTCAGAACATTTATCTTCAGTGTTGTGTCCCTTGAACAAAAACATATTATTTATTAAAACCACTTTTCCCAATAATATATCCCACAGGATTAATATTACTAACAGGCTGTAATTTTAGCTGATTTTCCTACAGAGTTCCATTTCAGAAAACCAGTCACATTTATCATGTGACTAATTTTGAGCAATATGTGCCCTATTGCGTAGCGTCGCGAATTTTAGGTCTTGAATTTAAATTTGTATTTTGTATTAGGTCTGTACTTGGTATGTCCCTTTCACCCCCCTACCCCTGATGACCCCGGTGGTTCCTCCTGATGTAACCCCTCCCCCTTCCCTTCCCCATTGGGTCAGTGTTTCCCCGCCCAGCCCCCGAGCTGGGAAAAGGGACACACGAGGCCCACTCTAGCTCTCTCTCCATGCCTCTCCATGTGGAGACAGCCTCTGCCACATGGCTGCACTGAATAAACATCCTTATTAACCCAAGAGAGAGCACGCTTCCTTCTTCCAAGCCTGAACCCACGCACAGCCTGCTGAGCTGAGGGACCTACACAGGCTGTTTGTGGGGCCTGGGGGATCGGCTAGCCAGCAATAGCACCCCGCCTCATGAAAGAAACAGCAACACTATTGAGGCCTCATTCTTATGGTTTGAGTCATTCTTCAAAGTGAACAAATTCAGTGTTATCGCAAAAAGCCTGATACAATGCCTTTTGTAACTTCTGAAAACTTCTGTAGAGAAGATTTGAACTGATTTCTTTTAATGTTTTTATTAAATACTGTAACTCCAGGACTCCTGAATGTTACACACAGCTGTGTCAAGATGATTCCTTTATCTGTTTGGTCCTGCCTCTTTCCTACATCGACATGACAGCCCATATATATATATTTAAATGGATATAAACCAGTGTATTTTTCAGAAGTAAATGACAGTGTTTACTTGAACTGATGTCACTTTCACTAATATATCTTTCCTTATCCTTAACTATGTTAAGAATATACTTCCATTTACATTTTAAATATTCTATATTTGAATATAACAAATTCACACATTCTCAAAAATTTTATATTGAGAAAACAACCTTGTTTGAGCACTAACTCATTTTCTCCATGCTTTATAAAGCTTTGCTCATCATAAAGAATTTCAAAGTCCTATGCTGCACCATGAAGCAGATTTTGTGTTTCTTGTCTTCCATTTCAAACAATTATTTTCTTATCTAATCAACACTTACTTCTCATAGAAAATGTCTTTCTTGAAAAAAAACATCAAACTTGAACAATTTCTGGGATTATTTTTCTTTCTAGGGAGATGTATATATATATACACAAATGTTCATATATTTGTGTATATCTCTGCCTATATCTGTGTGTGTGTATGCACATGCACATAAAATACCTCAACTCAATCAGTTTTCCTAGTATAAGGCACTTTGTTTCAGAACTATTCAGGTAAATATGATCACAGAATCACAGAATAAACTGAGTTGAAAAGGACCCATCAGGACCATCAAGTCCAAATCCCAGCCATGCACAAGACCATTCCCAAGAGTCACTCCATGTGCCTGAGAGCATTGTCCAAACACTTCTTGTTCAAACACTTCTTGAACTCTGTCAAGGTTGGTGCTGTGACCCTTTCCTGGGGAGCCTGTTCCAATCCCAATCATCCTCTGCATGTATAACTTTGGGATAGAAAGTTTAGTTTAAAAATGAACTCCTGTCCCAATGTCGATGTTCCGTGAGGGAATCTGGAGACACATATGATCACAGAGAAGGGCAGAATCTCCACGTATATGGTGAGTGGTAACCTTGTATGATTGATTTGCATATTATTCCATTTAGCTGAAATCATGTCAGGCTGAGGAAGTAACATCCTTTCGGCCCAAAGAAAGACTCCTTGAAGAGATTTCCAAGCCTTGAGTGCTTTAACTGAGACCCAAGTAAAGATTCTTTAACTGAAGCATCAGCAGTCAATTTTTAAAGGTAGCTGAGCAGCCAGAGATAGGAGCCTGCAGTTCTAAAAATACATTTTACAGCTCTTGAAATATTCTTTAAAAGGATATATAACACCGTATATAAATACATGTGGATGTCTTAGTGACAAATATTATTTCTGAAGTCAAAAGTTGGGTTTTTTTCATGAAGACATGAAGTGGGTTTGCTTCACCTGCATTTGACTAATGAGAGCTAAGAGGGATTTGACTACCAGAATATCAAACAGAAAACCAGCAGACCTGTTCAGAGCTGATTTAAAATACATACAATTAAATGGAAATCAAGAAGGCTTGAAGAGATGTAGAGGTGGGTTAAACCTGACCCTGAGAACTGAGCAATAGCAGCTATTAGGACAACATTGGTGCTCAGTAGCAGCAAAGTCAGCAGATAAAATATGTGGAATTAAACTTTTGGTCTGATATTTTTTAAGCAATAAGTAAAAAGAACTTTCCTTTTTTTGTATATAAAAATAGTTGCCCTCCTTTTTTTTTCTCTTAATTGACTTTCTAAGAGTTTAATCTGCAAGTCTTCAAACTGAATCAAAGAAAAAATATATTGATATGAATATGGATAAAGATACAGATAATGTGGCAGATACAGATGATGTGTTAGAAAGACAGAAAGAGGTTTAGGGATAGATAGAGGTAAAATCCTAATATTAAATGGCACCACCAGAAGAGGCAAAGAAATCCTTATCCCACCCTAATGATCAGATCAAGGACCTAATAACATGTTCCGTTTTGGTCCCTGCTGTACAAAAAGATGTAGACACAGCAGACAGAGTCCAAAGAAAGGCCACAAAGACAACCCAAGGACAGGCATGCCTGCTGTATGAGCAGAGGCTGAGACACCTGGGTTTGCTCAGTGCTGAGAAAAGAAGGCTTAGGAGGAACCTTGTCACCATGCTCTCATATTCACAGGGTGGATACAAAGGTGGAAACTTCCTCTTTTACACAGAGTCCCAGGGAAAAGGCAAAGGGCAATGGGCACCAGTCACTCCTGGGGTGATTTTTACTGGACATAAGAGGAAAAATTTTCCCAATGAAAACAATCACCCATTGGAATAATCTCCCCAAGGAAGCAGAGGATGCCCCAGTGCTGGATTCTTTTAAAATTCAGCTAGATAGGGTGTCTTTCTAGACCATTCTTTTGCCGAGAAATGTTGGACCAGAGGACCCTTGAGGTATTTTCCAGTTTGGTACTCTATGATTCCATGATTCTATGATACATTTGTCCCAAGAAGCACTAAGATGAAGACAGGGAAGCCCAAATGGTACACAAAAGCATACGACTGGATTATTTTATGCTTCCACCATGGGAAAGCCCAAATTCTGCTTCCCCAATGTAACTGCTTCCTGACTGGCACTATAGGTCAGATCGTGAGCAAATTCCTGTTTTTCACTTGGGGGGAACAACTGGAAAGGAATAAGTACTTCATTATTTACTGCATTACAGTGAATGTTTTTCTTTTCCCTACTAGGTGAATGATTCTCATTAGAGATGAACAAGGAAGGTCCACATATTTTGGACTGTAAATAAAAAGTGGCACCGTCTTTTGTGCAATTAATGATTAAACATAAGGAAAAAAATAGGACTAAAAAGAATCGAAAGAAAGTCAGGTATAGAGTGCCCTCTTTTGGGCAAAAGCGGCAAGGACGTGAAAGAAGCCAAAGACTTTTCCTTAAATATTGCAGTCACAGTTTCACAGAACCTTGAAGGCAAATTCATGCTTTATTCATCTAAAAGCTAAAATGCTGACTAGGATGAGCACCCCAGTTAGTTAGAGATCAGCTACTCACCAAATATCATCTTGTAAATTCAAACACAGTCATGCAACAGTACAGGAGGGGAATTATAAAAACAAGACCTGAGCAAACACTGCAAAAATGAGAGAAAGGAAGGTCAGCAAAAGCAGCAGTAAAGCAACTGCCCTCAGCAGAGAACAGAATAACACTTACAGTGTCTTAGAGGTGTTAAAGAATTTTGTACTTAGATATATGCCACTATAACCTGTAAACACTTTTTCAAAGGTTTTAGACTTCAACGTTACCAATTAGTTTGAGCTCTCCAGGACCTTGTCAAGCTTAAAGATAGGAGTTATGTTTCATTGGTTGTGAAGATTGTCAAGGAAAGATTAAGTACTACGATCAAGATACTTGTCAAGGCAGCTGTCACATGTCCAATCTTTCTGTTGTCAGGATTAATTGAGAAAAAGCAGTCATTCTTCCTCCCCATGGAGAGCTGAGCAAAAGTGGTGGAGACTCACAGCTGTCATGAGCTTATTTCCATGCACTCTGTTCCTGATCAGTGGCCCATGAGATAAGAAAAAGTTTAATTTTCTTGGTACCATATGGGTCTATCCCAGCATCCATGTGCTCCAGCAGGATGAGCTTTAAATAATTGCTTCTAATGGCATGGGTTCAGAAAGAGATATGTGTTACTAAAATACAGGTCGAGCACTACTGTAAGACATTTGCTGCTCTTGAAAGCTGTCCTTGACATTGGGCTTTTAGCATGAATGATAAGTGAGGAAACAAAATAAATGGTTGAATAAACATAATACAGAATAAATATGTTAGAGTAAAATATATCATGTTGGATCCAGAACCCTGATAGAGGTAAGGCTGTTCCACGTCCCATGGCTCATATCTCAATCAAGTGAGGCTTAAGATGTATTCCCAACAGGGATATGTCCACATCAAATACACACACAGACCTACATGCCTAATTATATACCCATAAATAAATACATAAATAAATAAATAAATAAACCTGTGTGTTTCTCTGTGCCAGTGGCTGGTCTTAGACAGTCTTCCAATTAGCTCTCCCTTGATCTCAGCCTCCTCAGGTTCCTTATGGAGCCTGGACACGTGAAACCCCAAAGCTGTGATCCCACTCCAGTTCCTAGTGCAAATCGTCATGCACACATATAAGCACACACACACAGAGCTGGCACTTTCCAGGTCCCAACAGGCATCCTGTTGTGCCCTGAGCCTCAGCTTTTAGAGATATTCAGGCACTCTTGCACTCACAGATGGCCCTTAGAGACCCCCTTGCTCTTCACCTGCTCACCAGTTTGGTGTTCAGTGTTGATGGCACACCCACACTCACCACAGCCACGGCATCACGGACATCCAGCTGCTCCAGCCCATGGTCTGGCTCCAGTCACTGCACTCACACCTCCATGCACACATGTATATACACAGAACAAAGAGTCACTGACCCAGGAAACAATTAGAAATTAATTTAATGAGAAGACAGGACAGACTGCTGACCAGGCATGGGGCATGTCCAGACATACAGGCTGGCCAGGCCACAGTTTACATACAACAAGCCCTTTTGTGTTGCAAACCCCTCAAATTTCCCATTCTTGTTCCTCCTCAAATCATCTAAACATTTTCCTTTTTCTACCTTTGATTCCTCCCCCCAAATCTTGTGAGATGCCAAATTGCCTTTCCCCTACATCACATGAGGGGTCTTGCCCCTAGGCAGTAGCCTTCTTAGTCCAAAAGGTGATTCAGGGTACTGCTCCTGTCGTAACAGACTTCACACCTGGGCGCTGGGGCTGAGCTTTGCTGGGGCAGCCCTGGGAGAGGCCCTGACAGGTGGTGGTTCCTAAGGAATCCTCAATTCAGGTCCAGTCCTACATGCTGTTGTGCCTCTGTGCTCCTCCGGGTTTGTGCAGGTGGTCCTAAGGTGGGCTGATGGCTCCTGGGCTGAGCTTGGCAGCAGCTGGGCTGGGTGCTATTTGGGCTCCCCCCACTGATTTTTCTCTCTAAACCTTTATCACATCCCTGACAGCACACAGACATGCTGCTCTTCAGAAACTGCAGTTGCTATTTTAGATAGCAGTAGCACTGAAACTAGTGAAGTATTTGAGTGTGGACAGTTCCTTATGTGAATCCTGGCAGGGACTCAAAATATCCTCTTACTGCTCCCAAACTCAGAATGGAACTAGACACAGTAAAAGCCAGTTAGCAAGAAGGCAGAGACTTGTCTGAATCCTTGCTATATCCTCAGAAATCTCTTTCTATGTCTCTTCCTCTACAGCTCTCTGTCCCACTCCTCCACCAAGTCTTGACAAAGCCACCAGTTTGCCAGGTTCCCGGGGCACACTGGTTCACCAGCACCCAGTACAGAGCACCAACACCTGTCCATCAGGTTCAGAGCACCGTGCTAAAACAGCTACAGTTTTTCCCCAGTGGAATAAGTAAACATGAAAGGCTGAGTATCCTGGTTTAGCCTGCACATAGCATGAATCATGCCTTGATTTACGCATGTGAGATATATAGGAGGAAACGGGAAAATGCATCTGACAAAAAAGGGCTGTTTCTCTTGCTCCATTCTGATTGACAGCCTGATCACTCCTCATTCAAAAAGGTGGAACTGAAACATTAAAATGCCACCTGCAGTATAACAAATGTATTTATGTGATCTCCTCTGACAAGCAAGTTTGTGCAGACTCTCATGCACACCGAGCCAGCTCCTTCACCCTCTAAAGTGATTAGGAGTCAATAGACTTTAAATGCTCATTCATGGTAGTAGCTGTGCTGCATAATAATCTACTGCAGAAGAAAAAAAAATAGGGACTGTTTGTAGCTTTAGAATGTTATTTACTAACAAAACAGTCATATTTTCTCTAACAACTGCCACTTCATTGGGTGCATATGTTCTTGATTCAAAACTATGAAACAGATTTAACTCAACACCATATGGTGCGATGTGAACTTATGTGGTTTTTTTTACCATTTTAAAACAGCAGTTATATTGCAGAAAGTGGGTTTTATTCTCTGATGTATCTTAGGTTCAGAGCACATTTCACCTAACAGTTTTGAATCCCCTTCTTTCTCTTATTTTGATTTCCAAATATCAACTTATGCCTTTGCTGTGCCAGGCAAACCCTGTCAGAGGAATAATGTTTGGAGGAGGAAAGAAGGGTACGGTTACCAAAACAACTGCTATGCATAGAACTGTAGCAGTTTGTTTTATAGTCATCCCTTTCCTGGTTTGTGCCCAGCAAAGTGACATCTGCACAAATGTACTAAGCAGTCCCTATTTTCAGGGTGTGCTAAACTAATAATTCAGCCCTAATGAATATGTCATTGGAATCTAGCAGCCTGTTTAGATTACTGCTTCCGCTATTACAGAGGAATTGAAGGCAGAAATGATAAGACTTTAATTTGCAATGAATAAATATAATGTTAAGGGCATGGAAATGGCAGTGGGTTGGGGACTATAGATTGAGTGTATAGATTTTGACTGTTCTCTGAGAGCTCTGAAAACACACATATAAATATCCTTTCTTCATTTATCATAAGGTTTATACTGGGTGTTGGCATAAAATTAAAATACATTTTTACCATTTTCAGTTAATGCTATGGTAGATTAGTCTTGAGTATTATGTAGTGTGCCTGAAAAACTGCTGCTTTTTAAAGAACGAGCAAGCTAACCAAACTGGAATACCCAGAATGAAAATTAGTTGGGACTGGGAATCAGTACCTGCAGTCTTCATTCACCGTGTCTGCACTAATGACAGAATATATCATGCTACAATGTGGAAATGAGTGGGCCATTGTTAGCTCTCTTCATTTTTTGTAGACAGTCATTCACCCTTTATAATTCAAATTCTAACTGTTATCGAAAACACAGTTTAATAAACCCAGAAATTTCCACAATTTCCATAGCTCTGCAATCCACTAGTCCTACTCAGACCACAATTTGGAAGAATCTTATTTAAATAATTTATGATTAATAACTAAGGAGTAAAGAGAAGAATAAGACAAATCTCTGGAGATCTGTGACTTAGGCACAGGAGCACATTTCCTGAGTAAATGCAATGTAATTATATATAAATATGAGAAATATTTATGGGATGTATGAGAGAGAATCTCTCCTCAGAAGAGACTCCCTGCCCCCTGACACAGGCAATGAGTGAGGTGGTGTAGAATGACCTCTGGGCCTTGACCATGCACCTCTCACTACTGCAAAAATTAACCCCGTCCTGGCCAGAACCAGGACATTGGCTTAGTCTATCCCATGGCCCCCAGAAAAACTTCTAGATATTCAGAAATATTTATTCCGTGGACATGTGTTCTTGGTCACTTTTGGTATGCCCAGTCCAAGCACATATTGCTCATAACTAAAATGTTAAAATACAGTCTTTGCTGCTTTTACTATGAGTATTAATGGCTGAGGTACAGGAGAAAGCAAAGACCACTGGAAAAAAGAGAAATTAACTTATCTCCAGATGGGGTTAAAAAATGTCCCACGTTGAAATGTCACAAAATTGTGGCACTAAAGTCACTCATAAACAGAACATAAAAGTGTCATCCATCAGCATGAGGCATTTAAGGTGTTTTATTTTCACTTCACTGCCCAAGCATCAGATCCGGGGTTTGTTCAGTCATTTCTAACAAGAATTTTACAAGATCTTATAGCTTTAAACAAACAGTGCCAATAAATACCAAACTCATTTATGCAGAATTCTTTTCGCTGTTTTTAATTTTTAAAAGGTCTCTTAACAAATTTTGTTCTAACTCAAATTTCTGTAAAGTCTTATATGAAAGATTATCTTCATGGGCATTTGTGCTGGAGAAGCAAAATGTAAGTACAGCACAGGCATCTGTCATTCAGACAGGGGTTACTTTCAGCTTGCCTCTGATCTAACCTCACATTGTTTTTAATGTTCAACTGTCACATCATAAAGGACTTATATATAAGAGAGGGATTAGACAGAAAGGGCAAGTAGGACACAGGTAATTGACCAGATGTGAGAAGCTTGTCTGCTGAATTTAAAGAACTAAGAATAAAACATCACTGCTCTTCAGTGGAAATCTGGAAGAGGAAAGCAATAGACTGAGGTTTGAACAAAACAATCAGCTTTCCAGTGAAGGACACAGGGCTACTTTTCACTGATAAACCTTAAGGGGATTTTCTAAGACAGTAGGCCTGACTGTGCCCTTCCGTGTTTAATAAAAAAACACAGGTACTCAAAATCAAGTGAGTTAAACCAGGTACATTTCTAGTTAGTATGCTGTTGCAGTATTTGTGGTAGAATATAGTAGTAGTACTGATAGGACAAATACTGGCTGAAATTAAAGAATAATTCTGCCCATTATGGAAAGAATAAGTATCTTTCCTAAGGAAAATTTAATTCTTTTGGAATTTCAAAATTCCTTTCAAAATTCCTTGAAATTCTTTGGAATTTCAAAATACACAGCATTTTTATCTTCACTTTGAGCTTTTTTCTACTGGTTGGTCATTTTTTATTTTGGTTGCAATATTTGACTGGATCAATTCCTGTTCAATACCTGCCTCACACAGAGCTATAGCTGAATGTGATGGAAGCTCTGTGTGCAGAATTTTGGTATAAGCAAGCATGAAAACTTCCCTTGAGGGCCAGTAAGCCTTATCCCTTACTGCTTTGAGCTTCATCATGTATCTACATTGACTCCTAACTCAGGCAGAAAATAGGTCTTAAAGACACTGACTAAAATTTATCTGCTTTTTTGAGGTTCCAAAGCCTTTGGGATTTTGAGAGACAAGGTCCTGCTTCACATAGAGAACCGCAGCTCACAGGTAAGGCTGTAATTATCTTGGAGACTGAGAGATGCTTCAGTAACCAGGGACATATCTGCAGAGATGTTACACTTTTATTTCTGAAATGTCATTCTGTGGGTGGTTGACTGAGTGGGGAGGCCTTGATTTAGAAGTGAATTTAAAAATGTCAGTCAAGTAGGCACCAGGTCTTTATAAAATGCGAGGCCCCTGACTACTGAGATAATGACCGAGTTCTGTTTGCTGGGCTGTGTAAGTAGAAAAGGAATAAACAAGCAGGAGTGGGGGTCTCCACTTCTGGAGACAAATACACACACAGTGATGTACATGTTGAGCATGTCCTGGCTTTGGAATATCTGTATTGTTGCCAAGACCAGTGCCAGTGCCTTTCCATAAAACAGGTCCCTGCATATGGAGATCCTTAGAGCTACATGTAAATACAAGACAAGACAGGAAAACAAGAAACTGAAACTATTGTGACAATAAATGGGAAGTGTTGTGTCTCCATTAAGCTCCTGTTACAGCAAAAGTAATTAGCAAAGCTGATTCCAATTTCTTTTCCCTTAGCACCATACCTGGGCAGTTGAAGGAAACCACAAAGGAAATTAAGGCATGATTCACATCCTAAGCACAGACTGCTAATGCCATTTGAGATGTTCTAGGGTATTCTGGCTGGCCTTCAGCTGCTAAACCAGCAGTACATCTATTTCCCTTCTTTCTCCAGTAATCTGTCAGGCCTGTTCAGATGTCAGGGATGCCCTCTGGCATCGCAGATAAAACTAAATGCCAATGTTTGGGCAACTCAGCTGAGTCCTTTGGATTAAAATTTGGCAGCCATGATCTATTTCAAAAGATCACATATTTCCTCAAAGAAGAGAAACAAGAAGCAGCCAACATAAATACTTAACCCTCAAGAGGAACAGCTCACATTAAAAATAGTATATCCTAAAGCATTCAGTGCCAATCCAGCTCGCTTTATCATGAAATTGAACAGATTTTTAATGGTCCTACTCACTTCTGAAAATCCCATGTTATGTATATTCAAAACACCTCCCACGCAAAATTTTACATCTCTAAGCTGAAAAGTCATGACAACTCCAAAAAAGTTTGACCCAGTCAGCCAATGCTCATAATCACGTGATCACACCACATTTTTCACTATTTCACTGTGAACATGCCAGTGCTGCTGAGTATCTTGGAGTCAGATTCATTTCAATGGCTACTTTTCAACACAGACTATAAAGGGATTCAAGATCTAAAGTTTATCTGAAGAAACAAAATGGCTGATCCTTTGCTAAGAATATCCATGTGTTTGTTCAGTATGATCACATCTGAAATCATTCAAAAACAGAAAAGCAAAGAAAAATATCATCAGCTGAGTTAAAGCTATGCTGCTTTTAATAATCATTTTCAGAGAATGATTTTATCAGTAACAAAAAATGGAATCAAGGGATTGGTACCATAAGATCTGTCAAATAAATGTAAAAAGGACATAAACCCCCAAAATAGCTTTCACATAAAATCTCACCATAAGATAAAATAGAGCTTTTGGGCAAAAGGAGAGTTGTATCTCCAGCATTTTCCATAAATAATTCACTGCTAGCTTGTAAACAATAGAAAAGCACAGTATGAATGCCAAAGAGGGTCTTTATATGTCATAAAGCCACTCAAAAGTGCACTTGCTGCAGCAAGTCTGACTGTGAGCTTTGATGTGCTGGAAAAGAAACTGCTATGCTGAGGTCATCAGTTAGTAGAAAACAATTTCCCTCATACAGAGAAGCAGACTTACTGCTGTGCTTCTGACACAGACAGATTGGATTCAGAAAAAAAAAAAAAAAACAAGACTGCATATTGTAGGCTTGCAAGGGGAAGGAAATCTTCTATACACCTTCTAAATGACCAAAGCAGAAAGAAATTATATCATCTTCCTGTAATGGCTATCAAACATTAACATGATAGTGTGGTGAGATTTACACAATGGTGCAGTCGCACTTAAATATGAAACTGGTTTGATTTGTGTCCCCTTGCTTAAGTAAACTGCTTCCATGGAGAACTTAAGCTGCTCTATTTGTTATGTGTCAGGCTAAATAATTCAAATGGCACAGACCTGGAGTTCATTTCTTATCAAGGGTATGTTTTAAAAGGTAACTTTGTTTTCCATTTGAAAAATCTGAACACAAGAAGAAAGCCAAGGCTCCTGCAATAATATTCCTTTCATTTCTAGACTGATACAGCAAATGAATTAAAAAAAACAGTATCCTGATAAAAGGCTGTATAAATATTGAATGTGTGTACCCACACTTTCAAGACCTCAACCCTCTGAAGTGATCAGCACAGCTGACACCGTAACAATTACAGTAAAAGTATCAGAGGAGACAGCATGGGCACTAAGTGCCCATGAAATGTAAGCTTTAAAATTCTAGCAAAGACAACAATGTGAGGATATGTAGCAATTCAAGGAGCAAAAATATGTGATAGGAAAGGAGTAGGTGGAAGACTATTTCTACGTTACAAGTCCTGACTTCTTTCAAAAGTCCTCTGCAATGCTTTGAATTTCATCTGCAATTGCTCTGACCTATTCCACCTCTCAAAATCTTGTGATTTGTACATTTTTGATATGGAAAGTCTTTCCAAAGTGAGATTTGGGGGGTTATTGTGTGTGTAACTTTCAAATGTATTCAGAGCTAGTTCAGATTTTCATTTGTCCACAACTGAGAAACACATTCTCTGGCAAAGGAATTACCTTTAAAAAGGGAAGGAAGAAAGAAATACTCTGATTTTGAGCAGTACAGGCAAATGTGTGGGCATCAGAGGAAGAGACACAAACAATCATTTACTAGTGTCATTTGGATTAATCACCAAATGATATTTTAATAGAGTGATTGCAGGCAAAGCTCCAAACATAAGACCATTTTGAAAGGATGGAGTTTTAACTCCATATTAATGGAGTTAACTTCATGTTTAAACTCCATATTAATGGAGTTTAATAATGAGCACCCTTCCAATGGGTCTCAAGAGCTTGCTTAAGTCATATATTGCAACCCAGAAAAAATATGAAAGCAGATTTTTGATGCTGCCGTAGGACTGAATGTGACTAGGAAAGATCTCAATCCAGAACTCCACCATTTTCTCAGAACAATCATCATTTTGAATTCAAATCAAACTTCACCTAAATCTGTCTAGAACCTCAAACTTTTCTGCTGTCAGTTTATATATCTTATTTCTGACATGAAGAATAATTAAGCCATAAAGAAAATGCAAAAACAACAAAAACTACAACAAAGTTTTATAATTTTTATTTGAGCCAAGCAAAATGGGAAAATCCATTGTCAAAACATACAAGTATTGAGCTGCCCACCTAAAATCACTGCATTTTGTATTTACAGTTTGTAGGCCCCTCACTAAGCTGATCCATCTCCAACTATGATGCTTCCCTCATAAAAAATTTTGTGCTCATTTGCAAAGGAAAGGTTCTCTGTTGCAGCCAAGACAAGAGACAGAGCAGCTCAGCAAGCTGGCTGTCTGCTCTCTTAGTTTCCCTTGGATCCTCAAACTAGATGGATCTACTTTTCCCAGCTCAGATCTTGCAAGGAAAAGGAAAGAACATGTCAGTTGACAGGAGGGTGTTTGCTCAGTTGTAACGTCAGCAGCAGCACATAACACAAAAAATAAACAAGGAAAAATATAAACTTTTGAATTTTAAGAGAAGCCACATTCAGCCAGTTGCTGGAAAGTCCCATTCCCATGTATCATTCTTCTGTAGCTGTACATCCGAGATCAAACAATGATGCTGAATGTGAACTGGTGAGCACTGGAAAGGAACCTTGGGCTCATTCCTTCTGGATTCTGTTGCTCACTAGTTGGTGTGTTCAGTCTCACTTTTGCCTTTCACTGAAGAGAAAAAGGAAGCCAAAATGGTCAGACCTCCTGTGGTCACAAGGAAAAACCTGTCTATGTTCTGAAGTCTCTGTTCCAGGATCTGATATGTCATCTACAAGGGAACAATGACACGTGATTTTCTCCAAACTTCTCTCTCTCCCAGTCCCCCTCCAAAAATCACACGCCTAAATGGCTGTAAATTTCTTTTGAAAAGCTCTGTTTATTGTGTTCATTGTTTGCTGCCACTGAAGCAGCCTGCACTATAACGCTTCATGGCTTCACTTCAAGAGGTCCATCCTGAGAGTCTTCAAATATGAAATGTTTTAGCTGCCAATGGGACACCCAAACTCCACTTCTGCTTTACAGATATCCTTCAGGCTATCTGTATCTACCCAGCCCTATCTATAGGGCAGACCCCAAACATATTCCTGTGAGATTAATGCCTGTAAGGTACTGCAGCCTCTTCTGAGATAAAAGAAATTTCTTGAACTTCTCTGTGACAGTGTGAATATACTTACAGCCCATCTGAACTTTAATATCAATCCTTCTAGCAAAAAGAGTTTAACATTCACACAGTCTAGTTAAGCTTGGTTACTGGCGTTTATTCACTGAGATGTTTCTTTCCTCTTAGAGTTCAACTAGTGGAAAGCAGGGTCTCATTAAAGTTTGAAGAAGACTCAGACTGCCTTGCTTGGTAAAATGGAAGAGAAAAATAGGTCACAAGCACAGTTTTAACAGTATTCCCTCTAATTTATTCAGTTCAGTTCCACTTTAAAGGGAGTCCTGCCTCACTGCATTATCTACTCATACCTACCACATCTTGCTGCCACATTCCCATATCCATAGCCCGTCCAGCAAAAGTTAACAGCCCTCAGGAACTGGCTTGGCTCCACCCTTCAGTGTAAGATGGGAAGTCAAACACAGCCAGAAACAAACTAGAAATTAGTTATTTCACAGCTGAAGGGTCAGTTGAGGAAAGTGATTGAGTTTGCATTTCTCTGAGAAAGTGCCTCTTCTGGAGCATGCAGTGTAGGTAAACCTATGAATTGCACCTTCTCTACCTTCCACTCATTATTTTCTCTGTGCCTCACAGTAACCCAAAGAGCAAAGCTCCGGATTTTTAACTTACAGAGATCAGCCAGTCAGTTATAATCAGTGTAAGCTTTGCTACCAAACGTTGCCTGCACCTAGTTCCATCTGTATCTGGCACCAAAAGGATCAAAAAATAAAAATATTTTTTTTTTAAAAATCAGAACAGCTGAATTAACTCTTTATTAAATCTAGTCTCTTAAAAATCCATTACCTCCTCAATGTTGCAAATTTACTAACATTTGCATTTGCTGATTTAATCAGTCGTAAAATTACTACTTCTGTAACACAAGCAAGATAAAAAGGTAAATGTGATCCTCTGATGAGGTTCAGGTGAAATACTTCAGCAACAGGGCCCTGCCATGGCTTCATTTGCAATACTGTGAATATTAATGTTCAAAGAAAATGAACACAGGCTACAAATTACTAATAAAAGGGCTATAAAGTTATTTGGGGGAATTAAAAGCCTACTTTATTAGATGAGAATTTGAAAAAAAATATGGTGTTTTAGATAATTTTATAAAGCTGGAAGCATATTTGTCTTGTGCTTTTTAAGTACATGATTTAAGGTAAACCATAAGTGGAGCTCTTTAAAATAAAGGTCTCTGTAGGTGCATGAATTAATGCATATAAACTGAGCATAAACATTTATCCAGCAACTCTGTGCAGATAAGGCTCTATTCTTCAGCAAAGTGAGAGAACTTCTTGAAGAATAACGAGTTCCAGGAAAACTGGAGTTTTCACCTGGGAAACGGCAAGATGGAGGGAAGATGTTACCTAGTGTGCCTGTCTACAGTAGTGAAGTTCTGAACTCTGAAGACACAGGAGGCTGTTTCCCACCATAACTCATTTTTAGTCTGGATGATCAACCACTTCCAAAATACTAACAGGCATTGGGGGTGAACTTACAGGGGTGCCTACAGGGTGAATAGCAATATCAGAGAAGCTTTGTATTACTGATGGCTTCATATAAACCATGAGTAATTATCACCTTTAACTCAGAGAAAAACAATAAGCCATTATTTTGCTTGACAAATATCTCTTTAACACAGCTCTATATTCTCATTCAGAGCCAAAGATGCCAGTAAAAATAGGTATATATATATATCCTCATCCTAAAATGAATGCTTTATATGACCTAGTTCTAGGAAAAATAAATCAAAAGCTTTTACTGATATATGTTGAACACTGTGTGCCTTACTACATACATAAATTTAAATATGTAGTAGGAAATGCCACCTAATGAAAATTTCAGTTTGCATTGGGGAATAATGCAGTTTAGAGACAAGATATAGTGGCTTAATATCTGGAACAGATCTATATAAGAAAGCTTCATAATAAGGATTTATTTTTACATTTATTCATCAGACAGATAATAAGTGGATTCCTTTTCCCTTGTCAAATGTACTCAGTGAAGTAAAGGACAAGACATTATAGTAGTTTATTTTAAATTCATTTTGATAATGTAGTTTAAATAAAGATGTAAAACTCTAAATATCGCTGGCAGCAGGCAGCCCTCCTGAAAGGTTATCCCATGTACTGTAATAGTTTCAAGGGCATATTCCTCCAACACTTTGAGAACTTCCACCATATCATTTCTGAAGAAGCTTCCTCTTCCTTGCATGTCTGAAGCCTCTCCTGAGTAGTATCATCAGAAATAAATGTTTCAGGATAAGGACTTACTGTGGGCAAAGCAGTTTCAGCCTGGGGAATTGCACTTAATGTAATTTATTGCCAATTAACATCAATTTTTAATTACTGATTCAAGTATTAAGAAAAACAATTAAACAAACACTGAGGAAAAAATCTCTCATTCCCTTCTCTGCTTTCAGCTTCAGACCAATAGCTCTTTTTCTGCCTCCCTTGTTCTCACAGCCCATGATGCTGGTCCCATTGCTGCCTTCGGAGAGACAGTGGGCTGCCCAGGAAACTGCTGTCCCTACACAGACATTTCCTGCTGCTCCTCCTTCCTCTTTACTCCTAAAATCATTGCAGAATCACAGATTGGTTTGCCTTAAAAAGGAGCTTAAAAATCATCTAGTTCCAATGCCCCTGCCACAGGCAGGAACAGCTTCCACTGGATCAGGTTGCTCAGAGCCCCATCCAGCCTGGCCTTGAACACCCAGGTATGGGGCATCCACAAGTGCTCTGGGCAACCTGTGCCAGTGTCTCAACATCCTCACAGTAAAGAATTTCCTCCCAATATCTAATCTAAACCTGCCCTCTTCCAGTTTAAAGACATTTCTCCTTGTCCTAGCCCAACATGCCCTTGTAAAAAGTCCCTCCAGCCTTTTTGTAACCGCCTTCAGCTACTGACAGGCCTCAATAAAGTCTCCCCTGAGCTTTCTCTTCTCCAGGCTGAACAACCCCAAATCCCCTGCTCTGGTTTCTCACTGCTCTTCCCCAGCATGGGGCCCATGGGGTGTAGTCCCTCAGGGATGTCCCTAACCCTGTGTGGGAAGCTCACAGCTGCAGTCCCTCAGAGTGTCCCAGCTCCAGCCAGGGCTTCTCAGGAGATTCTCCTCCTTCCAGTGGTGCCTCCAGCCGTGTTCACAGCACTGTCCCCTCCACCCACCTGCCCCATTTGTCCTTCCCAACTCATGCCTGTCTCTGACTCCCAGCCATGGTCCTGCGGGCTCTTTGTCAGGCATAGACCCCCCCCACCCCAAAACTCCTCTGTGTAGGGATGCATTTTCCACACCCAGCAAGTATTTTCCATATAGGGAAAAGTTTAAGACTCACCCCCTTAAGGTAAAGAACCCAGAAACTTCCATACCCTCCTGACAGGGATTGGCTCAGTGCCAAGAGAGAAACAGCTATTGGATCTTGTCACTGTTCTTCAAACCCTGTATTTCTCTCTATTGGCTGCAAACCAAATTGTCTCTCCTAGAACATTCAGTATTTAGGAAGGAACACGAAGTAAAGGGCTTTTTGGGGTGTTTCTAGCAGGGTGTCAGAGGTTTCTCAGACACCTGTGCGTGGCTTTTCATTTGTTTTCTGTAACCTTTGTTATTTTGATATTTTTATTTATTAAACTTTTTGATTTACAAAACACCTCTGAAGAGCAGTCTCACTGCAATTAATTTTAGCCACTTCTCTGCAAAGGCTGGACCCTCAGAGACCGATACATTACCACGTGGCTTATTAGACTCTGACCACATGTTAACCTGTATCACCTCTGCTTTGGGATATCCTGTCTCTCACATGGCTGGCTCAGAACAAGGTTCCAAAAGTGCTTTACTCAAAGTTTTTGGAGTTTTTTCTGCTCAACAGGTTAAGCATACTTTTGAAATAGTTTTGCACTGCTCAGGATCTTCAGGCAAGAAAGCATATCTTGATAATCCTGCTCTTCTATTCATCTTTCCATTTGCTATTTTTGTATACCGCCTTCAGCAAAGTACAATACATTTCCTAGCTATTCCTCAGAACTGTCCTTCTGTATTTCAGTTCATAAAATTTGATAGGTTGAGATCATCTTGTTTTGATTTGCATTTAGTATAGGTAGTCTAGATACCATTTTATAAACAGATGTTTCAATGACATTGCAAAATACCTGCAAACGTCAAGAATGCAATAAAAGGAATTGCATCCTTGTTGCATTACATGTGTTACAATGGGTTAAATATCATCACATTAGTTTTGACTCTTTCAGGTGATGAATTCTTGGTTCAGCCTTGTGCTTACATGTTGCTTATTCCCTGGTATTTTTGCTTAATTTATATGGTGGACTAAGAATGTCTAAAACCTCATACTGACATATAATATGAGGAAAGGTTGCTTTTGTGTGCTTAGGGGATAGGGGACTTGTGTGGTCACCTGTCATTTCTTCACACGGCAAGGAGCAAAACCAGCACAACCAGATTCAGATTACAGAGAGGAAACAACTTGAAGCCTGAAGGTTATTTTGTGAAAATTGGTAAATAAATAATTGACATTCACAGAAATAAAGACCAAATCACTAACATTTTCAACTCAAATGTTTTCAGAGTTTTTTTTACAACAAACAATTTTAAAATGTACCCACTGGAATTTAATAAGGGATAGTGAATGTGACTTTCAGATGTTTCCTAATTTTAAATTTTTGGAGCAACTTGAAGAGATGCTAATATTTTTAAATCTAGATCTCAGTCACAGAGGCTACCTCAAGGAGGACATGCTTACTTTTCCTCCATTGTCACCAACCACTAAAACCTGGTAATTTTCTTACATGATATGACACAAGACAGCATCAGAAGGTTTATATTTTATCTTTTCATGGCTTGATTTTTTCAATCTGGGATGTAATTCTTTCAAAAAAATGTACAATTACCCTTTAATTTCTCCTCTGCCTAAATGACCAGGAACTGTGCTGGGTGGTTTTAGTGAAAGAAAGCTCCAGCAGTGCTAACACTACAACATCTCTAGTACTCATAAAGAGAAAATACAAACTAAGGAAATAATGCACATATGTTCCTTTTCTTTGTACCTCAATTGCTTTTCTGCAGAAGCCTTGAAAGGATTATCATTTCACTCACCTCTCTGCAGAGCAGAAAGCTCAGTTCTACACTGCATAACAATTGTGTTTGCACAAAGCTAAGGAGGGTGTCGCCTTTATTCTGAATAGCTGCTTATGTTTTCTTACAGCGATAAATAAGTTTCATGCTGCCACTACAATATAGCAGGAAGTGGTGAGAAGGAAAAGCAGTGGAGGATTTAATTTATTTCTAATTTAGTTCATTGTGTAGGCACATTAGCTGGCCTCTTTAAACTTGAGAAATGGTCACATCAAAACTTTAAGATTCATACAGATAAGAGACAAGGATGGAACAAATTGCATGCAAAAATATTATTATGCCAGGAAAGCAACATCGTGCTTATATGTATGTATAAAAATAATTGTTATTAAAATTATACTAGAATAATAGCATAATTCATTAAATAATGCTATATTAATGTCAATATTAATCAAATTAATACAATATTTTTATTTAGATACATATTTCAAATTTATGTCATTCAGAACTCCTGTAAAAAGTGTCAGTTTCGCATTTTCATTGTTATTAACAATTATCGCATGTGAAAAGAGGTATCTGTGAACAAGTTAAATGCTTAAAATAAATCATGGTTTCAGACTTTAGTATGGGAATAACTTCCCCTTCCCTGCGCAGTTGTGCCCGTCAGTGGATTCTCAAACAAGGGAAGGTTGTTTTGCTGAATTTGGGTTGGTGAAAAGAAGAGTGTCCCTATTTACAGTTTGATTGACTTGCAGTGAAGGGAATCTCTGACTTCTTTCTGCAACTTCACTTTTTTGAAAGACAAGTCTGTTCACTTAAAACTTCAGTAGATGTGCTTGGAGCGCTAAAATTAACTCTTACAAGGCAATTTACTGGAATGAGTCTAAGAACCAGACCTGGGACTAATTACAGAACAGCTGCCAGAGTTTTCTTTGCCTTATCTCCCTCAAACCTGCCACCTTGTCAATGAAGCTGGACCAAGGAGGTTGCCCTTGGAGCTCAGCAAACCCTTTTGATTGTGCTGATGGGCTGCCAGCAGAGCTGCTTCAAACCGCAACAGAGCCTGTAAGAAACAATGTGAACCTGCAGAGTTTTGCAGTCAAAGCTCAAAACTGACATTAGCAAAAAATTGAGGAATGATGAAGGATGTGGGACAGCTGTTTTGGAGAGCACCATTCACCTCTGGAGTGTGGGATTTGTCACAACCCCTTATTGCCCATGGTGTGGATATGGGTTGGATTACAGACAGCTCTTTTGTGATCTTTTGTGAGTCAGTCTTTGGCTGCTCTCCTATATTTCTTAGAGCATTTCAATATACACTACTCTCATTTTCCATAACCTGTCAAAAACGGGTAACATGTCATCCTCCAACTACTATTTTACACCTGTATCATCAGATTAGTAGCTGGCTTCTGACTTTTCAACTTGATTACTGTAATACTTCATAGTTACAAATCAAAATTCAGCCCTAAGTTATAACTGATTTGAAATCAGGCAGTGCTTTTCTGAGCATGAAAATAGATGAACTTAGCACTGCTATTGAATCCTGAACCAGGACCAGAATCTGAGCCCATTCTTTACGAGCATTAATGAGTGTAACAAAGACCTCTTACAGTGGGACCCTCTTACTGAAATATCCCCCTGCAGCCCCCTGGGGCTCTTTGACTAGCTCAGTTGCTTCAGAGGAATATCTCAGGGACAAGACAAAAGATTCCAAAAGAGGCTCTTACCCCTGGGATTATTCCAAGTCTTTATTCTCGAAGGGTTCCAGGGGAGAAAGAGAGCGAACAAGGAAGAACAGGGCCTTATCTAGTCTCCTGCTCAGGAAGAGATAGCTGGACCTCAGCCAGTTATGTCAAGAAAGGAAGGAAGGGTCAATCCATATGGCTGCAGGCTTCAGGGGTCCTGGGGAAAAACCATTCCCCAGAGAAATACAACACCTTACAACACGAATGGACCACAGGAAAAGTTCCCTCCTTAGATCTGAACCTGCTGTTCAGCCCACAGTCATGAAACCTCTCCTCAAGGAGGCCCCACACTGAAGCAGGAGAAGAGTGTGAGGAGTCCTTCTCCTGAGGAGGAAGCAGCAACAGGTAATGAGCTGACCACAGCCCTCATTCCCCATCCTTCAATGACCCTGGGAAGAAGGAGGTACACAAAATCAGAAGTGAAGTCTGGAAAGAAGTGAAGAGCTGAAAGAAGGTGTTTTTAGGATTTTGTTTTAGTTCTCATTATCCTACTCTTATTGAATTGACAATAAATTAAATTATTTTCCCCAAGTCAAGTCTGCTCTGCGCATGACAGTAACTGGTGACTGATCTCTGCCCATCCTTATTTCAATCCACAAGCCTTTCATTATATTTTCTGTCATGTGTCCTGCTGAGAAAGGGAGTGAAAGAGCAGCTTTGGCAGCTGCCTGCCACCCAGCCAAGGGCAACACTCCATATTCAGGAACCAAAGGAAGTAAAATACAGTTTGTAGTTGGAATTACTATAATTTCATGCAGCGCTTCTGTCAGGATTTTTTTAGGAAGAGAAACATTTGACTTCCAAACCTGCCTCAGGAGCGTTTCAACATACTGTTGATCTGCATCATTAATTGCAGGGGAACCATATGTGCAGTCATATTATACACATCAATTGTTTAATAAAATGGTATACAATGCTATCTACTCCCTTTAGGCCTGTTTTGGGTCCCTGAGGTTCATGGGGCAAAGGTACCACACAGTGGTTGCTGTATCACTCAAAGGCAATAAAGTTGAGAGGAGAGAAGAAAAACACTGTGGCAGCGTGGAATGACTGAACATTCTGCTCCCATAGCATCAGGACAAAGGCAAAAGTGATAGGAGACAGCAGGGATAAGAACCTCACAGTGTGTGTGCTATAGAAAAAGGAAAAAGGCAAGAAGAAGGAAGAAAAAAAAGTGTAAGTTAGACTGATTTTGACAATAGCATATTCAAGGAAAGGGACCAGAAAGCAGAGAGAAGCAGGAAAAAAGTTTTATGTTGTTCCATCAAGAAATTTCCTCAGGAAATTTCAAGAATATAAGACTATCCTAGAAAAGCCTTAGAAACGGTAGAAAGGAAAAGGTCAAAAATTCACACAATTTATTTGTTTATTGAAGAAACTGTGGGATATTGTAGGATCCCAACCATGCTGTGCTAACTAAAGTTAAAAAAAAAAGGAATATAAAAGAGACTGAAGATACATTTTTAACAGCACAGCCTGCCTACTGAATGATTTAAAATTAAAATGCTGATATTCATGAAATAATTTCTCTAAGAGTAGAAGTGACATCAAACACACTACACAGATGAAACGACTGGAAATGATGATCCTGCTTTTCATTTTGGGACTAAGTTGTGCAGAGGAGAACCTGGAAAGAGTTGCCATGCCTATCATGTCCATTTTGGCCATGTGCCTGCCTCAACAGCATCAGAACTCTATTCCCACTAGTGTACACCTATGAGCTCTCCAATACTCCCACCTTCAGACAGCCTATGAAAAGCCTTAGTTCATTTGTCTCCACTTTTACCAGTTAAGTTGACAATGCTTTTCATTTCACTTAATTAGTAATCAATGCTTAATTTGATTAAAAGCTTAAGGATTCAGTTATGTTTATTAAGTAATTCTTTATTTTGGTCAGTTTTGTTGTCTTTAATGAGGTGATATTCTATAATTAAATCACTTAATGCAAAAAGCAGCCATATAATTAATAAGACTACGATCCTAAATGACTCAGAATAATGAATCCAAGCAAGGCCCAGATAATTAAAAATGGTCATGACTAAAATCTGTGACATATTTCCTAACCACATTTGTAGTGCAAGGATGATCTTTCCAGCTACATACTGCAACAGGCTCTGTGTGTGACCTTGGACAAAGTACAGAATCTTGCTGAGACAAACTTCCTTATCTTTTTTTTAACAAGGTCTTCAAGTAAGCACTTAGGGGCAAGGGGAAGCACTCACTCTTTACATGCATAGTGCTTAGTAAGAAGGAATTTTCTTGGTACTGTCAGAAGATAAATAATAAGAGTTAGGGAATAAAAGAAGTAAACTACACCTTCCTCACTATCCTTCAAGGACAGCTGGTTAAGTATGAAAAGACCAGGCAAGGACTGTGTGGTCTCTCTGCCTCTGTCTCACCACAACAGATGATGGAATTCATGAGATGCATCCTGGTGTTTAATAGCTCACATTCTCAGCGGGTTTTGAACCCAACTTTACATGTGATCATCACAACTTCCCCTGCAAGGAGTGCTGCAATTTAATTATACACAGTGTAAAAAGGTACTTCCATTTCCTTATTTTCTGTCTTTAGCTGCTGTTTTTAATTCATGTCCATCATATGAAGGGAAACTATACAGTTTGCACTTAAAAGGCAAAAAATTGCCTTCTCCATTCTTGTCCATTACATTTATTATTTAACATTAACATGTATATATTTCGTGTTTTCCTGAGTCATCTCCTTCCCATGCATGTTTAAGTTTTTCCTGGAAAAAAACTATGCCACCTCTGAGATGACATTCCCTTGACCTTTTTTGTTACACTGTCCCTTTTTCAAGAAACATAAAAACAATCTATACACAGTACTTAAGATGTAGTACACCACACATTTATCAAATGGCTTAATCATATTTTATGTTTTGTACTCATTTCATTTCCTAACCATTCTTATCAAACTTTATGCTCCTTTGACCACTGTTGAGAATTTAACGGATGTTTTAATAGCACCAGCTACAGTAATTTCAATATCTCTCTCCTGAGAGGCAATAGCTAATTTAGAAACCATCGTTCTGTATGTACAATTAAGGATGTGTTTCTCCATGTGCATCTCTTTGCATATATTGACCTTGAATTTCATCTGCTGTTTTACTGTCCAGTCATTCAGTATCATGAAATCCTTCTGTAATTCTTTGCAGTCAATTTGAGAGTTGAATGCCTTGAGTAATACCTCATCAGCAGCAATGTTTTTCGTCCTGTATTTACGTTCTTTTCTAGGTCATTTATGAATATATGGAACAGCTAAACTTCCTGAAATGCAGCATCCATTGTAATTCCTCCCCTTATCTGTACCTTTTGTTTCCCTTGACGTAATCATATAACCACATTTTTCCCATCTCTGCATTTTCTATCAACTTTGCTTTTATTAAGCCACAAGAAAATATTATCTTTAATCTCAAGACAGCTTAGTTTTCTTAAACCTTTTTGATGAAGGATCATGTCAAAAGCTATTTGGAAATCCAAGTAGACCAGCTTGGTAATTATATTCATATATCACTGACTCCTTCAAAGAGCTCTGGGTTATTTGTGAGGCATTTCTTCCCTGTATGAAACTTTGCTAATTCTTTGCCATGTGTCATATTCTTGTATCTATACAAGAAAGGCTGCACTCTTGAATTCTATTTACTTAAGTCGGCTGTTTATTATGGCTTTTATATCAAAGTCTAGTCTGTAGTTCTCTACATTGCCTTTGTCATTTGCTACTTTATAGTTCTTTAAGGTACAAAATTATTTAGTCAAATATGCTACTGTTATCTACTATTGTGATTGATTCTCTATTTCATTTTAAATTTCTGTTCAAATGCTTGAAAGAATATCATTTGGGTTTTTTATTTATTCCTGATCATTTTACCTATTCATCTAAAACCTTTTCAGTTTGAGAAATTCAGCTTGACACTTCATTTTGAGGTTTCTCGTACTCTTTCTTTGCAAGAAATTCCCTGTGTATTCTTGTAGAAAACCTAAAGGCAAATAACTAATTTGGCTTTTCTGCTATAGGCTGACCATTTATGCCCTGAGACTCTGTCTATCCTACAAGCGCCACAATAAGCTTTTGATAATTTTGACCAACTTGAAGGGGGAAAAAAATAAAGAACTATATATTTTACCCTGGGCAGCTCATTCAAAATCTTCTTCCTTATTCCACTTTTGCTTTTTTGCTTTTGCTTTAAATCTGGTCTAATGCCCGCTATTTTCTAGCCACCTCTGCTGTTTAACTGTATTTGGAGGTATTTTTGGCCTTTTCAAATACTTTTTGATATACATAGAATACAGTTGGTATCTCTGACTGTCTTTTAGCAATCACCATATCAGCTGCAAGTATTTTAACCTTTTGCCTGTAGCTTTTAATCTCCTTTTAACAGGCTCCTTCCATTTTCATAACAGTCATTATTATACAAATTATAATTCCTCTCATTCCTCAGCTGGTGTTCAAAATTGAGAAAATATTGTGAGCACTTTATTTTGACTTGCTGAATCTGGAAGAGACCCAACAGGCCTGGCTGGGGTGGAGAGGAGTATCTCAGCCATGCAGTGACACCTGTCCTAAACAAGTGTTACTGGCCAGATTTCCATGCAATATACCTGGAAGGAGATGGCAGAAGTGACCCAGTACTTCCAGGAGAAAAGTGTTTTTCTGAATGAGCAGCTAAAGGCCTGGCAAGATATATGAGAGCATTCAAACTCTGTCTAAGTACCCAAATCTTACAACCTGGAATCCATCTCTTTGGAAATTACTTGACAATCTGAAATGGGAATTATTTGGCAGTCTGAAAGATGCAAGCGCCTAAGAGGAATTTGACAATACCTGGTTTTCATGTCTACCTGGCAATGATACAACAAGATGCAATATCTGGAAATTAAAGCTAAAAATACATTATGGCAAAATCTCTGAGCTGTACTCAGAAATACAATGTTACAGTGAATATGTTAACTTTGGACAATTTTAAGTCTAAGTGGGATTGTTACAGGCTATTGCCTTCAGGTTCACAGCCCTAGTTTTGTCCTCATTTCAAAATGGGGCCTGACAAACCATGCACTGCCTCCAGAGAGGCACCAGTATCCCGACTTTCAATGAGCTGCTGCTTTGTATCATGAAGCCTTGAGCACTGTGGCAAGTCAGAAAAGTTCTTGGCTTTCTGGGATAGTCAATACATCTTACAGCTCATCCCAAATTGCCAAAAAATTAGGGTGATTGCCCAAAAATGAGGCATATCATCAGGCGGAGCATATCTACACTACTTGCAAGGAAGATTTCTTCCTTCAGAGTAGTTTGAGGGCAGTGTGATATGCTGCAGATGAGCCTGGATCATCTCTGAAGATCTGGTAGATGCTGAGTCTATGAATATTATGTGTTAAAGCTGTGGCTGTGGACAATTCTTATTAAATCATCTCTTTAATAGTCTGAAAAATCACCTCCCAAATATTTTGTTGCACAGGTCACTAAGGAAATAACTGCTATCAAGATGATCACAATTAAAGCAATAAAATTACTGATGAGACAAAGAAACTGTGGCAGTTATTTTTATATGGCATATAAAAATATCAGCTGCTACAGAATTTTTTGTAGTGCTGACAAACTGATTCTTACCTTCCGTGGTGTGAGAGCATCAGCACATTTTATTTCTATCTTTGAGGTCATTCTTCCTTCCAGAGGAGCTGCTATTTATTAGCAGCAGTTACTCAAAACATTTTTCTCATTCCATTTATGTTGGATTTTTACTTTTCCATTCTATTATGTGTGGCCTTCTAGATGCCCAGGATCTGTTAGATAATGCCCATGGAGTGCTATATTGTGGGTAGTTGTGGGCTACAAGCTTCTTTAAAAACTTCTTATGGCTCTAGTTGAATGAGCGGTAACTGTTCTAAATAATTTCTGATGATTCCTAAATAATTTCTGGTGACAGAACTCACTGAAACTTCCTTGTCCATCCTAAAAGTTTGAGAGGAGGTTCCTTCAAGACAAAAAAGAAATCTAAGGGAAGGAGTCAGAAAGGTTTCAGAAAATGAGATTTTGGGCCACTGATAGAAAAAAAAGTAGATGCCCAAGTACTGGCCGGGAGTCAAAGACTCTTTGTTTAAGACTGAGAAGATAAAATTGCAGATTACACAAATTTACATTCGTGCTTGAAATACATGAGCATTTCAGTCTCATCTCTATCAGGTAGATCTAAATTTAAAAAATCTAGAGATAAAGGATAAATTAACAAACCACTGCATGAGCCTTACATTTCAATCAGCATTTTGAAGATCATTTGAACTGTAGGATTGAGGCCATGACAGATGGTGGGTTTGTCTGTGTGTTACAGAGACTTAGTACTTTGAGGAGTAGGAGGAGATTATTTTGTCTCTTAACAAAAACAAAATTAAAATACATCTCTGAAGACTGTTGCCCTTATAGGGGAGGTATGTGCTTTGAAGTGTCATACTTTTGCATAGTCTTGATAATCAGTAATGAAGAGAGTACAGAAGATTACAAAACAACATAATCAAGTGATATTAATGAATATTTCAAACAACAGACATTTCAAAGTTTTAATTAAAATTAGTAATTATTGGTATTATAATGTGTTCAAGAACATACAGGCAGGTAATCACAGACCTCTCAAAGGGGCTGCATTACACATGCAATTAATTATGGAAGATGTTGCTTCTCAAACCACCCTGGGATCTCTGAGATTTAAAGTAAGTGCTCAAGCATTTCAGTACAGAAGGCAGCTCCACTAACACAGCCAGCAGATTAACTATTATACTTAAACCAGATGCTGCATTGCTGCAATATGGCTCAGATCTGTTCTGCTAGCAACAATTTTTACTCATCTTTTTAATAGCACAAATACTTCTTCTTTTGCCTAAAGTAAAAGCTGGTATTTTTAAACACAGGCTGTGAGAGCCTGCAGGACAAAAAAAGCCCCACCTACAGAGATGTTCTTTTCACAATATGCCCTCCACACTGCAGGGGAAGAAAAGTTTAATCGAAGTACAATGCTCGTTCTTACTTTTCTCTCTCTTTGACACTGCCTCCACCCAGTGCTCCCACTCTGATGTCCTTTCATGATTCTTTGGGTTTACTGAAGTTAATTTTTTCACTAGGGAGCAGGTCTGAAGGCTCCTTACCTTAATATGAGGGTTTGTAATAGTACCTCCAATTCACAATACAATGGCTTAATTTAAACTATGGAGGAGTTGTTTAGAAACTGCCCTGAGTATGCTTTGACCTATTGCTACCTGTGAGCATGAATACACATTTTAAAAGAACTTCCATGTCCCTCAGTGAAATTAAATCATTAATCTGAGAACTGGATCTCATACTGAGCTATTCTGAATAAACCTCTTTGTCAATTCAATCCACCCAAAGCTTACTGTTAGGAAAAGTGAGAGCCTAAGAGTATTCAATCTTGTTTATAGATTTGAGGCTTCATGCACAGCAAGATCAAACATACTTAAAAATAAATGGGAGTGGGGAGGGAGAATGGAGCTTTTCTGTGACCTGTTCAAACTCTTTTCCAGAAGGCAAATGCTCCACTCTTGTGTTTTGGGTTGCAATGGAAGATGTAACGAAAAGTATGTATTCTGTTACTCTCTGTTGAAATTGGTTGGGGAAGTGTTTTTTCTCTTCTATGATCCATTCCTTGTGACTTCAGGGGGTAGGGCCCAGGTGTCTTCTGGTAATGGGCCAGGTGGAGCAATGTTCCTTATCTCTTCCACGACCCATCCTCCCTCCAGGGGGATATCTGCTGTTAATGGGCCATTAAGGCTCACCACATGACTGATAAAATTACAACATCCCATGGTGAGATGCTCCACCCAGTGGGAGGAGCCAAGCATTCCTACCTGGATAAAAACTGAGATTCAGAACACCCGGACAGCCTGTTTACACTGGATTCCCAGAGGAAGGCTGGATCCATCTCATCACCACTGGACCCTTCTACAGGATCATCTCTACTCCAACAGAACCATATCTGTCACTTCAGGAGGACTTAATTGGACTGTTACCAGCACCCTGACCAACAGGGTGTCAGGTCGTGTGCTGCCTCTGTCAGTGTTATTCTTTTTTGTTCATTTTGGGTTTTTTGTACTACTACGTTTGTATTTTTAGTATTCCTAGGAAAGAACTGCTATTCCTATTCCCATATCTTTGCCTGAAAGCCCCTTAATTCCAAAATTATAATAATTTGGAGGGAGGGGGGTTACATTCTCCATTCCAAGGGAAGCTCTGGCTTTCCCTGGCAGATACCTGTCTTTCCAAACTAAGAGAACTTGGCAGGTGCCCATCTCCAAATGGGGTCCTAAACACTTTCCAGATTCCTTGCTGGATAAAATTTCTAAGTGATTTCTGAGCCTATTGCTATTGGTAGGACTTCTGCTGCAGAAGGGAAGGGGAACATTTGACCTAACACCTTTCTTCTGCTTCCAGATTCAAAATGCTACTCATATAGTGAGTAGTGCTGGGGAGTTGTTATTTCCTCAGCACCATAAGAAACAGAATGGACGTAGGTGCCACTTTGCAAAAGGCAGCAATATCCTATTAGCCTATCCAGGTTAATTCTCTGCTACAGGATTGTGGCCACCACTCATCTTAGCAACTGTTTTGCAGGACAAGGTATCTCAGCTATGAGTATCATGAAGGAAGCAATAACCTAGTTTGGAGCATTTATTGAGGCTGTTAATGTTATATGAAAACTGAATTGTAAGGTATTTTGAGTCTTGTTCAGTGAGATGTCGGAGCTCTTAGCTATTTCAAATAATGGGATAAAAGTCCAAAGAGTCAATATATTGAAAGAGATGTGACCCACTAAAAATATTGCTCCACCTCTTTTCCAGCTTGAGAAATATTCAAAATTTGAGGTGAAGCAGTGTAAGACATACATCCACCAGCACTTTTTATTCTGTGCAATCCTTTGGGGTAAGATACTGCACTTACGCTTTGTAGAAAATCTGGGTGTTCAGCTCAGATCAGCAACCACTTTCTTCCAAAAATGCAAGGTACCTCTAAGCAAGAGAGAAAGGCAAATTCTCCAGTGTTTTGAACCCTGAATCATAACCCCACTGTTGTTCCCTCTAACGCCTGAGAATACAAAAGTTAGCATTATCCACAAAAATATATGTCAAACTCATCCTGTTGAGACTCAGACTTCTTGTGAATTCTGGGCTGCTTAAGGAAATGTCACAGAGGGAAATGGCAGAGTACCACTGCAACTGAGGTTCTCTTGCCTGTAGCAGAGTAGAGCTGTCCATGCTTCAACCACATGTGGCCATGTGGTTGAAGGCCACAATTCTCTGAAGAGAGCTGCATGGACCATGGGGGACTCTTTTCAAAAATTGATGGCTAAGCTTCAGCTCCTAAACACGTTTATTTTCCCAAATAAGCAAACTGATGTTTTCGTAAAAGATTTTTATTTCTCAAGAACTGCTGACATTGTCAGTGACTCTGCACTTGTGGAATACATATGTTCTCTTTCAGTTTCTCTTTCAGTTTGTTTTTCTCACTCCCCCTTTACTTTCAGATCTTCATCCTGCAATTGGCTTAATCCAGGTACAGAGACATCAGTATTTGCAGTCACTTGCAGTTTCAGAAACTGTATTTCTTATACACACTGATATTAGCTCTTTTTGCAGCTCACTGCACCACCTCCTTACTATCTCACTTTCAAAAGACAAAGATAAGATTCCAACTACAAGGTTATGAGGCCAAATAAGAAAATGTAATTTCTGCTTTGGTCCAAAGTTCAGCTGGAATATGGTTTATAATTTTTTCCAATAATTACTACTATTACACCATGTATTAATGAAGAAACATATAAAGTCCACAATTACTCTTCATCTCATTTAAGAAACTGAAATTTAAATGGAAAATAGGCAAAAAAAATAGACACCCAGGCAGTATCTGGGTTACTTGCTCCCTCTGAAACACAGTGGACTAGTGGTTCCATGAAGAAGGAGTTGCCATTAATGGAAAGGAATTCCATGCAGGAATTTGTCACTGAAAAAAGTCTGAGATAACTAAATAGTACAAGAGAAGACAAGAGAACAGACAGGGACCAGCATCCTTGGAGCATTTAGGGGGAATAACTCAGAAGGAGCATAGCTGACATGTACATTACATTGCCTTCCTTAAAGGGCACGACATAATAACATTCTTTCAATCATACTAACTTTTGAAACTCCTGGGAGCCATTTTAATGGAGATTTGAGGTACACTATGCTGAGGTAGTTACCAGGCATAATTTAGGTGAGATTGTCTGTGCCATACAAGTTTTTCAGCTTCAGCCAGAGTTCAGTGGAAAGAATTCAGTTGAAAGCGTGAAAAGGGGGGAAACAAGCTAAGCTGCTACAGAATGCTTACTAATAACCTTTTTTTCCATAGCAAATGGTCCTTAACAATATTGGCTTTACAGTATTTCTGCTCAAATGAGAGCTTTCCATGTTCATTTAACACAGGATATCTCAATGTTGAGTGCATTGTTACAAGAATAAACTCAAGGCAAGCTGGGGGACTAAAATAAAAGATGCCATTATTAAAGGTCAAGCTTTTAATTTTTGAAAAACTGAAGAACAACATTCCTAACAAATGCAAAGTATTTCCCCTACTGATACACAGAATTATAATTTTTCACATAGTTTTCTTAAAAGGGCAGATACCTGACATTTATCATTAAAAACAAACTAAGTAGCAGTGCATTAGGGAATAAGCACAGCCTGAGTCTTTCTATGTCTCTACTTCTTATCACCTGCTACTGTGAAAAAAAATCTGTTGGGAGTAAAACACAAAAGGAGAGTGATTCGCACTGAAAACAAGAAATGTAACCATGTGTGTTTGTTCATCAGACTAAAAAAAAACACCTTTAAAAATGAAGTTTGGGATTAATTTTGGAACGTACAGATCATAAAAAAATCATGACCTGTTTTGTGAGCATGTGTCTCAGCTGCCAGCCTACACCAGTGAAACCAACAGCAAAAGACAGTGGAAGCAATCCACATGGACCTTCCAGTTAGGAGATGCAGGTGGATTCTTGAAATGCCTCAGGGAGGAGAGGGTGAGTGGCTGTGAGCCTCTCCTGCCCTGCCTGAGCATCCTACCATGGGCTAGAGGGAAATGTCACTGTTTCTGGAAAGGTGCTTAAGTGATGATGCTCCAAATAGGATTTAAGCATTTTGCATTTTTGAGATAACAGAGTCTGCTAACCATGGTATTTCACAGCCATAGACTGACAGTCCAATTAACAATTCGTGGCAACACAGCATTCAGTAATGCCACTCTAAAAACAACTTTGGAAAGGAGCTGCAGTTTTTAGGGCCAGACATAGCATGCAATACCCCTGAAACACCCTTTTTTTCCATGCTCCTGGTTCATTCAGGAATCAGAAGTGTTGAATGTCTCTCGTTTTTATTATGAGAGATTTTCATAACCCTCACAAGGTAAAAAAAAATGTACAAATATGTTATCCATATCTTAATGGCTATCATTACCCAAAAAACTTTCTACCAGAATGACAAACAGAAATAATCCTTGCAGACTGTCATCATCAGTGTTGGTACCACCAAGCTCATAATAGAACATAAAATGGCTGGCAGAATAGGAAAAAACATTGTCATATATTAACTATTTCCTTATTTTTGAAAGTTCATCAGCAAGCTTTACACATGGATTTTCTGACTGGTTTGAATAACTAAAATTTCACAGCTCCATTACATTCTTTATTAATTTTACTGAATTCTGGTAGCATTCCTTTTTCAGCAGTGGAAAGCCATTCCCTCCATCTCTCTTTGTCCTTGTCCTGTGGCTGCCAGTACTGACGATGACTTGTGTCTGTAGGTCACAGCACATGGGAAACTGGACACCTGAGTAACTTTCTCTAATACAGAATGAAAAGAAAAGAAAAGGTATTTTAAAGAGATGGTGTGACACTGAAGTCTGTGGATGACAGATGAGAGAATGAAGTGTTTGACAGGACCCAGCACGTGGATCCATAACAGCCCTGAATTCTCAATTTAAGTGAAAAATATTGAGCTATTAACATCAGGGAACTTTTGCACTGAACAGAAGGGATATTCTAATCTCTTTTCAGTAGAGTAAATAGCCTCATATGTTCACTTAATTATGTGTCTAAAAGCTTAGGTGAGGCCAGATTTTAGAAATTAACTAAATAAAGTTAGCTTAAATTTCCAGGAGGTTCACAGCTTTATCTGCTTCAGCATCTCCTCATTGCAGGTACTTGCCCTTCCTATTTAGTAAAACATGTACATGAAGATGCTTAACAAGAATTGGTGCTAATCCTCTGTAGTCCTTACTGCATTTAATATCTGGTGTGGAAGACACACTAATATCTTTGTGAGGCTGGACTTTTACTTGCTTTTCTCCCCTCATTTACCTTTTAATGATGGACAATGGCAAAAGCAGGCACCCTAGGGTCATGTTCTCAAAACTGTCCAGTGTTTACAAGTGCCTTCTGTCAAGATCACAGCTTCAGAGCTTAGCTGAAACTGCTAGGACAGCACCTGACATTATTCATTCTGGAGCAAATATTTCAGCTTCTTTATCCAGGTAAGGCATTTTTCTGAAAAAACCCAAAACAACAAAAACAAGACAAAAAAATGCTATGCCAAACAGTTCTCCATGTTCAGCTTCTTTTGCTGCAAAGGGCTTCCAGAAAAATCACAGAGCATGTCAGAAGAATGAATTTTCTAAGAAAAGCTGCAGATCTAAAGCACTAACCCAACCCACTGAAGCAAAGTCTAGCCAACAGTCTAATTCCTTTACTTTCAAGAGAGCTGGACCTGTGAAAGCCATACCAAAAATAGAAACAAAAAGAAAAATAAGCCCAGAAACTGCTGAGCATCCTCCTTTCTCTCATCTGGTAGAGAAAATCTTAAATGACATTAACTTGGACCATCATATTCACAAGCTTAAGACATTGTCAAACGCAAGCAATGAAGGGTCCAGAAATAGCAGAAATAGGACATACAGACACTGGTTTCCTTATGCTTCACCTGTTTGGATCCAGTGTGATAAGTCCTACTAACAGATACCAATTATGGCCAAACAATTGAAACAATTGGATCAGTCTAAAACTGGGGCTCACCTCAGACAAAGTTGGTAATATTGAACTCTGCACTATTCACAATGGCCAAAGAGACAGGTCTTGTATTGAAGAAAAATGTTGACAGGTGAAAGATCTGAGGGGACTATAGGAGCAGGAAGAGACCCTTAGTTTAATCAATATTGGATTACCATTCAGATGCCCCAAATGAATTGCTAAAGCATTGCATTATACCATCTGTAAGTCCTGCTTTCAGAGAGCTAACATTTTTGAGAGGGGGAGGAGGAAGGGCAATAAGCTTTTCTGTGAATTCTGAACCTTCCAGCTTTAAAACTGGAGACACCTGGCTTGCTTCTGAATCCTCATCTTGCTTCTTTGCTCACCTTTATAATGTCTCCATTTATTGCCTCATATAATGTTTATGTAGTTTAATCCAGCAACAAACTGACTAGGAACTGAATCTGCTGTAGTCAAAAATATACAAACCCTCTTTTTGACTGTAACTTTTTGGAACATTTTTCCCTTCCTTCTGTGACCTAGGATGAAGATCTAACAAGCCAAGTCTTTCTGGAAGGATACACCAATTGTACCTCAAATCTTTGTAATTCTGTCAGGTGTTGGCAACAGCTGCATTTGCTAGCAAAACACCAAGGTCTTTAAGGTCTGTCTGTTGTTGCTCTATTCACAGTCTCCATGGGCACTGACCTGCTAAGGTGAAGCTCATGAAGTGGCTAATTTTCAGGGGCATTTAGTATTGGCTTGTCACTTCATGCTTCTCACTGTTTCCACTAACTCAGAAAGAAGGGTTTGACCCTGCTCAGTGTATCCATCAGAGTTTGATCTCTCAGAAAAATACTGTGGTCTGTAGAAAATATGGCTCTGCAGTGCTGCTGATGCATATGTGGATCATCTGTACCACTGGTACTGACAAATCTGATTGAAAAAATGAATGCTTCATAGCATGAAATAACCCAGGGACGTTTTTGAATCTCAGGCATCTTTACAGCTATTATGTAGCTTGACTCACTCTCACTAAGCACACACAGAGAATGGCAGTGTAACTACTGTGCTAGAAGCAAGGCTAACAGTATCCATGGGGATTTTTAACAGCTACATCCAAGGGTATAGTCTATGAATTCACATCTGAGACTTTCCCTGATTTTTATTTAACTCCTACACAGCCAAACTTCAGCTGAAAATAACATGGAAAATCTAATCAGAGCAAATCTGTCCCATCTGAAGAGGTCTTCTACTTTGACAGGTCAGAAGATATTGAAGAGGTTTAAATGTTTGCTCTGCGAAATAAATTCAACCCATGTTTCATTATATAAAACACACACACACAAATAAACCAACACCCAAAAAAACAGGAACCTGCAGAATACTTATCTAGCAAGATAGTATTCTAACAGGAAAACCATATTGTCATATGAGTAATTGGTCTGAAATAATATGAATCAATGGCAGTGCAGGAGCATTGAAGAATTGGCTGTAGGAGAGCAACTGTGGGTAATGACAGGAAGAATTGAGAAAGAATTTACAACTCACTGGAGAACATGGATATTCTCCCAATTTCAATATTATTTTTTCAACAGCAAATATGATTAACTAGGAAAAAACATGTAAAATCAAGGTAGGGAGAAACACTTAGAAATTACCTCTATCTGCATTGGCATTTCACATTTTACAGGGTTATTTTAGTGCTGCTGTGCTTTTTCCCCCTCTTTACATCAAATATAAATGGCCCCTCTGAGCTGGGTGCTTCTTTGCATTCACTACCTTATACAATAAATTAGGGTCTACTTAGCAAGGAATTTACAGTCCAGAAATCTCACTCAATTTCAAGAGAAAGGCATGAATTTTAAACAGAAATAGGGTAGATTCAGAATAGATATAAGGAAGGAATTTTTTATGATGAGGTCCTGGAAAAGGTTTCCCAGAGTAGTTGTGTTTACCCCATCCCTGTAAGTGTTCAAGGCCTGGTTAGATGGGACTTTGAGCAACGTGGTCTGTTTGAAGATGCCCCTGCTCATTGCAGGAAGGTTGAACTACATGATCTTTTAAAGGTCCTTTCTGACTCAAACCACTCTGTGATTCTATGAATTTCACCCATTCCAGTGCCCCCAAAAAAGGAAGTACTAAGACACAAAGAGACCTACCGAACCCAATTTTCTTGATCCACATGTAATGCCCTATCCAGTAGACAAACCCATCAGTTCTCTCAAATTATGAAATATATGTGTTCGTATGCACTATTCACAATAATTTAATAATATGATATAATAAATGACAGCTTGAAGAAAATAAAGCTCCACACTTAAATGTTTCATATGTAGAAACTGTAAATTTAAAAGCTCTCTATAGACTTGTCAGCTCAAGAGTTTTTGAAGTAGGCAGTTCAGATGCCCAGATGACATAAGGGCAGGACTTCTGTCTGCTTCCTCAGTTTATTTGATATCTAGACACCTAAATATACAGTATCTACACAACTTCCTGGACATTTCTGCATGACAGAGAAACATCCCAAAAAGCTCATGAAATATGCTTAACAATGGAAATGGGAAAAAAATAATTCAGAAGAAATAATAGCAGTTTTTTAAATCATTTCATTGACTAAGACATCAAAATGCCATTGTGCAGACCAAAAGAAATTTTAAATAATTTAGCCTAAAGATTAAATGAGTATCTAATTGAGTTAGGAGACTGCATCCAAAAGTGAGAGCCTTCTAGGCATTTTGACCTTTGCATCTAATAATAGCATCTACATGTACTCAAACCAAAGGCACAAATATTCCTCAACAGATCAACTCTGAGAAGGGTGAAACCAGAAGATTAAAGAAAACATTAACTGTGGTCACTGAGAGGTTTTGTCTCCCTGAGGAGACAACTCCTCACTCCAGAATCCCAAGTAAGATACCTGGGAAAATCCACATAACTGTCCACAAATAGAAATATTTTGGTCAGTCCAGTGTGGCTGCACTAAGTGATTATACCTTTATTTATAGATACCTCCAAACAGTGTTTAACAAGAGAGACTGTACGAGGGTTTTTTTTGTTCTTAGCACAAACAGTTGACATTATAAATCAACAGATTTTATACAACACAGGCAGAAATTTGTTCCTACTCAGTTATTTTCTCTACCCATTTGATTCCATCCTCCACTTCTTAGCTCTGTGATAGACAATAGCTGAAGGCAAGGAATGAAACCAAATATTTTAAGAAAAAGAAATCAGAACTGCCCTCAATATGACTGATGTTTTTCAATATTTTGTCTCTTAATAAAAGGTACTGCTTTCTTTAAGTAGTTCTTTCCACAGGATCTAGAGTGAAACAGTTCTTCTGAGCAGAACCATACACTTTGTGGAAGACTACTAAACTGTAAGGGAAATTTGGACGTCCAACCCTCTCTCATTTCTAAAGGAATTACTGCATCTCAGTAATTGTCTTACATACCCATAAGAAACACTTTTGTGTGTGTTCTTGGTTGCTAGACCCCAACAATTTGCGTAACATCTTACAAGAACTAAAACATATAAGCCCAGAAGACTTTATTCTTAATGTACAGGGGAAAAAAAAGTCTGATTTTTAAACAAAGTCCAGTTGCAAAATTTGCTTCTGTGACCTCAGGAAAATAGTGATGGGTGCTGTGCACTGCAAATTATAGCTGTAGAAAAATGCCAGTGGGACAGGCATTCACTGCATTTCAGGGCACTCAGCAAGAAGTGCAAGTCTTGAGTTGTTGTTTCTACTTAACTGTTTTGTCACTAGACAGTCTCAGAATTAAAAATACAGGAGGAATGGCTTGAGCAGTGAGTTGTCAGCACCCTAACTCCTTTGTGCTTTCAATCTTATCTGGCCTGACTGGATAACCCATGGATGTCACATCTGGACTCTGAACTGAAAAACTGAAAAATAATTCATTGGTGTCAGTAGTCTTACCTAACATTGAATAATATCTTTGTTAAAGTTTAATATATTGAAAATTCAAGGGAAAAGGTGGCAGGCAGTGCTTGCATGTACTGAAGTATGAAACATAACCAGGGCGTTGTTGGACTCATTTCAGTGTAATTCCTGAAGAATTGTCCCATTATTCTCTGGCAACTTGTGAACAGCAGAAAAGAACCATATGAAGTGAAGTGAAAATAACATCACCAAACAGCCTACGAAAGACAATTAAAGAAGAAAAATAGTGTGAAAACAAGGTTAGCACTGGACAATAAACATCTAATATGTGCGGCTGCAATGTGGTTGGTCACATTTAAATATTTATTCATTTTAGGGATAATTCAGTGCAATAACATTATAACTCTTTTTCAGCCCTTCTTATTTGAGACATCCTTCATTCCTGTGTCTGTGTAAATACAAGAGGATGAATAAGGTTGATAAACAGCTTCTGAGTCTGCTGAAATTTTCTGTGGACAGTCTTTCCTTGGTGCTTCACAGATTTCATAGGTCATGAAACTGAGTCCCATAAGCACTTGGGAGGGAACTGCTCATGCTGGTGATAGACCACTCTGCCCTAGTCCCCCTGTTCCTAGATCAGGATAAGGGGGCTGTGAAAAACATTGTAAACCTTATTTCTTTTGAAATGTATTTTAAAAATACAAACCTGAACAATTCTTCAGAAGCTGTGTCCTGCCCTGACCTTGTACCAGCCCCTGAAAACCCTGTGAGTCCTAAGATCACACACAGGGTTGCACTTTGTCAGCACTTTATAAAGTGTCATTATCTCTTGCTGCTTCAATTCAAGAAAATGCTGCAGGGTAGTGTTTTACCTGAGGAACAGCAGTGTCAGTATCAGGTGAGACAGGAGAAGGGAAAGTGAAGTGGTGGAGAGGATTTGGGACAGGAAAAACCACTACATACTCCTGTGGGTTTTGCCACCATTCGAATAGTCCTCCAAGGGATGAAACAGTAGAATGATATTCATGACTATTGCATCTCTGCTAATTCTCTTCCAGGCTGAAAGAGCTCATTGTTCCTAAAATGCCATCTTTGATCAACTGTAAATTTCAGGCCTGTTTTGCAAGGATCACAGTAACATTCAGCAGCATTTTAAACCCAGTGGCACTCTGAACATCCTGTGCAGCCCCGCTTGTAATGGTACAGTCAGGCACTGTTTGTCACTGCTCTGCTGTGACCAACTTCTGGGGCTTTTTGTCTCCATGGGCACGTCATAACTGAGTAGTGTGACAGCCTCAAGCATCCAGGAGCTAAAAGGACTTCTTTAAAAAAAAAAAATTATTATGAACTTTCAACCTTTTGACAGTTGAAAATGCTGATGCCAACAGGAATTTTATTTCCCTGGTGAGCACTTGGTGCAAGGGGTGCTCCCTCTGGCTTAGGGAGCTGAGAATCTCAGTTCCATATGACATTCTTTCCCCCTTTCATTCCCCCCCTGCACTCAATGCATGTTTGTATCTGTTACAAAGTGGTTTATTCTAGTTCTAGCCCTGTGTAGAAATCACTGTGAGCTCTCAGTGAAGAGCATTAATCATCTGCAGTGTTTGTATTTATTATTTGCTTTTTCTCATTCTATAAATGTACAGTATTTTGATGATTGCCAAATGAAAAAAAAAGTTTGAAAGCAACCAGAATCTGGTTCCTTTCACCCCAGTGTGACATTAGTTATCTAAACAATGACAGCAACAACAGCATGTCCCATTAAAAAGTCATCAAATTCTTGCTGCAAGGAATTCGCTTAAAAAGAAAAGGAAAGGGGAAAGTAGGTCTCCCTTGACATTCAAGAGAACTGCATTTCTAATTAATGTATTGTGGTGGTCAAATGCCAACACACAGGCAGATCACTTAACCAGTCCTTCTGGGTGGAGATGTTAAAAGGACTTTCCCAGTAATTCAAGCCAGTGAATTTAAGGATTTATGGCTCCAGTATCTCATTTATGAAAAAAAGACACTGACACTGCTGTCAGTATGAAGGGGAAATCAGATATGTGAGGAAGTACAAGGAAGGAAATGTGTATGTAACTGGGGAAATCATGAGGAAAACTGTAACCAAACTATGAAGAAATAAAATTTAAAAAAATAGAAACAGTAATGTTTTGTGTGAACAAACAAAATTAAATCACAAAGGAATAAAAAGGAATGGCAGGAAAGAAGACACACCAATCTACTTTGGGGAAATACAAGTTTAAGGCAATAATGAATAAATAATAAGGATGGCAGAGGCTGTGCAGTAATAGGGGAATCACCTCGGTAATATTTGAACTTTCTGACCCCTAAGTGAGATCTGCAAGGTATTTGTTAGACTTAGATTGTGTCTTAGAAGCCGAAAGGAATAGAGTTTTGCTTTTTCCCAAGAATTAGTTACCTAACATCTTAAGATTAGTCTTGCTGAATCCAGCGGGCACCGCCGGTGCTCTAACGCAAGTCACTGATTATGAAGTGCCTGCGTGTGTGCTTAGTTGCTGTTCCACTGGCACTCTGATTTGCTCAGCTTTCGAAAGGCCTTGGTGTCCTTTGAACTGATACCCAAATGTAGGAAAAGCAGCCGAGTTCAGGCTGCAGTGACTGTCATTGCCACCCCTGTACCACCCCCGGGGCAGAGGATGCAGCCCCTGTTGGATAAGCGGGCACTGCCGAGGAGGGAGTGCCCTGG
>JANPWX010000081.1:34703-146025 GCA_024734555.1 Trochalopteron elliotii | reverse complement strand
ACATCTTTCAAAAGAAAGCTATAAGAATTCAGGCATACAGTAATTTCTTGCCCCATTTTACTGTGATCAGAGCAGATGCTTAATGAATGAGGAGCTGAACTTAATTGTTCTGAAGGTTTAATAAATTTATCCCGTTTTTAAACCACTCGAGTCATTAAGTTTATGCAAGGTTTTTACAAGCTATCTGTTCCAATGCCCATTGATTTTGATATACATTAAACGGTGTGAACCAGCATGTATAATCAGCATGTGCATGTTAAGACTTGTAAATGACTCCTTTCCCAAGAAAATGAATGAAAATACCATGTAAGCATCATTGGCATGTACTGTTACAAGTGACAGTTCAATAGCAACTTCAAATCTGGCTTCTATTCCTCTTGCCCAGTGCTAAGATATCCCAAAAATACGTCCATACAGAACTGGATCCAGGATCAACTTCTCCCTTTTCCTTAGCTAGCTGAAACTGTGTGTTGCCTAGAAAATGCACCCTCAGATTTTAGAATTGATAAATATATAAACTTTCAGGAAAGTCTGGCAATCTGGAACGTTCAAAAAGCATGCATCAAGATCAAAAAGAGATAAAATAAAATATTCCTTTTGCTTATAAACTTGCAAGTGAATAAGAAGCAGAATTTTTAAATTTTTCCCCTTTCATTCCATTTGTTCATTTAGTGCCTGAGGTTTTTTAGTTAGTCACAGAGACCAGAAATTCCCTTTTCTTCTTTCTTTTAAATTATTGTTATTATTGCTGTTAGTAAAAGTTAGACTTCTCTGGAAAATCAAACTAATCCTCTGACTGGAGCTTAAAGAAACTTTCAGGATAATGAGGCTTGTTGAAGGAGCTGGCAAAAATGGGAAACTCATACAGAAAGGTGAAAATGACATTTAAACAATTCTATTTGAAAGTTCTAATTAACATGTCACATAGAGATAGCTCTTTCCTTTTTTTCCCCTTTCTCTTTATGTTTAGAGACACAAAAGGCACCTGAAGTTACTGGTCACCTGAGTGACTAGATTAGAGAGGAATAGGTATACCAGAAAACAAATCCATTGTTTCAAATTACTACTTTCTGTAGCAGAAAAACAGGATGCAATGAGTTTTAAAAATGAACAAAAATATACATTTCTTATGTAAGATAATGTTACTCTACAAGTGACAAGAACTACAAAGGGTTCTCATGACATGCAGGCATATCTGTATGGGTAATAAAGATTTATATTTATTATTACTGGTAAAGGCATATTATTGTTGGACAACAACCAGATGACACAGAACATCAAGTCAGAATAACAATTCAGAAATATTCCTCTTACTCTGAATAAACAATTCTTGATAGAAGAAATATTATTTACTACAGAGATATTGTCCTTTACATTTATAGTGTCTCCTGACCTGAGGTGATGGCTCTCCTCAAGTATAAGGCAGTGGCCTTATACTTGAGGAGAGCCATCACCTCTCCAAGTAAATACCAAATAACAGTGGGTGACCTATTTTTACAATATGTGTGTTGGCATAATCTTATGTGCAGAGAAAACATCTTAATATTTTGCCTACATCTGTGTCCTGCAAGAAAAGGCTTTCATGCCAGCCTTTCCAAGATAGTAAATGTTTGTTTAAACATGTCGCCTCCTTTTTTTCTGTTGGTCTTTGTCAACCCCATAACACGGTAAGGCTATGTGTAATGAAGGAAACAGAGAAGCTGTTTAGGTGCAGGGAAGCAGGTTTCCAGCCACCAGTCAATATTCATTCTATGCACAATGAAAATCACCATTGATAAGGCAGAGCAAAGGCACTAGCTAAATCCTAGCAGGAAACGAGAGGCTGAAGGGCACAAGTGCATACTGATGACCTCCAGGTGGACCTGGCAAATATTTGTGATGTCACACGAGCATGAAACACTGTTTTCTTTATTGGACAGCCAAGAGGATTTATTGAGCCCTTTATCCACCACAGGTGCAGCTGACTCACAAAACACAAATATTTATCTTGCTACCTACACAACAGCTTTCTGATACCAGGGGAAAGAAGCTGCTCAGAAGACATTAATCCCTCTTTTTCCCTCCCTCACCACTCCACCCCTCACAGGGGCTGACAGCCAGCAGTCCATGGATATCCAAGTATTTCAAATTTCAAGCATTCTGGGTTTAAAACAGATATTGCTAAGCCTGAGTGAACCCTGAGATAACTCTGGTTTGATTGCCTCAAAGTAAAGTGTCTAATGTTTTCTTGCTCCAGGCCAGCACAACATGAGCATGACGCCTGGCCTTCTTCCCCCATCAGTAGCTCCAGGTCATCAGAGCTCTGGGAGTCCTGAGGCTGCAGCTCAGAGGGAAGCACTGCTGCCTGCCCCAGCCTGCCCTCTGGGTAACACACCATAGGCAGACTGCATGGGCAGGCATTTCATGCCTCCCAGGTCTTGTTTTGTGGTTTCATAGCAGGGAATGCTCAGGACCTGCCTCCAGGGGAGCTCCTTAATCCTTCCTACACCAGGAGGATCACAGGCTGGAGCAACACTTCTCAGCTGAGCAGTGGGACACTCACCTGGACTCATGCCACCAGGTTACCCTGCCTGCATATTTTATGCAGTGGTTACAGTGCCAAGTGCTACCCCAAACAAGAATCAGCAGGACACAGCCCAGTTTAGCTTCTCTATTTCTGGCCCAGTCAGTTCTTCCCTCTCTCCTTCCAGAGTCCCAGCTTCAGCCATGGCAATGAAATAACACTCGGTCCTGAAGGGCCTTTGGTGACATGAGAAATAAGACACAGATGTAGGTCTGAGGAGTAGAAAGTCTTCCTAAAAATCAAGAAGAGTTTATTCCCACATCTCAAGCCAGAGTAATAGACTACTGGATCCTCCAGTCCCTGGCACTGGTTGCACCACTGCACAGGAGATGTGGATCTATCTCACGCCTCCAGATTCAAACACCACGTGCCAGAAGGTACCTACTCACCATTACATTAAAGCATTTCCAGGAGAATTCTTATTTCTTTCTGTGAAAATAGTCTTCCATCTTTTATAAAGTAATTAAATATTGATTCCTCCAGAGGAGGAGGCCAAAAGTCACTCCAAGTCCTGTCAGCCTGGTTCTTGCTGAGGAAGGAGGAGAGCTACATCCTTCTAACACCAAGAATCACTCATTCCAGAATTATCTATGGAACAGGTATCCATCCCAATTGTTGTGACATACCAGATAGACATGTTCTTTTTCATACCCAGTCACCGATTTAGTGACTGTACTGTGTAAAAAAGCAAAATGTTTGAACAGGGTGTACTGATTCTCACACCAGCACTGTGAAGATGCCATTTTAGTTGTCTGCCCAGGACTCGGGTTACTGAAGGTGCTGCATTGCTGCCACAGCCTTAAAGAACTTACTTTTTATTATTATTATTATTTAATTCTTCTTGCTCCTAGTTATGCACATAGGCACCTCTGTTTTCAGCAGCTGTCACTTGCTCTCTTGGAAGTCCAGTCTTCATAACTACCTTCTAAATTGACCATATAATACACATGATATTTCCTTCTAAAAGGGAAGTGAGCATGGATATTTGTAAAATCAGATGTTACTGATAGATCTATTGTTTCTTTCATAGAACATAAACATGAAGGGGACAAGTCTTCTGAGCGTTAAGAGCATTAGAAAGTTACAGAAGATGTTCCTTTGTCTTTTTTTAGAAAAAGAATTATTCCTGCCTTTTATTGAGTTTTTTTATTGGAAGAAGAAAACCACCCAAAAAAATTACTGATTCTAAAGTTTAACCTCTTATAGAAAATTTTCAAAGTTCCTTTGGTAATATTCAAATAGCTAGTGGAAAAAAAATTCTAATAACCTCTGGTATTATTTCCTATATTTCCTACCCTATTATTTCATATTATTTCCCCATAGCATCACACTCCTACAACCAGTGCAAGCCATGAACTGTAATTAATTTTAATTACTGACACTTTGAAGGATAGTTTGACACTCTGTATCCCCAAGTTCTTCATCACGTTATTATTTCTTCCAATCATCCTTTAATTTACAGGTGCCCTCAGGACTACTTAATAATTAAAAAGATTTAACAGATACAAACATTAAGTGCTCTTTTACAGCCAGACAAAACCAATTTAAAAGTTTGAAACTTTCTTTTGTACAAAACTTTCCTTTTTCACTGCCTGGGAACCTAGGGCTCAAGAAAGCTGAATTCCCAAAGTGTTGACAATTTCAGTCAATTGGTAGAAATATCAAGAGACAGGGAAAGAAATTAATTTCTCCTGTTTCAGCCCAAATCTTCATGGTCACATGTTCACACTATCCCTCAGAATAACTGAATGGAGGCGGAATGCCAGGGATGCCAGGGCATGTGACCATCAGGGCAGAATTGGGCAGTGGTCCCAACCCTCCAGAGAAGGCATCTGCTACCGTAGCTAGAGCTCAGTAGAAGTTATTTTCCTTTTCTCTTCTTCTCACCCCCCCAAAAAATTAGAAATTATTTTTCATTATCATCTGACTGCCCATGTGTATCAAAAAAACCCTAGGAAAAAAAAAAAAGTGGTCAAAGCTGAAATAATACAATTTGAAAATGCAGTTGCAATGCCTCACTACAAGTTTGATTCTGACTTCTCCAATTTCCATTTTCCCCCTACATGCCTGGCTTTCCAGCCAGGCTATCTCTTCTGTGATGCACAGTGTCTCCCAGGAGAGCTCCTGGTCTGCAAGAGAGATGTGGCTTAACTGAGATTTTAAATGCATGGGGAAAAAAGAATACAAGATGAAACAAAATTAAATCCCACAAGATCCCAGCAAAGTGCATCAACAAGAAAGACTTCATCTTTTCATCTAAAACATTTTAGCTTTGAGACTCTTTTTTTTTCAATAACAAATTTCTGAGCTATTCAGATGCTTTTCATATTATGTATACTTTCATTTAATATTTTGTTTTCCTTTAAAAGCCAAAACTTTAATGGAAAATAGTCCAGCACCCTTAGCTTGAGCCTCTGTGGGGAAGTCACAGCCACTTTGGTGTGACTAATGGTGTTCCAATATAGAGGGAAAGTCAGGACCAAAAAGGAATTTTATTTTTTTTTCTCTGAAAGTGTCTGTGCAAACTGTTTGTCTTATTACAGCCATCTGCGCCTAGTGTGTACTCAGTAGTAGTATCTGTTTGCTTTATTGCCTGAAATATACTTTTATTACCTTTACTACTTCTTGTTAGCACTGCAGAGTCCATTATGTTACAAGGGAGTGATATGGGCTTTAATCCATCTTGCACATCACAAACAGAATTGCTAAGGCCCAGATAAGTACATTATTGTTACTAAACTGTGAACATGAAGGAAACCATCCTCTTGAGAAGATGCCTTTCATCTTCTCAAGCTATGTGTGTAAGGTTGGCTAATAAAAGAGAAAGAGACAGTTTTATTCAGGAATCAAGCACATGAGGTTTCTCATTACTGAAAATTATCACAATACCCATGATATCATTTTTGCAATCATTTTTTTAGGGTTGAACTTTAAAAAGTAAATGGCTTGCTGTTACTAAAGGATGATCTTTTCAATTTGAAAGTGAGACTCAGGGGCTCAAATGCTCAGAAACTGTTTCTGGCAGCTTCTGTCTGTCCACGTGAGGTTTGTTTAGCATGTGAGTCTCCATTATTATTCTCAGGCAAAAACTGCTTCTTTATTTTTCCTATCATAAACTCTTTTTTTTTTTTTTAATTGATGAAGTACCAGAGGTTTTTATGTAGCCTTGCAATAACTCCTGCTCATGAATAGAAATACACATATGTGACAATAGCAGTGTCCACCACCAGGTTGGCTGGAAACTTGATAGAACTAAATAGATAGATATTAATTATTTTCACCAGATGCATATCTGAACATTTATATCAAAACTATTGCAGAAAATTACATGCATACTTTGGCAGGAATAAAAAGACAAAACTAACATTCTTTCTGCCTGCATTTTTAAGTGAACATAAACTTATAATGTGGCAGTGTATTTGTAGCACCAATTCCATCTGGCAGAGCAAGTTGATCAATAGGTAGTAAAGGTGTCCTCATCAAGAAAAGACTAATGAACCATTTTCAAACGTGTTCCTTTGTCATTCACACCAATGAATTCACATATCCATGTAAATCTCTGTGTGATCAGCTGTTCCATAGAACATGCAGCCTCAGTGCTACTGAGAAATTTTGCTTTGAACAGTTTTCTTTGCCTCAATTTATATTCACATTATATCTACATTAAAGATATCAATTGGATCACAGTGACTTTACCCCAGGAAATTATTTTGGTCAGAGCAGCCAAGATTCTCAAGCACTTATCAGCTGTCCCTGGCCATTTGAATATATTTAAGCCCAAAAGGATTTCTGGCCCTGTTACACAAAGTCTGAGTGCATTCCTGCATCAAAGATAAAGCATTTCAATTCACTTTTTTTTCCTCTCTTTTTTTTTTTTTTTTTTCTGATGACAAACTTGCCAATTAGTTTGGTTGGTCAGGAGTCTGAGCTCATTCTAGGTGCATCCTTCCAATTACAAAAGTTTGATATTATCAGGGGTGTAGATAGGATCCAAGTTTGACTACCACATGGGAGAATAATCATGTAAACTGTAACAAACTGTTTGGTCTACCATTTTTTTCTTTCTAAAAGTCATTTACAAACATTTTGAAGCCCTTATTGTAGCCACTTGCTTGCATATAAAACAGTTGCTAGTGAGGATGATAACACCATATTCAGACACAGACTGGAGGTGTGTGTCAGCAAGTGGTGCCTTCAGCCTTCCAACACCTGCCATAATCCTGAGGGAGAGAACACCAGGACTTGGAGGAAATTACCAACGATAATCCTGATAATCCTGCAGGATTTTCTGACCTTGTAAGAAAAGAACTGCAAAGCCTAATGTCCCTCTTCGAGCAACTCCCACATACAAACCCAAAGCACAATTTTGATGTGCATAGTTTGCACCACCTTTAAGCACTTTTTAATACTTTTTGTATATTTTAATGTTTTTGTATTTTTTTACAAAATTAATTTTTTTGTATTCTACATTGAAGTTTTACAGTGCAGAATAAAAAAAAAAAAAGGCTAGAGATGCTTTCAGTCCCAGAGGCCTGGGATTTAGCACAATGAATTTGCTGCTGCTCTTTTTTCTGTTTCCCTTGTGAATTCTACCAGCCTGTAGTTCCAGGACTTAAAGCACAAATTCTGCCATTTTGAGACAGAATTGCTTTCCCATGGAAAAAGATAACTGAGAAGTCTCAGAGTTCTATTAGATCTGTCATGACAGTCTCAAGGAGCACAAATTACTTCTGACTTTTTTTTTTAACCAAAAAAAATAAAACCAAAAAATAAAAAATAAAATAGTGAATTTTTACATAATAGTGACAGAAGGCTAAGCATGTAATAATTGCTGTGAAGCAGCATATATTGTTGCATGATAATTCTGGTAACTAAGTAGCAGCTTTATAGGGAAAGGTGTATTAAAAGGGTGATCTACATTCAAGTTCTAGCCCTTTCTGTCTTTAGTAAGTGCACAATTAAGTCCTGGCATCACTGTAAAAACATGTCCCTATAAAATTAATAATTAATTCTGATTCACTGAAAGACAATGCTAAAAAATCAGAGTGACAATTATAGCACCCACATATCCTTTAAGCACATTTTCTTAGGTAATCAATGACTCACCAAGGGGATAACAGCAAAACTGGACTTTTTATAGCTAAATTTTACTGTAGAGATTTCCAAGGTCTTCAAGCAAAACTTTCAGATAAAATCTTTCTTCTTGAAGTCTATTCACTAGAGTCATCACCTGCAGCCCATATTTTCCCCCCACCCCCATTATTCAAGCAGGCTGAGTGTTGTTACTGTCTTGTCAGAATCACAAACTTGCCATTAGCCTCCTCCAACTTATCCTGATTCAAGATATCTCCATTAGGTTCTTTTCTACCACTATTAGTCCCTGGTAGGAAGAGAAGGTGAGTAATGGGAAGAGATCATGATTAAAACAATTCAATTGTTCTTCTGATTGCTGCTAATAAATCTGAATATTTAACAATCGAGTTATTGGTGTTTCCAGCTTAGACTAGTAAGTCTCCTTCTCTCCACCTGGTAGAGGGAACAAATAAATGGATGTCCAAGGTCTCGTTCAATATCCAATAATATCAGTCCAATTGATACAACCTAGAAGTAATGATACAAATAAAATGAGTTAGGAAAAGTTGCATGTTCATATAAATGAAAATTCTTCTTTGGGAAGGCAGCACTAGGTTTCATCACAGCTGCACAAGCTATAATTTGTTGTTTAAAACAGCTAGATGGCTAAACCTGAAATTAAATAGGTGGATTGAAGGTGCAGAAGTGAGACAGGAGGAGGCTGAAGCAGCCTATACATGAAAACCAGAATAAGCTTTGACTTTAACAGCCAATATTCAGTAAACAGCCTTGTTGAACACCACCAAGCCTATTTAAAATGCAGTGCTCCAGTAGCTCAGGAATGGAGTTCAGGTTCTTGCAGGAATTGGAGTGAGACTCCCATTGTTCCCTTTTATCATAGCCAGGCAGATTAGGTGAGGAGAGCTGGTGTCCTTGGACAAAGTCTGGCTGGACAACATGCTACTTCTTTCTATGCCATTTTAGAAATGGCATAGACAGTTTATATCAGAATAAAAATTTTTATTTTTATAAAAATTTTTTAATTTTATACATTTTATATCAGAATAGTTCCCTTGGTCTCAATGCAGTAACAAAGGCTTTCTCTTCAAAAAAAGAAATTGAACTTCTCATTTGTAAATGTGATGATCTTCAGGTTTTGCATAATTTTATTTAAACTTAGCCTGAAGTAACGATGACCATGCATTAAGATGTGTTCTCAATAGTAATTTCAAATGTCTAATTTTTCTGTACCAGATTTCTTTTTTATTGTCTTTTTTTAATGCCTGAATTACTCATATATTAAGCCACTCTTTAATTTAACAAGACAAGTGCCTTCTTGAAACACAAACTTGAAAAGTCTCTTAAATCAAAAGAAAAAAAAATTAAAACATATTTTTCACTGCTATTTCTGATTAGTTTGAAATCTTTGCACTAATTTGCCAAGAATTAATTTTTCCTTTCTGATGGGGTCACTATCAAGAAACACTATCAAGAAATTGTGAATGCTTAAAACTGCAGTGCACAATTTCACTTAGATCTACTGGTGCAGAGCAGGAGTGCAGGACTATAAAACCCAAATGTTTTCTTTGTGCTACATGTCAGAGAGCCAGGCACACAACAGTGACACTGGGGGTTTATTTCAGGTGAGTAAGCAGCAAGTGTTAGGAATTCTCCCTCCCCTCAATGTGGTCCCAGAACTCATTATCTCCTGGGCTGTCCCTGCACTGTGGGCTGTGCTCACAGATGTGGTGGCTCTGTGTACACAAGGATAGGTTTAAAATGGATGAGATTTTCAGGAACATAAAGTTCTTGAAAAATAGGGCATGATCTTTGCAGTCGTGGGGAAACATAGTCAGAACCTTAAAACAGCATGCTAATTGGCCTGAGTAAGTAATTTGTTTTATCTGTCTGCCACTTGATTTCCTGCAAAGCACAAAAAAACTATTATGGGATTTCACTGAAACTAATTACTACTATTTTATCACAAAGGCTGCTGAAGCATAATCTTCTCACTTTCATTCTGTGTTTCTCTCACAAACTATGCCTCCCCTTCCTTCATCCTGAACTTAAAATCTTGTGGAAAGTCAAGAAATACTTTAATCATCCAGCATTGTAATAGACCCTGCTGATATTCAGCCTCACACTGTAATAATATGGAGCGATAGCAAAGTACATCAGTGTAAACTCTAGTAAGCTGCATACACCACTGCTTATTTCTTCATAGGAAACCTGCACCCCACAAAGTCTGAGATGTGCTGTGAGGACTCCACCTGCCCCCCCACAGAAACTTTCCTGAACAACAAGCTGAGCACAGGATAATTTGTTTCCCTTTTCCAACTTGCACAAACAGGAACTAATAAGAATATGTTTTAAAAACTGATGATTTGGTGACTAAATAGTGACAGTGTATCCTGGTATTAATGCAATATCGTGGCTTATAATCATGATTTTTTAGAAGCCTTGAGATATCTTATTTTGATCATTAGCATGAAATCCTGCTGATGTTGAGATACCTCATTAGAGTGGCTGGTAACTTCTCTGTAATTGAAATTATTCTTTTGAAATGAATGACACTGCCTGAATATGTTCTGTCATATCTTGATAGTTAATTAAATTGATTTTATTGGAATAGTCAACCACACAAAATGCAACTTATTAAAGAATGTATTTGACAAAAAAATAAATTGATCATCATACTCTCATTGAGATGAAGTACAGACACCATCAGCATTTTTCACTCAATATAACCAGCAAGAGTTCAACAAGTGTCGATGTACTAAGGAGTTACACTTTTTAAAAAGTGCCCTTCTACAAGGCTAATTTTTCTCTACAGAAAAGTAAATGAAGACTGATAGTTAGAAGGCACAACAGTAAGAGGATCTTAAAGTAGGAGATGAGGTGAAGATTTTCTTTTCTCAGAAAGAAGTACGAAGAAAATAATGATTTTTGCCATTGAGTTGTAAGGTCAAAGCTGCTCTTAAAAGGGAGACTCTCACTCCTACAAATGTTTTATCTACCCAAATTTATGTGTCTTCAGGCACCCAACAATAATCACTTTTTAAATCATACATGTGCTGCATATCATATTTTGTTTTTTCCCATTTCCAGTGGGTTTTCTACTCAGTATGGTGAAATTTTTTAGTTCTTGTGTCCATACAGACATCAGATCCTATCCTGTGTTGTCCTTGCTGGCTGACTTTGAAGGCATTGTTATTAAAAACCTGTTATTCAGATCTTCATCTGAATCCAGCCTTCAGTGTGTTAAGCATTAGAGCCCTTATTTTTGTGATATTCTGAGTCCACTTACTGTAGGTGAGTGGATACTTGATGGAGCCGGCCAACGAAGCAAAAATATTCCATGAATAATCATTCGCATGTATGAACAAATGCATTTTCATTGTGTTGTCAGTTATCCATCTCCTTCCCCAAAAGCATGCACAGCTCAGGAAGACTAAAACAGACTCAGTCAGATCCCCTGCACATCTGTGACAAAGGCCAAAACCAGAACTTTTACAGAAGAAGCCTGAAGTTCATATTGCATTTAAAGCTCTCAAGATACAGACCATGGACACTCTCATGGGATAAAAGGCCTCAAAGCAGATTTTTAAAATTAAACTTTCAGATGCACACATCTAGGAGAATTAAATCTTGCAGGACACATTTTCATAGTGCTTGTTGAAAAAGACAATGAGAAACTATTTGCATATTAAGGCATCTAAATCCCTTCTTAAAGTCCACCTCTAAGTAGTTTTACTGCAGGTCCTCCTGTCCAAGTCACTAGGATTCAAAGCTTACTACTTCTGAGTATCCTGGTATATCCTATAGAATTAATGAGATACAAGCTCCTAAATCAGCTGTGTGGGTTTCAGTTATTTGAAGAATGATCTGTAGAATTTAAAAAACCAATTATCACTTTCTTTTAGCCACAGGGAAAACAATGTCATAACAATGAAGAAACTGGATCCTGCAACTAGACATTGTATGTCACCTTATGGATGATAAATAGTTCATATAGAGTTAGAATCAAAAGGGGAAAAGTTCTATTTCCACAGCTTGAAGGAACATCACTGGTAAAGACCCAGTCTGCTTTTGCAGCTCCCCTGCCAAGCCTCTGCAGGGTCCTACCCAAATGAGCAGCATGGTAGGAGGCTCTGGTGGGCTGATAGGAAAAGAAAGGAAGAGCTGCTTCTGCAATGTTGCTGAACTATGTTTCTTCAGGCCTTTAAGATGAGCTGCTATTCCTGAGCTTCAAAATGTCATCTGACAAAACAGCAACTATTGGAAAAAAACAAATGCACATTCCTTGTCTGAAATTGGCAAAGAAGTTGTCACAGGATTTGGATCTGATTTGCCACCCTTAACTGGTACCTACGATGGAGGCCATACAACCTGCTCAACTTGACACAAAATGCAGTAATTCTTTAAGGTGCCACACATTAGACATTCTGTCATTTGCCACAAATAACACCACCACATCTGATACTGATAATGCAAAATAACAACTGGATGATTTCCTTGATTAATCACTTGGAAAGAAAGCAAGGAGGGCAAGGGGCAAGAAATCCAAAATCATGTTGAAATCATATAAAGGTTGAAGTTACCTCTCAAAAGGAAAACTAATATTTCCTTTCTCCTTTGTCAAACATGCCCTCTATATTGGTGTTGCTAGACAGACCCATGTTTGTTTGCTCATCTGTCTCTGCCACTTAGACACATTGCACTAACCACAAAATGAGATATAGCAAGGTGCTCTGGGAATGGACAGAAACAAAAGTCTCCCACAAATTCACAGCAGCTCTCCCACCTACAGCTTGATTTAAAATCATGCTTTAAAGAAAAATAAACTGTGTATTAGAAAATGAGGTTGCTGACTATCAGTGTGCAGGCAGGTGGAATGAGACAACATGCTGTGCAATATGCATTTTTCTCACTGTAGAATTAATGCTGAAATATAGTACAATATACGTATGAGAAAATCAAATCACTAATAATTGCAGCATGTGCTTCAAGTGAGTGATTTTATGCAGTGCTGGTGGACACAAAGACAATTGCTGGGAAATCTGGAAAATCTGGAAAATCTGATCCAACACTTACAAAGATGCTGGTAAAGGCCAGAAGGCATCAGCCAAGAAACAAAAGCTCTGTATCCTGCCTCAGAGGAAGCCTGGCTGAGGCATGGCCATTGTACATCACAACAACCCCTCAGTGCAGCCCCACTGGGCAATGTTGACAATATGCATGATGGTAAAGGGATCAAATTTTTTGTCTAAATTATGATTTAATGCTCTATTCAGCTGGACACCAACAGCACTATCTTCTTTATTATCTGGTAATATGAATGTAACAACACATGGAAACATCATCACTTTAATTGTCCTTTTGTCTGAAAAAGTGTCATCACCTTACCTGAAATCAAAAGCTTTGTATTGCCACTGTTTCTAGCTGACATTAAGATGTCTCAGGAAGCTCCTGATGAGCCATGAAATATTATCACAAGATGGAAATCGTATTAATGGAACTGCTTAGGTTTGTGGTGAAAAATTAGATAACCTAATTTGTAGTTCAATTTCCAAGGCACCTATTTGTTAGCTAAGTAATTTACCACCATCTTTCATCATTTAAGTCCTTTTCCTCTCTGAAGATTTAATTAGTTTCCTTCTCTGTCTCACACACAATTTTCTTGAACTGTTTCAGGCACTCCCAACAACCCACAAGAAAAACCTCATGAACACAGAGGACAAATCAATAACTTCCATGCCTGTTCAGTAAAAGAACACAGCATTTTCTGATAGCTGGGAAAAAGATGGGATTTAGGCCACAAATATTTCCCAGTCAAGCATGAAAACAACACTGGTAGCCTGCTGGTAAGCAGCCATGCAGCCTGAGAGTGACCAGTGGCAGAACATATCCAGGTTCAGGCCTTTTGAAAACAAATTGCCCTGAAGAAATCCCATAATTAATCTAATATGAAACAAAATCATGCATTTCATCTCTCATAATAAGCACACAGCATGATGTGTGAGAACAGCTATCAAACTGCTTCCAAGATGAGAGCTCAGTTCAATAAATTCCCTCACATTTGTCTGTGCTTTTTTCTTCTATTATACATTATCAAGTTTCACTAAACTGCCTTATGAATATGTCTGTAAATTAACCTCAAGTCTACTCCTACTCGCTTTCAGAGAGGTCGGTGTAAACCTGTCATTAAATTCAGCAGGGATAGGTTTGGGTCCAGAATGGGTAACCTTTCCTTGCTTTCCTTGTTTGCTATCTTTATTTCACCTTGGTCTAACCTTAATTACACAGTAACTTAATATTATCCTTCCTATTCACACAACCAAGTAATTGCCCTCTTTCTGTCATCTCTGCTATTTTTAACACACCCTTTGTTGTTTTTTGAATACTAATACAAACATTGATACCAATCAAAGAGTATGCAAACAGGCTACTGGGCTTGCACTTAACATTACTAGAGGAGGACAATAACTGGGATTTGGGGGACAAAGTGTCATTCCCTACACCTTTACATGGTACCCAGCACACTGGCCCTGGTGTGATGAATGCCACCATCTCTGCCTAAAGGGATTTTTTTCAACATTTCCATTAATTCAGTCTTCAAGCTTCTCATATCATTTCCTTTCTGTGCGAGCTAAGGAGGTTACTGTTTTCTTATGTATTTAAGACATTACAGACTGTGAAATGTGGGAATGTTTCTTTTGACTTTAGAACAAGAATCGCTTATGCCCCATTTATATCTTTTGTTTCCAGTGGAAGAAGATGTTGGTAAACAAATAAAATGAAGAGTCAAAATGAGTTTACAATTTATACCCAGCTGTGGGGTGCTCTGGGTTATGGCCTCTTCCATCAGTCCTCCTTTACATTTATCCCAAGCAGTGATGCCTTGGAGTGGCTACCTAGCACAGAGGCTAGACAGAGTTAGAGATTAAAGTGGATATTTATTAAAGGCCTTCAACATATACACCTTGGGTGGTGCAAAAGCCTCAGGGAGGCTACATCTAAGATGGATGATGGTCACGAGTTTTTCAGACAGATATAAATTTGGTCTATTTACATATCAGGGGTTAATTGTCCAATTACATCTTCAGTGAATATCTGAAGATATTCCAATTAATCTTCAGGAAGTCATATTCTGCCAGTTTGCTCTTCCTCCCAATTCACTTTTGTTTATACTTTTCGAGGCCTGAGGCCAAGGATGACCTTGGTTCTCAGGCCTGGAAGGATTGTTTTGTCTGACCAAAATACGAAGAGAGCTTGCTAACACTCTATATGGAGTTCAGAGTGATACACTAATGCAGTACAGGATCTGAAAAATATACAAGATAAAAACTTAAGGCATCAGCACTCACTAAACATATCGATGGTTATGCATGTTCCCTCTTTTGGATCTAATCCTCAGGCACTTAACTATGCCTTGGCAGGCAGACAAAGCTTAAAAACTTATATTAATTGCATGTATTACATTAGGAGAGATATACCAGGTTTGTTCAATAGTCCCTCAAACTCATTCTTTGAGGTTTTCTGGAGTGCCATGCTAATGAGAACAAGACGTGTGTGGAACTTTGGTTTCATCATGTTCTTACTCAGCATTCAGAGGATTTTGGACTGTTTCTCTGAGCTGGGCATGTAAAAGACAGTTGTTTTGGCACAAAGTACTGAGCACTACTATGCTTAACTCTTTCACCTTGGATAGTTTTTCCAGATGGTAGGAAGAATCTACAGAAGGATGAAATTAGTAGTCAGTGTAGCTTGGGACCAGCACACCGTGAGCTGCAGGTGCAGCTGCAGGAGCTTGTCCAGACTACACAAGCTGGTGAGTGTCAACCTACTGAGATGCATGCTGCCTTGCTAAGCCTCCCCTGTTAGCCTCTGAATCTTGCTACAAATTAAATAAAAGTGAATGGCAGCTAACTATAAACTGCCACATGGAATTAAGCTATGGTCGTTATGGGCAGGTATCATGCCTGATGTAGAGCAAATAATTTTGGTAAGGGCTGTAAAACCTTCTCCCCTGGGATGTTCAGGCACTGTACTGCCATCAACACTATTTATGGCCTATATTAGCACTCTGCTCATGAGCCTTACTCTCCCCAGAAACTTTTGGAATTGGGAAGGTGGAAAGATGCTCATAAAACAGCAATATATTTGACACGCTGTTCAGCAGGATCAGAAAGCAATCTGCAGAGGTCTGACTTCTGACAAGAAATGCTGTTTAAAAAATCACAGTAACTGTCAAACTTATTCCTTCCACCATCCAGGATACAAGGCCAATTTACAAAAAGACCTTGAACAGTCATCAATCACCCAACACATCTGACAGTCACATCAACTGTACAGCCTGGGCAAGCATTTTGTGTGCTCAGAGGCAACTTGATGGTTCAAGCTTCAGTAACAGAGCAGGAGTCAGAAAGGCCACCAGTCTGTGCAAGAGAGGTAGAGGTTTCCCTACACGTCACGTAGCAGCTTGACCTCCTGGTTTTTCATTTTGCTCCCTACCAGCCTTCTAATACATCAGGACTCATTGTGACTTTGCCTCAAATCCTAATGAAGGTACTTGTCACGTGTCCATGTAAAACACAATGTTCTGAAAAGGCTTTTCTCTCCAGTGTATTGCATGTGATATTGGAAAGTCCTACTGGAGTCTTCAGCTGTTTCTGATGCTTCCTGCAGGGATGTGCCACAAACATCACATTCCTTCCTCTGCCAACACAGAGGCTGTCCTGTGAGACAAGTTTGAGCTAGACAAAAATAAAATTCTTCCATGGCATGTACCTCAAATTGGAGATTCAATGGCACAACATTAGTTAACCCTCAAAATGGCTTGTTGCTTTTCATTTTCTTTCCATTTTTCTTTTTTTTTTTCAAATTATAAAAACAAACTTTGCCTAAGAAAATTCACATTAATTATGTAAGGCATTGTACAGAAAGGGAGTGTGTCCAGGGAATAAAGCCATTCCTGCATCTGAAATCATTTCACTTCAGCTAGAGAACTAACATGAATCCCTCCCCAACTCTTTTCCTTTCTTTGTTTACTGCTTTACTGCTTTCCTTTGAAATATTACTACCATTACTCATGCACCCTCAAAATAATTTCTTGGGTGCACCTGCTCTTAATACCTTTTCCTCTCTCTGTGACTCCTTCTCCCATATATCCAGCACAGGACAAAAGTTTCCTGTAGTGCACAAGCAGAGAATGCCACAGATCTGCTGCAGCATTCCTGAATGCAGCTCACAACATGTATAAAGCCTGTTAATAAGTTCTGTCTAAACAGCTTCTGCAAATATCCTTATATGTAAGATTGAAGCAAATGTGTGATCATACACTGGGCTCAGAAAAATCAATGTCAGTGACTTGCAGATTTTGGAAAATGTCCATTTCTCCTTCCCTTTTTTTATTAAAGTTCCCACTGAGACATTTGTACAAAGCCTATTCTTTCTAACTGTCTCCTTGCAGTCTTGGAAACAATTTGTCTCAGTCCCCTCACAGCTCCTGATGTATGAGCATCTGACGGGGTTCTCAACACACCTGCTCCAGCAAAGGAAAACTATTTCTTCACAGGGTGAGGTTTGTTCTTAGCTATTTCAGGTTAGAGCCTCTGCTAAGCTTGTATAACACTTGGAAATAAAGCAATTTTTTTAACAGTGGGGAAAAAAGGAAGATTTCCACACTTTGGGAAGTATACCTTCATCTCATTCTAGGTCAGTACTCTGACCTGGACATACATCTCCACCTTTTGCTTCTTCATTGCTTCTTTAGTATATTAAGCAACGGGATGCTTAATATATTAAAGCATTATTTTTCATCCTCCCTTTACTTGCAAAACATTGTCCTTTTTCTGAAAGGTGACCAGCATTTACTAGCAGTTATCTCTGAGCAATAATAAAGCCAAGGCAGTATTTTTCTTTTACCTGTGGTGCAAAATTCTAGTTCTAAGATGTAATACCTAAAACCCAAGTGACTTCAATATACTGTATCCTCATGATATTTTCTGATATTACTGTGTGGCAGGAAAGTATAACCTCCCCTGGATGGAAAGAGAGATGCCTAAATACATGTGCATGTGCACTTGCTTTTAAATAAACTCATTGTGCTTTTCTTCCTTTCTAAAACACAGCACACTTCAGGTCCACTTTGCTCTTGCCAGAGATGAAGTAAGCACAATTCAGTCAATTTTTCATGAACAGAAATGTCAAGGTCTGCTTTCTGGCACACAGCTACCACTGTGGCAACCACAGGCATTGCTGCAGAAAAGGCATAAGGCTTTGCCTGTGACACAGGCTATTGGAAAGAGCAAGAATAGTGGCTTTCCAACCCAAACTATTTCTGTACAGCTGAAAGGCCAGTTGTACTCATTAAGACAACTAAACCTCCCAAGGAAAGGAATTTCAAAAACTATATACCTGCCTGATTCTATAGAATCTGGCCAACTTTATTCCAGTACACTGGCTTTACTCTGGCACAAGCCAATGCTTAATTATTGAACACATATCCAATACTGACAGATTGAAAGATGTGGAGGCCAGGTGTCAATCTCATGTGAAGATGCTTAGCCATGATTTTCTTGTCACTAATATATGATTATATTATCATGGGAAATCTCACTGTATCTGAAGAAAACAATTCCGAAATTGACATTTCATCACTTCACTTGACAGGGACAAAGACAGGGAAGGAAGGAACTAGGTGCATCACTGAGTTGTGGCTTCTACAATCATATGCAAAGCATGCTTAATTCACAGGGTTCTATACAGCTTTTTAGCCTGGAATACCTATAGGACCTTGTTCATATTTTTCATACAATTCTTCTGATTTTCAGAAAAATCTAAATTGTTCCTGGGGTGCTATAATTTGTATCCAGAAAAGATTATTTGTAACAGCCACAGGTTAGCTGTTAGCAAAGTAGAAACACTTTTCGGTTTGTCTTTATTCTGCATATTTCCCTGCCCTACCTCATTGGGATCACATGAGAGTCTCCATTTAAGGTGTCTGGGCAGGACATATGCATCCCACAGAGATCCACCAACAGTACATTTATCATTAGCCTGGTATCAGTTTTCAGTTGGTAAAAAAAGACATATGAACATTTCTACTATTTCTAAGAAATGTCATAAAGCCAGTGGTAATCTCTATATGTGTGAGGCCATGCTCTCTGCAAACACAGCATTTATCAAATACTTACAACCACCAGTGTCTATTTTACCAGGAGAATAAATATGTTTAGAAGACTAGTAATTCCAAGGTAGCTTTATAGGGTAATATTTTGCAAAATTAACTTCTAAAACTTCTGCACAATTCTGTGGTTTATGGGCAGTTCAGGAAATTAAAGGCCAAAAGATTGTCAAGAAAGAATGAACTACACAATACTTTCAGATATCAGAATGAAATTTCCATTCCCTATCTGGGTACCTGCCCAATTTCTACAGGTGTATAATAGAGAGTATTAAGAAGCATTTCAGGCAGCTTAAAATTGAATTTCCAGCCTCCCTTGAATTCAAAGAGGTAATTATTTATAACATTAGAGTTGCTTTTAGAAAGACACACTCTTCAATCTTTGAGTTATGCCCAAGATTATTAACAGGCTTGAGTTTCACAACAGGTTCTTTTCCCAAACTCTGCCTTTCAGAGGACAATTTTCTGTGAGGTAAGGTCAAATTCCTCAGACTACACAGGAAAGTTTACAATAAGAAACAGTAACTCTACAGCAACATTGAGTGGAAACACTCAAAACTACACATGCCTTTAGAAAAGAAATAGCTTTCTGGAAGCATGCAAACATAAAGGTCTGAAGATCTGGTGCCATTTGCAAATGCAAATCAGGTTGGCAACAGAGATGTCAACTTTATTAAGAAATACCTCTAGCTGCAATGCTTCATCTTCAGTACTTAACAGGCCAAGGCATCTTTCTAGTAATGTTAGTTCTATGCTTTTTGATCTAAAAATATCCAAAATTTTAGAAATGGAGGGGGAAAAATGTTTTTCAAGATGAAAATCCTGTTTTCTGTCTAGCATAAAAAATATCAAATGCCTTTCATGACAAACAGCTTTCAAAAGGAAAAAGATCTACATTCCCCCTCCATTTTTTTCCTTTCCCATCACTTTACAAGGGCAGGTCAATGCTTTGTCATGTTGCCAGGTAAATAGGTGCTTGCCCAGGTAGTTGGAAAGAATTAATGGCATTGTGGAACTATCTGCAAAACCTAAAGAGTTTACACAATGTTTTGCACATTTATATTGATTCGAAACAGCAGTAACTGATGCCAGTGATGTGGTTTCAGTAGAACACAACACAGAAGTTTCTCCTTTGTGATTCTGACTACAGCACTGCAAGCAGTATTACACTGGCTCCAGTCCATCTCATTTCATTTTGTCTGCAAGTGCATCAAAATGTAACCACATAGTCTGAGGGAAAAGAAGGAGAAGAAAATATTTCAGCCTGTTGGAAATAAGTAGCTAATTTTCTTATTCTGTGGAGTGTATTCCAATGAGACCTCCAGAGGCAAGGCTGTCAGATATCAATGTCAGATGTCTGCCTCACTCCTCCAGCACAGGGAACTAGGGAGAAGTCCTAGATACCTGCTTGGAATCCAGTCCTCCTCCAGGCAAGGCGACCTGTGGAGCAGTGCTGTAAGGCAGACTGATGCCCCAGAGCCACTGAGCACATCTCTGCACAGCTCAGACAAGAGGAGTGCTGCCTGATGCTGAGCTTTCCTCAGGCTGCAAAGGTTGGATGCTGTTTCTCCTCTCTGAGAGAGGCATCCAAACTAGTCACCTGTGTCAAACTCCTGTATAAGCTGGATCCAGGAATGTAACAGCTGCAAGCCAGAAGGTGAGCAGATCAAATGGAGCTGGACTCTCACCTGTGGTGAGCAGAAAGCAAGCTCCTAGATCTCCTACTTAAAAAACTCCCTACAGTTACTTTAAAAAAAATCCCAAACTGATTCTGCTCTACCATAAAATGCCTTTGCATTTCACAGAATAGACTCTGTATCTCTGCCCACCTAAGTGTGCTAATTAAAGGCAAACTGGTTATTCCTCTTCGGGTCCCATGTGTTTGCTCCTTTAAGCACGCAGCAGCACAAAGTGAACAGAAGGCACCAGCAATACTCTTTGCAATGTAGTGAAGAGTTCACTGGCTAGGGCATCACCCTGGAACTTGTGCTGAGACACAGACAGCTCCCAGCTCTTACCAGAGGTGATTATACAGTCTGTCTCATCTCTGCTACACCATCTCATTCCAGAATGATGTGATCTTGGTTGGAACACCATTTAGAAATCACATGGGGGAGAACATTTTAATAATTGAATTTGAAACATATAAGACTACATATACATCCATGCATACATTTTCACACACCTCTACGGTGACCACCACTTTACAAGCTACACTGGTATTTCAAAGGACAAAGTTCAGCCTGTCTCTAAACTGAGGTCTTGTGAAGCAATTATTCCATCCCTGGGCTGCCCAGGAGATAAAACTAGCAAAGTAAAGCCGTGATTAAATAACACTGAGTTCTAATGGTGTCTTCCAACACAGATGTTACTGACTTGTCCACATTTGCTTCTGGTTTTTCCATATTTAGTGCCATCTTGCTCCCACAAACTGTTCAAGGCAAAGCAAGTGACCATATATAAAAGACAGAAGGAAGACAAAACCTAAGAAAACCCTAAGGAAAACCACATTTAGACAAACTAGAAAAGAGTCTGAAGAAGGAACAGGCATAGCCAACATAGTTTCTCCAATGAAAGATGCAAGCAGCTTTGGAGAGAGAAGTAGTTTCCATCACTCTGAAACCCCGTTGCTCCCAAGCTGTTGCAGTGGATGCACTGGCACAAGCCATGTCTTGGTTGCACTAAGTCTGGTGGCACTGATGTCTTGGATTTGTGTGCCCTGTCCATGCACTCACAGCTAATACTGGGAGAGATGGGTAATTTTTCCCCTGGCATGATGAGAGCATTGGATGGAGATTTTTGCCCTCATCTGGAAGATGAGGAAACTCCACTTGTTAAGATCACCTAATATTTCATCAAGGCAGTTCCTGTCACCAAAGGATCCTGGAGCTTTGCCCTTCACCTTTTCCTGAAGCACAACTTGGTTGGGGTTTTTTTTCTGTTTTAGGCCAGCCCATAAGCTTCTAAAAATTTGGGGAAACATTTTGCAGCCTTTTGTGTATTGAACAGACATTTTAAAATTAGACATTCGTCCATGATTCTCTAAAATTTCTTGAGACTGAGTTGAAGAATTAGGAAGCCTCACATGTTTTGTTTGTTCTTTCTACTCCTTGGTGGCTGACTGGTAGATCTCCCATAAAGCATCCCACAACCTGCAGAGCAAGGCTGTCCTCAGGCTTCCTAAGGCTTAGAACAACCACTACAGGCTGCACCACATCTCAACTATTTCAACCCTCCCAAAAAAATCGTGCAGGCCATGAAATACTGAGGCCTTGGATACCATTATTTTCTAAAACTATTTCCATAATACCTGGCCTTTTCCACCTTTCTGTCCATACCTCTCGAGAGCTGCTGCAGACCAACTTCTCAATACTGACTGAAAGAACCTGTGTAAGGATCATTTCTGTGTTGTTCAGACACCTGGAACAGCCACAGGCAAGACCCTTCAAGGTCTTTGAATGATGAACACAATAGTTTGAGGGATTCTAAGTAGGAGGACAAAAGAATATTTCAGCCACAGCTGAATAATATTAAGGAAATAGCAGGTTTCAATCCTGGACCATCTAAGGGAAGGGGAAAAAACTAAGAAGGAAAGCAACAGATGTAGTATTGGATAATAATGATTCAGAATTATTTAATGCATTGTTTTGACAGACTTCACATCATAAAAGTAAAATCAGACCTTCTTAATAATAAAATATAGATAGAGACAGAAACACAGCAGAGCAACAAAGAACATAATGGAAGATATTTGAAGCTATTTTGACATTTTTTTTCTCTTTAAACAATAGAATTTACGTAAATTTGTAAACTAGTCAGAATATATTCATGAGATGTGGAAAATAACAAGAAATACTTTTAAAATAAAGGCTAAACTGTTTCAGCCATTTTGCACCAGTACAAATAAAACAAGGACCTAAAAATTACTGTATAGCAAATATTGACTAATGGCTATCATGTGTTCTTCAGTGTCATTGCAGGGCATCCCTTTGACTTCTACAGGATGAAGTTATATTTGACCAGCTGTTCTTCTGCTTTTACTAGAAAATATATTTCTTTATATTTAAAGATGACTGCTGTGAAACACCTTGGAACTTGAAACACAGCTTTCTGAACAGAAGACTAAATATAAAAATAACTTCAAATTCAAGGTGACTTCAGTCAGCCAAGATTCACATCTCAAACCATGAAGCATCATGAATACCTTCTGTTTAATACCCAAATTGAGAAGACACCCCAACACAGACATGCATAAACCATCTATCTTGCAGATCTGCAGGACTTATCAAACTGTCCACTGAATCCTCAATTGACCTCTTCTTCTGACCAGCCATCTGCTGACCCACTGCATAGGGAGCTCTTAATGCCACTCACCTCACAGTGATTATTCCCAGGAAATGGCTGGAGAATTTACACTGCTGGGAAAAATGGAGCAATAAGGGTCCCCTACCAGTATAAAAGTACTTATTAAAGTATATTGAATTCACCCTTGAGTTTATCCAAGTTCAGAAGAGGGTAGACAGTCCATTTGGCAGTCTGTATGCCAGGAGTGGGTAACATAATAATGGAAGTTAGGAAAGACACCAATGAAAAAAATATCGTATGGGTAATAGGGATATTAGTGGGCAACCATAAGAATTTGGCCAGAGAAAGGTTAAGCAGGCATGAATAAGGACCTGAACTAATCAGGAGGAGAAATAGGCAGAATAGACAGAGAACAGGCAGGCAGAAATTCACGATGGTGAGGACAAAGGCAAGCCTGAATAGCAGCTACCATATTCTCATCAAATTCATAATAAAGCAAGGGTGACTTTAGAGGAGCCATGGTTCATGTCTGAGAAGGCAGTAAAACACACAATATCCACGTCTGTGCTTCAGCTTCCACAATTGTGTATACTCAGCCCCCAACAAACAGCATCACTTCAAACTGATGCCACGCATTTTTATTCTTGGAGACAGCCTGGGCCCTGGGAATTGCACTGATATTAACACCAGGCCTGCAATTTGCATGAACATCACAGTTAGCACATTAACAGCAGTTTTCCCCAGCAGACCTGGCCTCTAACTTTAGGCATTTTACTGTTTCCAGAGCCAAGATAGAGGTGTGGATGTTTTTGGATGGCGTATGAAACAGTTTAGCAAGTTGTCAGTCATTTCACAGATTCGAAGTGGCTGTAGTGACTGTGTTACTTGGCTTGAAAAGATAAAGCTGGAGATCTGGAAGGGACAGTGAAATTAAAATTTGGATATCAATGGAGATGGCTGACCTAACAGCAAAGAGAGCAGTGAGCAGGAATCAAGTCAATCCGAGTTAAAAATGCAAAGTGCAGCTCTCTGATATGGAATAAAGGACAGAAAAGGGTACCAAATGGAAGAAAAGCAAATACAGGTTCTGCAGGGATGCCTACTGAAACAGTTTCTGTGTGTGCACTTCTGGGTTAAAGCAGCCCACCCTAAGCAGCAAGAGAGCACTGAGAAGTGATGAACTGGCAAGGCTTTGAGAGCCTGTGTCTCTTCCCATCATTTTCAGGCTTTCCTGTATCTCAGAAGAGGGCACTGTGGGATGGAGAGCTACTAAACACAAGAAAATTCAGCTGAGCTCTCAACAGGAATTGCTATCACCATATAATTTGCAATTAATTACTTCTTTTGTTTTTATCCAAAGAACTGTGTGGGATCTATTTGCTCAAATGCATGAGCATTCAAATGCAGAGCCTGCTTGTTCTCTAATGTTGAAGGAAGTTCTCTACCCTTTTGACATATCATCATCCTCAATCACAGAGAGGCTTTCAATTTTTATTCCCAAATGGATTGCTTTTCCTTTTTGGTTTTTTGCACTTTATTCCTTATCAACAACATACAACAAAAACGGTCTTTGTCCTTGCTGAGATGTAATGTCTCTTTAGCAATTAAGGTGAAAGCAAATGAAGCTTCAAAACAGATGAATACCAGATATAGTTCATGGACAATTAAACTCAAATGATATGAATTATGCATATTCAGGGATAACACAAATATTGTACCTGCTTCCCTATTGCCTTGTTCTTTATGTAACTATACCTGTACTGCATGGACCTAAACTGCATTATGAGCTGCACAGGCCTGGTTTTGTGTATGTATGTGTGTTTTATACTTCCTGTCTGTAAGTGTAAATGAATGCATAAGTGCAAAAGGCAGTAGTAAATCAGTCACTGGGTTTTCCCTCTGTGCTCTTTCCTTGATTGAATCAATAATGAAGCTGGTCAGCTCCTGATGAAGCAAATTTCCACTGCTGGCAAGTTGAAATTAAATATTTTGTAGAAACATAGTTCGTCCGCAAACATTTGCTTCGTTAGGGAAAACAGGTCATTTTTAAAGGGAACATTTTGGGGTTTGTTTGAAAACTGATTTTTCATTTAATTTCATTTTTAACATAGTTGAGGGTTTTCTTACATCCTATGGTACTGTAAAAATTGATAACATAAACATTCACCTGAAACATATCAATCTAGAGGAAACAAATGTTATAGACTGTCGCATTCCACAGAAACTTAAAATTTGACATCTCTATCTTATTTCAGAATGGAAGAGTAATATCAATCACAAAATAGGAAGCAAGACTTGCTGATTTAGAACTAGCCAGGCCTAAATAATAATCCATCAGAAACTACGAGGATCCCTCTAAAATAGGAATTATTTGGGGTCTTCAGCTGGTCTATAACTGTTTCGTTTTAAAACATTGCATTTTTTGGCTTTCTCTTATCTAGAGTTCATGTTCTAGTCCATTTCTGACTTGCCAGCTTCTTATTCTTTTTTCCATTATTATTATTTCTCCTTCCATTCTTATCTTTAATTACTAGTAAATCCAGCTTGGATTTCTTTCATTTATTTTCTATCTCTTGTGACCTGTCTCTCACCTTACTTCCACCTTACTCCACCAAACGTGATTTTGTTTCTTTGAACATTTAAGACACAGTCGTATCCTACCTGCTTATCCTGTAGCTGCACTGTGATATAGAATCCTCTGCTATAGCAGTGTTGTGGGACCACTGCCCTCCCCAGGCTCCTCCTCCTCCTTAGCCCACCCCTGTTCAGCCCCTCCTCTGTCCTTACCCAGGTTTGCTCACAGTAAAGCCATGCAGGCACAATGGGGGTGCTGAGTACCTGTGTCCTTCACCACCATGCAACCAGGAAACTGCAGGGATTGTTGCATGCAGACAGACAAAGCCATATTGCCAATTCCTAACATTTCAGTTTCTGGGCCAGAGACCACATCCAGGTGATGTGTGGCAGACAGAGGAACTGTAGACAGCACAAAAATGCAGCCACCAAGCCCCGTGGCTCTGAGGTTTTTGGTGAGCACTCATGGTCCTCTCTCCTTACTCACTTCAGTGTCAGGTCTGACCCATGGGGCACCACCCATCCAGCCTCCAGGAGCTGATGAAAGGTTCATTTGTGAGAGCTGGCCAAGCCAAAGTAAGTCTACCCTAAGGCCATGGGAAACCCATTCTAGCTGTGGTGAGTAGTAAAGGTTCATGGGAGTTTGATAATGGGAGCATGTTAATGAAGTTGTACCACATAAGATTATGTTTTTATGACTGGTCAGTTATGTTGTACAAATACGTTATGTTACGTTATGTTATGTACAAATACTGGTTATGTTCCCAGTTTGAGTTTTTGATTGGACTCTTACCCTCAGACCTACCCTATCTATTGTCACGTTTTCCTCAGTTCTGGGTCTTTGGTTAGTTACCCCCACAGAGCTCTCCAGGGTACTGTGCATGGTTTTGGGGCACTGCCCCTATTTTCTTTTATCCATTATTAGAGTGTTCTTTTTCTAGTGCTGTCGTTCGCGCTCCTAATCATTTTCTTGCCACCCTCTGCCCTGAAGTCAGAGGACATAAAAGTTTGTCACAACTACCCTTACTGTGACACTCACCCAGTTTCTGGATCACAGAAAAGTGTCTGCCTGTTTGGCACTGGCCAGAGGTGGGTTCAGAGCTTGAAGAAGAAGTGCAGTGGTGTCTCAAAGGTGACCTCTGAAGGCAAGCAAGGCCAGCTGGGAGCAAGAGCAGGGCCTGAACTGGGGGGAGGAGATCTCAGCTTGTAATGCTCAACAACAGTCATAGCTCATTTCAGAGCCTGCTGCCTCTCCACAGAAGCTTCCTTGAGGATGCATGTCATAATCATGAACAAAAAAAGAATTCTTGAGTTTCACCAAATCCAAGGAGCTTGTATGTGTGTGTAATGAATGCTGTAATTAAGGCTGAGGACTGCTGCTTCTTTGGATAATTTATGGGAATTTTTTGCATGGAGCTGTTTTTTGGAGAAAGACAAAGCTTAATCACACCTCATATTACAGTTCCATTTATAAATGGCTAAGAAATAATTAATAACTTACTAAGACATTTTGAAAGGGAATATTTAAACCAATAGGACAATAGGGGTTAGATTTACATGATGTATAAGTCTGAAACCTGAGGCCACCTTCTACCTAAATCAGCTTCTATTTGAATTTCTCAGAATGCCTGCATTCCTACTCACAGAAAATTCCCCCAGTACGGAACTTCTGCCAGTCGGAATGCCAAGTGTCACGTACACCTTGACAGAAACAATCATCTCAGCAGGGCTCAGGTCTGCCTATGAGCAGCAGTGACAGTCTGCCAGATTTTGGCAACAGCAGCAGCAGCAGCTCACCTGGAAAATGCCCTGAAGCTCCTTCTAAGCCTCTTAAAGAGTAGAGCCTTACCTCATAATCCAGTCAGCAGAGTACTTGTTTAGGAAGCAAGCAGACCACTTGACCTCCTGCTCCTCTAGGAAGCAAAACTAACCCACAAGTTCAACCCCAAGAGACCCTGGCAGAGAAAGAGATTCCCTCTGCCTCAGAAAGAGAGCTCAGTGGGGTACAGAGGTGATCAGTCCCCTCCAGAGGACAGGGGCATCTGGGAGAGGCATTCAGCTCTAAGGGTTGGGGGAGCACATGGCACTGCAATAGGAAAAGCAAAAAGCAAGACTCAGAGTTCAATGTGAAGGTGGCAGCCACAGGAGGCAGTGACAGAACTGCAGGCACAGCTATTTGTGCTAATTCAGGCCCAGCTAAATCCCATACTTAGCTGTAGGAATCATCTCACTCAGCTCCAGGCACACAAGCTGAGGCATCTCTTCAGCTGGTGAAGAGCACTGTGAGGACATCTATCCCTGTTGAAAGGATATCCACCCCTTTTTAACCTACATCATCACTATTCTCCAGCTCAAACCATCTATATTTACTGTGAAGTAGAATTCAGGGCATGTCGTTGGCCTGATCTGTACTTAATCATTAGGCTGTTACACCAAGGAACAGGAGCCACAGGATTTGCAGGAAATGTCACTTTTCAGACAGCAGTGCTAGGTTACACTTTGCAGAAGTAAATCATTAGTAGCCTTCATCTAATTATCTGCATCTTGCTATGCAATCTTCACATTAAATGCCTTTGATCAGATCTTCAGACGGTTTAATTAGCAGACTTCAGGAGCCCATTTCAGTTGTAAGATCTGAAATTCTGCCCTTTGATAACCATTAACCATCTTTCTGTCTTTTTCCATCCAGTATTACCCTTGACTGCACAGAAGGAAATGCAGCTGAACCCTTCTAACCTATACACAGTAGGTAATCAGCAATTTTTCAGTTGCATGTGTTTTTTCTCTTAGTTGGCTTTAAAAACAAATATTTATGTCAAGAATGGAGCCAGTGGCATAAAAAATATGAGTTTTCACAGTCATAATCCCACACTCATAAGGCTGCCTCCACCAATTTCTGTACTCACAGTGTTTTGTCAGTTGGAAGAGCCCCAGACCAGTATTTTGGATCTTATTTTCCATAATCTGAGTTTTGTGTCTCTGTCTGACACCAGACAGAATGCCTCTATATCAGATGTCAGCATATAATCCTAAAGTTGCCCAAAATTGAGCTTTGTAGGAAGATAAATCTGTTTTAGTTCTGTGGAAATCGTCACTCCATCTAAGGCAAATATCTAACCTGTGTTTGCCGGTTAAACTCACAGAGGTTTAGTCTCTCTCCTTCCATAGGCTAATGAGAGAATATAAGTTTCTGAACTTGATCCCTTCAGGCCACATAAGCACAGGACCCTGGAGCACCTGCCGGGGTGATCTCACAGCCACACTGAGCTGCAATGTGGCCACAATACTGGAGACTGCAGAGCAAGTCGATGCCCCCTCATCATCCATGCCCTGGCTCTGCAGGGAGAAAGCTCAGGAAGGCAGCAGAGGAGCTGCCTGCCTCTCCTGCAGATCCCAAGACCTTGACAACAGGGCATCAAACCTCTAGAGAGAGATTGCCTCACAGGTTAATCTGAGACACCCCTAATTTAAATCCTTGGCATTTTGCAACACAAATGTTTGAGAACCTCACCCTCCTTCCTGCCTGCAGTTTCTTTATTTCCTAACATTCCCTCTGGAATTGCACACTGTCACCAATATTTTTTTGTTTTGTTTAATAAGATACAAATCAATAGGCCTATTTGATTTGATTGAATAGGCTTATTCATTAGACCATGTGGGAAGTTATGGCACACTAGTGAAATCACAGTCAAGCTGATTTATGTCTGCAGGTTTTATCAACATATATAAAACTGACATTCAAAAGTGTGTCTCACTCCTCCATTACAAAAATTTACCTATCTTCTCCCTTCCTCCCACATCCAACAACAACAGGGAAGAAGTTTTTTAGTCAAACAACATTTGACACTCCAAAGTGCAAAATAAGCTTGTGAATGATATTAATTTACCCAACCATCACAGCTCAGGCAGTTTTACTTGCCAAGCAAGTGTGACAAAGAAAATGCAGTTGTTCAGGGAATTGTGCAAGCAATAAAATGTTATTTTACTGTACTTAAAGAAAATTAACAAGAGCAGGCATAAAATAGTTACACTGATGTCTTTAAAATTACCTAAGTGCAATAAGTGAATAAAGATTGAGATCAAGGAAAGGACTCTTTAAAGTTGATTACTCTGATGAGCAATTTTGTTCTTCAGCCCATTTGTTTTGGATAAAATGTCTGTGCCTTCTCTGTGTTTTACTTTCCCATATTACAGAGGTACAGCAATTCTCTACACTCATTTGTGAGGATGATGTGTTTTGGAGGATGGAAGGTGTACCAGGGTCTTGCTCTTCAAAATGTGTTGCTCAGCTCAGCAGGGCAGTGCCCAGATTTGAAATGTCTCACCTGAGTCCTCAACCCCAAGATAGGTTTTTGTTTGCCACTAAAGTGTATACAAAGAAAGAAAAATCCAGATGCTAAAGCAAAGCCAGCCATGTATCAGTGAGGATGACAGTCTCTCAGAGGCTTGGTCCATGCCTGCTCCTGCTTAGTTCAACAGGCAAAGATTCCAACAACACATGAGTGCAGCAGAGCACCTCTCTTCTTTATTTCCATGCCAATGTATTGTTCTGATATTGCCTACTTGTCACTCGCTTCTGATATCAGCTAACCACTAAATTCCCCACATGCCCATGTGCTGGCACACAAATTTTCTGGTCTACTGGCCTAAAAGTCACACCACATTTGTATGAGTCCCTGTGTCAGAGGAAATTAGTCTAGGTAAAAGGAGTTTAGACTGCACCAGGACTTGCTTTTCATGTATAATTTTAATGTATTTTTTCCCCTTCCCTCCTCTGGTAATGATATAAATAGCAAATATCTTCGTAAGTTGGATTGGTTGAAGGATAATGTTTAAAAGGTAAATCTACTTCCCCATGTTGTATTCCTTGCCTTCACTGGACATAGCCTTAAATCATTTCAAGTGGTCCAGATGAGTGAATTCAGTAATGCTGAATTCAGTATAACTGAATTGTCTATTTCCAAAGCCAAAGCAATCCTCCAGCATGTAATAACCAGCCCTTTTCAGCCAGAAGCCATTTTGGTGAGTGAAAAAAATTAAGTGCTTTTGTAACTATAAAGGACAAAAAATAGAGACATGACCTCTACATTCTGATTTTCCTAAACCTGAAAGGCTGCCTGCTGACTCCAGGTAGTAGTCAGATCTCACAGCCTGGACAAATATGTTCTCTTTCAAGTGATTGTCTCTGAAAAAGGACAAAGAGCTCCAATTCTTTAAAAACGTATAAATATATATACAAATACCCCCCTGATAAAGAACTGCCAGCTATTATTTTCCAAGTGTCAGCACTTCATACATGGCAGGCTGCAGGGCACCCATTGTCTTTCAGACAAGGCAGAGCAGTTACTCCAGTATTTGCAGAAGTGTTTTTTTTTTTCTGGCTCACACTGTCTGATATTGTAGATCTTGGTATAGTCATGTGAAACACACAGCTACAACGTATGTCCCCCACACTATATCCCTGACATGTTTTCTGCCTGCTCAGTTCTGTTTTGCCTCATGAATTGTAATCAGCATTCAAGGATTTGCTGCAGAGAATACAGAACTCCTTGGGCTTTATATTGATGGCACAAGTGTTTCTCTTTCTGAGGGACTTTCTTGTCTACCAAAGTCTCTGATTTCTCCCCAAGAAGGAGATGCATGTAAAGGTATAGTTCAGTTCTTCAGTTTCATTCCCATTACTTTTTATACTGGGAAAATTTCCTCACATGAAATCACACGGGAACCCATTTCTACCCACCAGTTCTGGAAACACCTAAAGGTGGGAGGCTCTGTGCTCTCTTAACAACAGATCCTGCCATGTTACAGCAAACCATCAGAAGTGGAAAGCTCCTTTGTGGAGTCTAACATGACAAGTTTTCAAAGCTGCCAAAGGAGAAAGATGGCCAAGCAAATTTGCAGAAGTGAGGGACATCCAGCTGGACTTCCAGAAGAGTGGCCAGTGCTCTGCTCCCATAGTGACCCCATGGGCCTGTGGGGATGGCAATGGAAACAAACCAACTGGCAGCACAGAGGTTGACCCACAGGGGCTGGTGCCAACACATCAGCCTGCTAGGTATGATGCAAATGATCTGCAATGAGGGGCAGAAACTGTACTGGGTCTGGCTGGGATGGACTTTGTTCACAGCAGTCAGTATGATGCTGTGCTTTGGATTTGTGGCTAAAGCAGTCCTGATAACACACGAGGGTTTGGGCTGCTGCTGAAACAGTGCTTGCACAGTGTCAAGGCTCTCTTCTCCCCAAAGCAAGTAGGAGGAGTAGGCTGGGAGTGGGCAAGAGGCTGAGAGAGGGCACAGGCAGGTCAACTGGCATGAAATGATCAAAGGAATATTTCACAACATATAGCTGCATTCCCAGCAATAAAAGCTTAAGAAAGAAAGGACAAAGGGGAGGCATTTGTTGTTACATTGTTCATCTTGCTAAAGAAAGAGTTGCATATGCTGAGGACCTGCTTTTCTCAGAATGACTGGACATCTGTGTGCCTATGGAAAGTACTGAATGAATTCCTTCTTTTTGCTTTGCTTGTGCACTCAGCTTTTCCTCTCCCTGTTAAACTGTCATTATCTCGACCCAAGATTCTTCTGACCTTCCTTGTGTTTCCCCTCTCCCCTAGTCCCATGAGACAGGAGATTAAGAGAGATGTTGGGTGGGTATTTGTCTGCTGGCCAGGGCCAACCCACCCTAGGAAGAGCAGTAAAAATTGTTGAGTCTGGCCCCTTATGACCTAGGAAAATTCATACATGGGGAAGATGCTGCAGACAGATTATTAAGCAGCATGAATCCTGACTTCTTGAACCAAGTGGTCAGACAAGCCAATTCTCTCTGTCAATATTTTAACCCAAGGCACAGTAGCTGTCTCATGACATCAATCAAACAAGCACCCTAGGGTAGTAACTGCAAGGTACATAAAAGACACTCAAAACACAGAAATCTCCTAGGAGTATTTCATTCAACCTCCTAGGAGTATTTCCTTTCAAAGAGGGGAGAATGAGAAGGCTACATAGAAGGTAGTTCAATGGACTGGCAGAGGCACAAAACATAGGTAGGAATTCTTTACAGATTGCCCATTAGAGACTCAAAATGCACTGCCATGAGAAAAGATAAAAGATTACCATCTGACCACAGTAAAAGACAAGAATGTTCAATGGCAGAGCAAAATGCTGCCATTAGGGGTAAAAAGCAACCTTAAAAAAAATAAAAAGGCCTAAATGAGAAAAATTTAAAAACAACTTGAATACTAGGAGGTTGTCTGTAAAACATTCTATGTGTCTAAATTACTAAGAAGAGAGATTTTTTTTGTAAAGAAGTAAAAAAATAAAAAACACTAACTTTTCTAAACAACTTTACCTGGATGTCTGTCACTGAGGAAGCCAGGCTGAAAAGTCCTACTTATATCTAAAAGGACCATGCAGGGAACATGAATCTGAAGGAAAACAGCCTAATTAATTCTTCCCCAGGGTGTCCCTCCTGTAGGAGCTATGGGACTCACTGACACCAAAGCCTTTCCTCATGAGGGTGAGACCAGGGAAAAATCCCAACCCACAGTGTGATGAAGAAATTGAAAGAATCATAAATTAAGAGGATCAGGTGGTCTCCAGGGTGAAGGAGCAGAGGTACAACACTGCTAAACTATGAAGCTTGGTGTTTAATCTCTGGTCTAGAAGGTTATCTATAGAGGAGAAAGAAAAGGCACACTATGGGCTGTGATTTCTAAGAGCTGTGCTGATGGTGACAGCTCCTGTGCACTGAGCCTGAATGGCACAGTGAACTGATTAGTGGTAGTTTTGTCATAAATAGCACATAGATATATTGAAGAAAAGTCAGATCTAACATGGCTTTTTACAGGAAAGAGGTACTTCAAAAGGATAGAGATGCTCTGTTAAGAAATCAGTGAGCATGTAGAGAGGAGTGATATGGTTATATCACACAGCTGAATTTCCCAAAATTGAAAAGTTTGGAAACTTAACACTCATAAAGATATTAAGCTGCCATGGAAGAAAAGAGAGAGAACACCTACTAATTAACAGTTGTTGTTTTAACAGCTGATCAGTCAAAAATTGTGGCTGGCTAGCTCTTACAGTGGAGGGAGGTTCTCCCACAGGGAATAAGTTTCAGGGCTACAGTCAGCTCTGTTCACCCTATATTCATAAATGAATTGTAGAAGTCTGTTCATCACTATTAATGCAATGAATCTCTTTTAGTGAGGTGGCAAATAGTCAGCTGCTAAAAAAGCATTCAGAAAAATCAAACCTAAGGCTGACCTCAAAGACTTGCAAAAGCTCTCATGGCTGAGTAATAAATGGCAGAAGAGATTCAATGTCAATAAATGCAAAGTAATGCACATGGCAAAATTATGATCCTAACTATACATATGCAATGATGGGCTCTACATTAACAATTCATGAAAGAGGTCTCAGAATAACTCTGGATAATTTCCTGAAATGTCAGCTCAATGTTCAGTAGACAGAAAGGCAAAAAAGACAGTAAGGAATAGGAGGAAGAGAATGAAAGCAAGCAGGAGACATCACTACAGCATTGCACAAAACCACTGTTCACCCATAGCTTCCCCAACCACTCCATCCCAAATCAAATGGGGCAGACCCATGAGGGGGCAGAGCTGTTGAGAGGCACAGAGGCTACAGACCATCAGCTGCATCCTGAAGAACAACAGGTCTTTGCTTCATGCCTGGGCCATCCCAGCTCAGCTGCTTCTTTCTGCTTCCTCTGACAAAGAAACTCATCTGCTATGTTCAAAGCAAGGGGAAAATAATCAAATCATTAAACTGCACAGCAATTGCTCATGGTTTTAGTCCCCTCCGGAGCTGTGTTGTAAAATATAAATCATCCACCAAAAATGTAAGCATTTAAGAGTCACTTTCACTTGATGAACCTGCTATTTCCATTTAGTCCTTCATAATCTTTCATGTGGAGACAGAAGGAAACAGGGACAAAGATCAGAGAAGCTGTAATATGAATTGCAAGTTAATGGGAGAGGGGGCAAGATAGGAATAACATTTGTATGCTGCATACTTTTTAAACGGTAATGCCTTTCCTTGTTTTGACTAAAATAATGCTTAAATTATATTTTGCCACCCTTGAATTAGTTCTGAAGTTATCTGCAAGATATGAGTTAATCTTGTACCTTTGCTCTGACCTCCTCCTACCACAAATAGTCACAAGATATTAGCTGACTGAGTAACTGAAAAGACATAACATAATCATAATCTGAAGTTATTCTTTGCTGAATATATGTGACAGTAGAATACAAACCAGAAAGCTGATCTTGAGAAATATCTTTGATCAAAGAATATGTACTTGAACAGCCCATAAAAATTGCAACACATACAACTACATGAGATGGACCAATAAGGAAAATATCTGTTGTTGAACTCTCTAAGTGCTGTTACTGGAGATGGCAATGTTGGTAGGCATGGTAAATCTATACACAGAAGATCATCATGGAACTGCCTCCATCAACATTTCAGAAAAATAAGGCCAGAGACAGAGAGGAAAAGGACTAATTGTCTATGCTACATAACAATTTATCTATTCTGTTCACAAATGCATTTCCTTTCACTTCATTTCTGCCTTCTGGTCACACGTGAATATCAGCTATTTTGATATTGAAAATAAGAGGACTCTATCAGAAACAGTGTGCCCAGCAGGGAACAGATTGTCCCCCTAAACTCAGCACCTATGAGGCTGTACCTCAAATCCTGTGTCCAGTTTTCATCCCTACCCTGCAAGGAAGACATTGAGGAGCTGGAGCATGTCCAGGGGAGGACAATGGAAATGGTGAAGGGTCTGGAGAGAGTCTTATGAAGAGTAGCTGAGGGAGTTGGGGATGTTTAACCAGGAGAAAACGAAGCTCAGGGGGGACCTTATTGCTGTCTACAACTGCCTGAAAGGAGGTTGTAGTGAGATGGAGGCAGTCTCTTCTCCCAAGTAACAAGCAATAGGACTAGGGGAACCAGTCTTAAGTAGCACCACAGAAGGTTTAGACAGGGAATTACAAAAAAATTTCTTCACCAAAATGGCTTTCAAGTATTGAAACAGGCTGTCCAGGGACCTGATGGAGTCACTATCCCTGGAAGTGTTCAAAAAACATGTGGATGTGGTATTTGGGGACATGATTTAGTGGTAGATTTGGCAGTGCTGGGTTAACAGTTGGACTCGATGACCCTACAAGTCTTTTCCAAACCAAAAGATTTTATGATTCTATGAATCATTATTTCTGTATATCTGTCAGCCTCATTTCTACAAATTAATCTTTGTTCATCCAAACAGTCTTTGTGTGCTTGCAATTGAGGTAGCACCAAACTGCTGCACAGTTTCTTGGTTTACCTAGTCCACAGGTTTGCCTAACCCTTCAAGAAAAAAATAAAAGCTTGCCTTCTGGAGACTGAACAAATAACCTACCCCGAATATGAGAACATGAGCATTGTATTCATTTCCACATGACATTTAAGACTGTAATCCATGCTGTGCAGAGTCTGGGGGATCCTCCTTTCCCCATGACTCATTTTACTTCCTGCTTGGCCTCTGAATCTAATTGACTCTTCTAGTTAATTTCATCTGGATTGTCATTATGATTATGACATTTAACAAGATTCCTTTCATGTTTAATACATTTAAATAGTAAATTAAAACAAGAGCTAGCCACTACTGACATTTGCAGAATGTAGGCATTTGCAGTCGTATTTTCCATGTACTATGAATTCAGATGGTTGGAGACGAGTTTTTGGCAGGGGAACAGTACATTTTTTTGGTTTGTTTCATTTCTTATTTACTTTCCCTCTGTAAAGAACTTATAGGCAGTGCAGGAGTCTAAAGCTGAGATGACCCACATACAATCTGTTGATCTCATTAACCACTGAATTAAGTGATTGAATCTATTTGATTGCAATTACAAACTCTACCTCTCTCTCATTAATCATGGCAATAAGACCATGATTTTTAAAGTTATTATGTGGGTGACTGACTTTTTCTAAAATCAGTGACAGGAGTGTTTTCCTGTGTAATTTACTTGAATAACTTTCAGTCATTTTTTTGTTTCCACACAATTCACATATAAACCTAAGAGATGCAGGGGTTTAGCTATGGCTTACTGACTCTGCACAGTTCAAGAAATCCGAGGATTTATGTGTGTGCATAGATGAGAGGCTGAAACAGAGAGAGAGAATAACTACACAAAACGTACATCCTAAAATTGCTTCCTCTCAGGAACAACATTTTGACTGCTAGATAAATTACATTGTGTTTGCACTTTTGTGGAGCAATCATGACATCCAGTGGGCATCCCCCTTACTGCAGGGCACCAGTACCTTGACTTCACTACAGGACGGGTGATGGGTCATGAGAAGAAAATGCCAAGAAAATTTTCAGGGAAATAATGTTTTCATTTCTTATTTTCTTTCTAATTTTTTTTTTTTTTTTCTGAATGCTTTCCAAGCATTTCTAATGATTAGTCTTGCTGTATAATAATAAGTGTTAAACAGTATTTCAAGACCTTAGGATCACAGCACAGCACAGGATGTTTCCTGGCATGCTAAGCCATACAGACCAGTAGTTTTGTCACAAACTCGAAGTAAAGGGCAGCCAGGAATTCAGTCTTCACAGGACTATCACAGGTGCTCCATGATATTCTAGTCTGCTGTGAGTGGGATGTAATAGCTGCAAAAATTTCTTGTTTTTCTTAAAACTGCTTTTGCAAGCTCACCAGCCTTCATGCAAGGGCATGATAAAGGAGAGGGACAGTGTGCAGGCTTGGGACAGAGTAATTTTCTTCATGGCAGCAAAGTTTGGTAACATCAGACACCATAAAGAGGAATCTATTGTGCATGGTGGCTGGTACTGTTGCAAAAGAGGGATCAATTAAACTGCCTGTGGGTGTGCTGATGAATTTAAAGGCCTTGAAACCTTAACTTTCTGCTTTTTTAACTTGCAGCACCATTTACTATGTGTACAACATTTTTCTATCTACAGGTGTTGCTACATCCATCACTTCCTATCCATTCCTCCTCCAAAAGTTCACAGTTGCTATACCTGTGCCTTTGCCAGCTTTTCAGCAGCACACAGGTGCCTGTAGTCTGCTCACCATTCTGACCAGATTTCTCCTTGGAGACAAACATGGCCAACTCACTCCCTTGTTTTTATATTACTGTTTTGGTCAGGATCAGGTCTGGAGCAAAGCACCAGACTCAGCTTGAGTCCTCAAGTCTGACTGGCACCCTTTGAAGTGACTGTGACTGTGCTGGGTAAGGTTATCCCTTGCATAGTCATCATCAGGTTTCAGCTTTGATGCTGAAGGCAAGGGACAGGGTACACCTCCCAGATACAGATCAAAGAAAATTCCCATGCTCAATCCCACTGATTACTCAGGGCAGACTTTGATTCCTTTCTCTGCCATCTGGCAAACATCCAGTGTGGATACTCTGTACAGTTTCTCATTTGGAAGTTTATCTTCCCAACCAGTCCTAGGCAGTCTGTTAAAAAATATTATAGTGTAAATCCTGAGCACCCGGGAGATGTTGGTAGGAATCACTGAACACTGGCTCCAGCTAATCCCTGCAAACAAACCAGCATACAGGATGCTGTGTGTGTAAGGAGAATGACAGTGCTAACTAAAACATAAATTCAGGGTTGTCACTCTGTTAGTAACTAAGTGGCAATGGCAAGAGACACCATCCCTCCTCACCATTCACACAGGATTAAATGACTGTACACCTTTCCAGTGCACAACATTACTCTAAAGCCTTAGGAAGAAAATTAGAGTAACCTTTTCTTCAGCCTGCCAAAGGACTATGTAACCTTGTAATTATCTGGCTTTAGATAGAGGAGATATATTGTAATTTTGTACAAAAAAAGGTCACAGGTTTATGCATCCTCTGACAGACTGCAGCAAGAGAACTATGGCAAAACCTCTCCAGCAGCCCTTTTTAATTTATTTTTCCCAAGTGAATTTAATTTTTAATGTCATCTTTCTGACCTGTATGTTAGAGTATTTATGAACATGTGATTAACAGATACCATTGCAGAAAGCCAAAAGTCTCAAAAATTGTTTGGTTTTAATTGATTTTGGCTCCCTTTTCTAAAAAAAATATCAATATTGCACAAGAAAAAACAGATTGCAGAGCTGAGAAGAAAGACAAACTTAGATGAACTCATATCAGTGATTGACATTCAATAAAAACAGACTGGTTAAAAACCTACCAGCTGCCCTGTCAGTAAAACAAAGCTGTTATTTTGGTTTTACAGACCCAGGTTTTGAGGAAGATGTACAGTACAAACACAAAGCAAAAGAGGTGACTTGCAAGAAAGGAGAATAACACAACAGAGAGACCACGCTGGTCATGTAGTGAGTGGGATCATCCCAGGCAATATACACACTGTGTTAGTCCCCAGCAAGTTTTGGTAGGTGCCCAGCACGTGGGGGTGTTAGAGGGGAGCTGGAGGTGCATACTGTGCTGAGATGACTCAGGAGAAGCTCCAAACTCAGAGCTGACATAACAAGGAGCAATGCACTGCATGCTCATAATTCAAGCTCTGTCTTCACCACAGGTGAAACAGGCTTTGGTGATCCCCTTCTAGCCATGGTGAAGACTCCTCTTGCCTGTTAAGACTTGGGGTATTTCTTATTCCCCAGGAAAGGAGCAAGTCCTTCCTTTGCTAAGTGTGCTGCTTGTATCAGCTCGGTGTCAACACTTCAGATTCCTGCTGAAATGGCCCAGCCTGAAACATTGCTCCCAGCAATGGAAGGCCAAGGACCAATTCCAAGCCATTTGAAGGATAAAGTGACCTTTACCAGTGCACTCTTCTAAGTAAGAAACGGGCCTGCTCTGTGCTGGTGTAAGCTGTTCTGAGCATTATTCTTAGCAGATACTGACAGCAGAGGAAAAATAGCTGAAGAACACTTAAGAAAGCTGTTAAATGTGTAACACCAAACAACCTCAGACAGGAAATGCATACCTCAGACAGGCACAGACTAGAATCCAGTTTGTTTGGGAAGAGAGGGCTCTTAGTGCAAGTCACATGTTGAACAGCTAAAGTGCTGCTATCCTTCTTCAGTCCTATTTTAAACCCTCTCATGCCACCTCTGAAATTGATGTATGTCCTGAAAAGAGGTTGTAGAAGAAACTTTGTTCGGTTATTTGTACTGATAACTGACGCCTAAGGAGATATTTCATTCAAGTTAACAATCTGTTAGTAAGAGCTACAAAATCTTTTGAATTCTGATTCTTTTGCTTTTTCTGGAACCCAGGGCCTCAGATGCTGACACTGTCGAATTTGTTATAAGATTAAATTAGGATGAAAATCTGGAGTTCTAGTTTTGTTTCTAACAGAAATATATTCTCTGCGTTAACTGTGGAGCAACATCCCTCCCATCCTCCTTCTCCATAGCCCTGACCTTTTTACCTCTTCCCAGGTGGGCAACACAAAGGGTCAGGCGCTGCCCACAGCTGGCCATTTGCTGCCCTCCAAGTCCCAGAGCACAGAAAGATGATGTTCTTAATATACTCTCCTTTTCCTTTGTAGGTACGTTTAAATTACCTTTAAACATGTTGAAGTGGTCATGGATCTTCATAAATTGGAAGCCAAATTCTTTGCAAGCAGGTTCTGAATGCTCACAGGGTGGGACTGCTTCACCCCTCTCCCACTTTTGAAGCTGGAGAGGAGCATCAGTTCATGGTGGAGAACTGGGCAGCTTGGGTGAGATGATTAAACTCTGGGGACCACAGAGAGAGGCAGGCCTGGACTTAGGAAAGAAGTGAGCAAGGGCAGATAAATAACCTGTCAAGAAAAAAGTCTAATTGCACAACACAGGCTTGTCATGTCTCTTTTGTCATCCACTCCCTGCTCCCCTCAACATGGTTTCTCTAAGAGCTTGGTTTTTAAACACCTTTTATGTGCCTCCAGCAACATTTTTGTGCTGTGGAAGGAAAGAGAGTAAAATGTGCCAAACAGCATACACACAACTGCCTCTCAGGTAAATATTCCCTTGTGTATTGGAACTAGAAGGTCTTTAGGGTCCCTTCCAACACAAGCCATTCAAAAAATCAGGAACAAAACTGAAGCTTCTTTCCCCTTCCTTTTCTACTCTTAAAAATAAAAATTAAAAAAAAAATCCCCACACACATTAAATTTAGTGGGAATTATAGTGGAGGTACTTCTTCTTTCTTGTAAAGTCTTTAAAGGCCATTCTGCCCTGTTTGCTATCTGTGTGGTGGGGAGTTATGGAGACAATTATGGAGAGGTAGGAGAGGAGGGTAAGGGTGTTTAAACAATATGTAAAAGGCATCTTTGTTTGCTTGAAAACCCTGCTGTATATCCTCATACTTTTGTCCATTCAGCTGCCCCTCCCAAGCTCCAGAGATAAATTAGACTTTAAATACACTCACAGAAGACAGCCTGGTGTGCCCCTATACTCTGACTGGCATGTTCTGACTTTGTGGGCTGAGGTCCTTGCTCCTTTGCAAGGTCTGTGCAGCAGGCATTATCAGATATTCCTCAGCTCACAGAGATTTAGAAAAGCAAATCAGACCACACATTCCCAACCCCAAAGCAACCTTGGTCAAGAGGCAAACTTCTGATCCCTGTATTATTTAGGGAGTTTGAATATAGCACACAAGAAAGAGCTTCTCAGGAATGTCTGGTTAGAAAGCATAAGTGTTGGTAACAGCCTAACACAAAGGAAATTGAATGAGTGGGTAAGACAGTCCACATTTCCTTTTGTGTCTAATCACTAATCAGAAGCAAATTTCTCCAGCACAATTTTCTCAGAATAAACAAGATTGAGAAGGGTAAGCAATCATGATGGGTACAGGCAAAAAATGTACTATACATCAGACTGGCCTGGTTACAGCAAGAGAATTGTCCTTCTTCCTTCACTTCTGCCTTCAAAACAATTTGGTCATTTCAGGGGAGATAATTTTGCTCTCGATTACACCCTTAAGCTGGTGAAAAAATGTAAAACTGACGCCTGAAAATTGAGGGTTTCACGCAAGGCATTTGAGGCAGTGGGACAATGAAGGGCATGAAAAAAGACAATATTTTACTTCATCTGAGTCTCAGACAAACTTTTCTGCTTGCTGCTGGTCTTGGAGCCTCTGGGAGGTTGCTTTTCTGGATTTCTTGTCTAAACTGAACTGTGAAAAATACATTCTTTAAAGTTTTATCTCCTCTGTTAAAACTATTCACTTAAAAGTATCTCACATATAAAGTCTTAATATTTTTCATGAGATTTTTTTATTTAAAAATAAGCAAAGTGTATGTGAAAGGTAGTTTTGCTTTTGACTTTAAGCCTTTAAAATGCAAACCAAGTCTAGTAAGGTCTTCTCTATTAAAATATGGAAAGGGTTTCTACTTTTTTCCAACAATTTAATAGAAGTTTCTCTACCCTGCTGGGTGCATTTGGAAGTAAAAAAGAAATTATATGGAATATATTATTGATCATTCCTGGTGGAACACCAGCAATGATAAATCATATGGAACAGCACAGTTCATTAGACATTGACAGGGTGAGGTACTGCCCTTCTGAAGCATGTGGTGCAGACAGCAAGCAGATGCATTATAAAATGCCCTATTTTTATTTAACTCTTCAGGGGCCCTTAAAACTCAAAAGAACTGGTTTCAAAGAAGTTTCTCTTTCTTTTAGTTTGATTAGGCATTTGTGGAATATACAGTGAAACTGGGGGAAGCTTTGCTTTCACAGGGAGTCTACCGGAAAGCCAGCAGTTTGCTTTTCTGGAAAAACCAAGTTGCCCTGTTTCTACAATCTGATTTCCTTCACATATAAATCCCATCCCTACCAAGTCTTCAAAGAAACAATAATGGAAGTTAGAAATTCAAAATCTGATGCTAACATTGAAAATGGACAATCAGTTTTGGCTGTTGCTATTTACACATCTGATGATGTCGTTGTCAGCATTACTGATGCCGTACTGATGTTACTGCTACTTGCTTCTCCTGCCACTACAGGAATAGTAGAAGCAGGCACAGGCTCCCATACATCACTGCAGCCTGTGACGCCCACAAATGGATTAATCAGCTCTCATTAGTTGCTAGGTAACTGTGCCTTGACCTTCATGTCTCTTCAGCCAAAGAGGGCCGGGGATGTGGAGACCTTTCCCGCGTGTGCTGTGTGGCCAGACACACATTGTCACCACATCTGCTGCTGGCCAAGCTGCACAGCTCATCCCTCCGCAAGCTGCACTACACTGCTAAATAAATTAGAAAACAAGATGACTGTTCATCTCATGGCATTTCTTACAGTTTCTGTCAACACATCTTGTGCTTCTCTGCACCACACTGGGTGAGATGCAGGCATGATTCAGAGGAGCATTCGTAAGGCTCCAGAAGCAGTGGAGTCACGCTTCCTGTTAGTTTCTGTTTATAAATAACTATGGTTCCACCATATCTGGTATTATCTGGGTTTAATTACACATCTTCTGTTACTTATGTGCACCATACAGCCCTTCAAGATCCCAACCAAAATTGTAGAGATCATAAATGCAGGTGAAAAATTGTCTCTGTTCTGACAAATTTACAATACAAACAGATGAATTGTAAAAGGTGAAGGGAATGAAGTGAGATCCCCATTTATTTGGGTCAAGAGCAGGCAGTGAGGCACAACCAAATGAAGAGACTTGTGTGGAGACTTAGGAAGAGCTGTAGCAAACCCAAGACCTCAGCTTTTGCTTAGTTACTTCTCTGTAGTCCAGAGGGAATATCCATGGTCACCACCACTTGACCCAGAAGTTGCTTTTTCACATGGAGACTTTTACATTAATTCCATGTCCTCCTTGGAGTAGGATCTAGGAACAGTGTAATGGACTCCATTTATTTCAGTTAAAACCACAGAAATTCTTGGAAAAATGAATTGTTTTATTCAGGATTAAAGCCTAGTCTGCTATATTAAAAACATACAGACTTCTATTAGAATGAAGACAGACATTAAAATTCAGGAAATAGATAACATCTAAAACTACTGCTTTACTTTTCTTTTTTTTCTTAGACTAAACAGACTTTAATTCAATAGTGACATCAAGATGTCATTAAAATTGCATCAGGAAATTAATGGAGGAACATTAATAATAGGTTAAACCACCAATTAGTCAAATCACCAAATTAATGCAGCAGGAGATTGAATCATGAGATTAAAATAACAAAGAATCTTTACTTGCCAATTCTTTAGGCTGAAGGGAAGTTGCATGTTTGCTTTAGCTTAAACCCACAGTTAGAAGATTTGCCCAAGGCAATAAAAGTAATTAATTTGGTCTTAAGGAGTTACAGAAATCAAGTTGTGGTTTATTTTGAGTGATGATTTAGTGCTAACTCAAGAGTTTTCCTTAAATCTCACCACTGTCATGATGACAAATATTTCCTTTTTTCACCCACATTCTCAAGACATAGATTTACCAGCTTATTTAAAAGGAGAAAGTTTGATGGAAGTAAGTGAATATTTTAAACTTTGTGTCATTTTTGCTAAGCCAGGAATATATCTCAGTGAAATATCCCATACTAAATACAAGATTTGTTTTTGAATACCTTCTTTACATGCACTTTACAGAAGAGGTACACAAGGACATTTAACCCATGCCCTAATTACAAAAGACATATTTCTTTTGAAAATCAATTTGAAAAAGGAAAAGGCTAAAAAAAGGGAGAAAACATGATGGGTGAAAACTCTTCTGTTCTGCACCAAGGGGAAACACTGTTCACAGATCTGACTTACAGTTAAAAGGACCTAGAGAAGAAACATTTGGACCTGAAGCACTTTGTCAGAGAGGATCTTTCCAGACAGCAAGAGTCCAGTTGAACAGCCAAATGTCATCAAAAGCTCCCTCCTGCTCTACCCCCTCAAGTGTCATGGATGTCCCTACACATGCCAGCCCAAAAGACTCTGTGGGCTTTGTACTTTGTCCCCTCTTTGTTGCTGTGCCTGTCTTTGCAAACAATGGCTCAGGACCATGCAGGGGCAGCAAACAGCACAGCTCAGCCCACCTAGACAGGCTTCTGTCCACAGCCCCCCACAAAACACCTGTTGAAGGCTCCTGCTGCCTGAAAATGTCTACCCTTGCAGTTCCAGGCAGTAAATAATTTTCCCAGAAAACAAGCCCAAAGGGACAGTTTCCACAACACTTCTCTCATGTGGTGGCACAGAGATGCCTTATGGCACCAGTCTCTGGCAGCATGTGTGTCACACCAGTGGCTGCAGCCATGGAGGCATTCCTGAAATGGCAGAACATGTCCAAGACAGTTGTGTGTGTCATCCCTCAGCCCACAAAACCAGGGAACTGGGAAATGTGACCATATTTGTCCAAATGGTTCCATCTGGCTTCCAGACACTTCTCCTAGGAAGTGAAAGTATCTTCAGTGTAAATAGCTGGTGGAGGTTTCTGCAGAGCAAGTTCCACCAAACCATGTTAGGAGATCACTAGCTGAACTGAAGTATTTATTAAACTGTATTCTCAGAGCAGCCATTTCTGGAGTGTACCCACCATCTGCAACAGTCACACTGAATTTCAGAAGGGATTATGAGGATAATATCTGATTCACTATTTTCATATAACTCATTTTGGTTTTCCTTTTTTTCTGCAGGCAGGATCACTTGCTGGGTCTTCTTGTATCTGTTTTGCAAACTGCCAGCAGTTTTTAATCACTGACAGTACAAACCACAAGGAGCACAATTGCTCTTGAAAGAAGAACATTTCCAGGGTGGGTTTGTTTGTTTTCTTTCTATAGGTCAGATATACTTTAGATCTTGGTAATCCATGGGCAAGTGATTAAATAAGTTAATAGAGAACAAATACTCTGTTGCCGTACAGAACTGTTTACTAATGGGAGTTTTAAGATGTTGGGAGATTTTACCTCAATGGGCATAAATAAAACTAAACAGATTTGATATGAAGAGATTTAGAGTGAAACAGGAGAAAGGTTTAAAACTTTTTAGTGTGCTTAAAAGTAAGGATAAAAGTCTAGCTCATTATCTCCTTAATATAAAAGTCTGGAAAAACAAAGAGCTAGACTGGGGAAACTAAATCCAGCTAGATCTCTTTTTTTGTTTTTTACGTGTCCTAACAATAATACAGCAGGGTGAAAAGATCAGGACCACTTTATACACATTGTGCTAATTACTGCAAGTACTTAAAGTTGTAATTAGCTTATTATACTGCAGAGAACCTAACATGGCATGTCTTTCAAAAAAAATTTCTCTCCAGATCATTAGTGGGAAAGCTAACAACATCTGCTTCAAATAAAATCAACCAATTAGCGCAGGCAACTTCACATAGTTTGCAATCAGAGAATTATATTGTGCCAAGTGCTAATTTCAATGTGAATTCTATCTCCTTCTTATATCCCACGCTTATCTGCCAGCACAGCTGGTGTTTAACACCACTGACTTCAGTGAAGTCTCCAAAAACTTATGTTAATTTGAAGTAACCTAATCAGAAGTGTGCAATACAGACTGGGCTTGATCTCAGCTTAATTAAAACTGACCTTGTCATTTCACTGCATATAAAACAGCAGAATCTTACCATTTATCACTCAGCTATGATAAATATGCAGCTTACGTGAGAATCAAGGAAGACAAGCACTGTACCAAAGGAGCTATTTTCAGATATCAAAGCTTGGTTTTAACACACTGTAAAATGCCACTCGCCTGTGGCTGCCAGTAAATAATTCAAATAGTTCAGAAAGCCCAAAGTAAGCTCCAAAACCTCCTTCTAAAATTACCAAACAGGGCATCACTGCCAGGCTTTCTCATTTTGATGCTATCAGAATCACACATCAAAAGCTGGCTATTGTCACTGACAGTAGATGTGAAACACAGCTTGTTTTTAAAATTAAGTTTATCCTTGTTCTGTTGTAATGTTACAGTTTTGCAAGCAGATGAGGTGAAAAAGATGAACTTGAAAATGGAAAAAAAATGTTTTGGCAGAGTTCAACATAGCAAAACATAGCAATCAGAAACTAACTTGAAATTACTTTTTTTATTTCAGTTTGTAATTGAAATCAAATAATGACAATATGCTTTACTTGAGTGTTTTTATCAGTTACATTTGCTCTCAGGTGTATGTGGTTGCCAGGATCAAACTTAAGATATCCAAAATGATGATTTCCTGTGAAGTTAATGCTGGGGAGCAAGTTTACACTGTGTGTTCTGACTCAGTCTCTGAAGGACTCTACCCCTCATTCCTCACCCATCTCATGTCTGATGTTACTATATTCCCCTGGGACCATCCCAGCAGATTCCTATTATATTAATAGTAAAAGGAAGGGTAAGACCAACCTTTGTTCTCTACTGGATGCAGGAGGGAACTCAGTAACTGCAGATGAGGAGAAGGAAGAAGTGCTTGACACCTTCTTTGCCTCAGTCTTTTGCAGGACGATGGCTTCTACTCAGGACAACTGTCCTCCTGGGTTGGTAGATGGTGTCAGGAAGCAGAATGGTCCCCCTGTTATCCAGGAGCAGGTAGTCAAAGAGCTGCTGAGCCACTTGGATGTCATAAATCTATGGGCCCAAATGGGATCCATCCCAGGGTGGTGAAGGAGCTGGCAGATGAGCTTGGGAAGCTGCTCTCCATCATTTACCAACAGTCCTGGCTCACTGGTGAGGTTCCAGATGACTGGAAGCTGGCCAATGTGACACCCATTCTTAAAAAGGGTGGGAAGGAGGATCCTGGTAGTTATAGGCCAGTTAGCCTGACCTCAGTAAGGTAATAGAGCAGTTTAAATTGGGTGCCATCCTGCACCACTTACACCATGGCAGGGTATCAGGCCCAGCCAGCATGGGTTTAGGAGGAGTTGGTCGTGTTTGACCAACCTGGTCCCCTTTTATGACCAGGTGACCTGCCTGGTGGATGCAGGAAAGGCTGTGGATGTTGTCTATTTGGACTTCACCAAGGCCTTTGACACTGTCTCCCACAGCACAGTCCTGGAAAAGCTGGCAGCCTATGGCTTGGACAGGAGCACTCTTTGCTGGGTTAGGAACTGGATGGATGGCTGGGCCCAGAGAGTGGTGGTGGATGGTGCTGCATCCAGCTGGGGACAGTCACCAGTGGTGTCCCTCAGGGGTCTGTGCTGGGGCCAGTTCTGTTCAATATTTTTATTGATGGCACGGATGAGAGTATTGAGTCTTTCATTAGTAAATCTGCAGACTCACTAAGCTGGGAGCATGTGTAGATCTGTTGGAGGTAGAAAGGCCCTGCAGAGAGACCTGGAATGGTTGGATGGATAGGTAGAGTCAAATAAGATGAAGTTTAATAAGTCCAAGTCCAAGTGCTGAGTCCTACGTTTTGGCCACAATAATCCCCTGCAACATTACAGGCTGTAGACAGTGTGGCTGAACAGTGCCCAGGCAGAAAGGGACCTGGGGGTTCTGGTGACAACAGCTGAACATGAGCCAGCAGTGTGCCCTGGTGGCCAAGAAGGCCAATGGCTCCTGGCCTGGATCAGGAATGGTGTGGCCAGCAGGAGCAGGGAGGTCGTTCTTCCCCTGTACTCAGCACTGGTGAGGCCTCACCTTGAATGCTGTGTCCAGCTCTGGCCCCTCAGTTTAGGAAGGACACTGAGTGCTGTGCCCAGCTCTGGCCCCTCAGTTTAGGAAGGACATTGAGTGCTGTGTCCAGCTCTGGCCCCTCAGTTTAGGAAGGACGTTGAGACACTTGAGCTCGTCCAGAGGAGGCAACGAGGCTGCTGAGGGGCTTGGAGCATAAACCCTGTGAGGAATGACTGAGGGAGCTGGGGTTGTTTAGCCTGGAGAAAAGGAGACTCAGAGGTGACCTTGTCACTCTCTACAGCTCCCTGAAAGGTGTCTGTAGTCAGGTGAGGGTCGGTCTCTTTCTCCAGGCAGCAACTGGCAGAACGAGGGGACACAGTCTCAAGCTGTGCCAAGGAAAATATAGGTTGGATATTAGGAAAAGTTTTTTACAGGGAGGGTGATAAAGTGTTACATTTGCTACTGCTGGTAGGTATTCAGCTTTTTGTTTTAGATGGGCTTTTTTTGATATTTCATCATGTCCAGAGTCAACATTTCCTCCTCCTGCTCTCTCACATCCTGTTGTTCTTGAAGCTGCAGCTTTAGCATGGAACAAATGAAAGCAGCCTAAGTGACTATGCAAGAAAGATAGGGACAACTGTGTATGAACAACCTTGTCATATGCAGCAACAGGAATAAATAATGAATAATAATCAGACCAAAGATACTGTAGTTCCTCTTGGCAGCATCCCAATGTTTCCTTTTTATCCCTCTGTCTCCAAGACACTGTGAGTCTGTATGCATACTAATGCAAATGTATACTTGTGTGTGAATATATGCATACCTAGGAAACAGGTATAAATCCAAGAGAGCATGTATCTGTTCTTATACATGTAAATGTATCATCTTTGGTATTCAATCCATAATAACAGCTCCCTCTAGAACAATGACTCACATAAAGCAATTGAAAATGTATCCAACAGATCTTTTGAGTGAGGCTGCATATTACACAGACAAGTCAAGAAGGTAACAGTTTATGACAAAACATAAATTAAATTAAATTGATCATCATGGACTCATTGTTAGGACTGGATCACTTAGAGAATAAAGCCAAAAAAAATTCCTTCCAAGTTAGACTTCACTAAATACTGTAGGCGGCAAGATAAAAGCAGAGAAACCTGGAAGCCTACTTCTAATAAAGACTCAATAAATACTCTCACAGGTTAAGTAATAATAGAAGCTCTGAAAGTTACTTAATATGGCATACTGAAATATCAAAGCTACATCCTAGTCAAGCCTTTTTATAAGGTCTGCCTGGTACAAGCCCTGTATAAAAGGGCTGTGAAGCTCAGTGCTCACAGATTTAGCTGCTTTTTAAGAAAGCCTTACTAATTAAAGTGGAAAGATGGCTGGGGGTAAAATTATAGGAAACTGTGAGGTTACATTCACATCTTAACAGAACTTATAAAAGTACAGAAATTATAGGGTAAAATACAACTGCTGCTCCCTGGATGAAATGTGGTTGGCACACTGGAAACCTATCCCATGGTGGTTCCATGTGCACACAATCTGCAATCATAGCACCTGCTAAGGGGGATGGAATGGATCATGGAGCAGAGTGAAGATACCATGGCCAGGCTCTGTTGGAATCATCATAGGGAGGGGACGTCAGTGGTGCTTCATAGCTGATAAACCCTATAACACCTGTCAGCCAGAAGAGAGAGGAGGAGATGTATTGCTGCCAAGGCAGCAGCTGTGGTGAAATCACTCTCCTCAGATGAACTTGGTTCATTATAACCTAACTGTGATATTAGCACACACCTACATCCCAAAGGTACCCCCTCCAAGGTGCAACCACCCCTCACTGTGCAGGTGCTCTATGTTTTATTGACTGTACCTTCAAGAGCAAAATGAGTTACACCAATCAGTAACCAAGATATGCATGACTGGAATGACTCAAGCTCTACCCAAACATGAAGAAATAGTATAAAACTAAGTAGAGACTGGGGAGAAGTAAGGTAAGACTCCATTGTAATTGCTGGGATCCATCAATGAGCTGAAGCTGTCTCCTCCCCCATAGGGATGCCTCTTGGGTAAGAACCACATTCTGTGGCTGAATGCTTTCAGTGGGTATTGGAGCTTGTCTGTGAATTGCTTTGGATATATATTTTGCAGTCAGATACTATCACTGACAGGTACTATCAAACTTTCACTTGTCACAATTTACTATTAATAAAGAGAATAATAAAAATTCCATAAACTGTGAGTGTGAGTCCTTCATGGGCAGTCACCAGCAGCAGGGAACATACTTGAATAATGTAGAAAACTTGGTGAGGGATCTCCCTGATGCTGTTGGTGTGTGTTCCTGGACAAGTCAGTCAGACCAGCCTCTGACCCAGCAGGACTATTCAGAGAAGGGTCTCCCTAAGAGGACACTGACAGGCTGGTCAGGCACAAGGATTTCGGGTTTTCTGGGCCACTGACAGACAAATCAAACACTAAGGGTCAAGAAAATCTCCCTTTTTCATGTGACAACTAGAAAATGTTCTGAGAGGTTTGTACAGTCTTAATTATGTTTTAGTAAATACCTTCTACTTCCTTTAAACTACACAATAATGGGCTAGAACTAGAGAAACCCAAAGGTGTTTGCTATGATTTACTTCCTGTACAGAACCATAAGGAACAGTCTTAGACCTAACAGGACCACAAAAAACAGTCTTAGACCTAGCTCAGAGACTGGTGTTCAAGACTGAAGAAAAATAACTGTGATTGGATAAGACAATTGTTTTAAAGTTAAATAAAATATATTTTAGCTCAAGTCAATATCTCAGCCCACCATCAGGGAAAAGAAAATATTGTTTCAAAGCTTTTTATAGTCTGATATTACAGTGGGTTATGCATTACTTCTTCAGCAATGGCTACATGGCTGGTTTGCAGGGTAAGTACACAATTAGGCAAGGCTGTACTCTAGGCTAGGTAGCAATATTAAGGGGGAGAGAAGCTTAAGAAGTGGCATGGACAAAAACATGAAAAGATGTATGGGAGAAATAGAAAATAAGATTTTTATGAAGGAAGTCAGAGTGGAGGAATGAGGGAGAGAGAAACAGGAATGGAGTGGTAGGAAATAAAAGTGGAGATGGAAGAACAGTAGCTTGGAAGGAGGTGAAGGGCATAATAATTGAACACTCACAGAAAAAAAAAAAAAAGCTAAGCTAATTCTCATGGTTCAAAGGGCAGAAAATTAACAAAATTAACAGCTAAAAAACCAAACACCTACAGCTTTACAATTAATTTTCCCACCTCATCCACAATTATGACCTCTGCTTCAGTGAGACTGTACACAGCGGAACATATGTTAACAGAAACTCCAGCAAATTTTACATTTTTCTTTTCAAATGTAATTGCCTTGCATAAAGACTCAGCCATCATTGTACTGCTGGAACAAACTGGGATGCTGAAACAGAGAAGTGGAAAATAACTTAAGGATCACGTGAGAACTGACCCTGCAGTGGGATAAAAGTCATGGGTACAGAGGTCTCTTTCTGACAAGAATAGGAAAAGACATATGATTGAGGGAGTAAAATTTAGGCCAACCCTCCAAAGGTGACACCACCCCACCCATCTAACTCTTGAGCATCTCCTTCTTCCTCTGCCCATAACTGCAGGCTCTAGCCAGCCAAGAGAGTTGTCTGGATTCAGATAAAAGGAAACATAAACATCCTGGTGGCACCAGCATTGCTGCTCACCTCATGTCTCTTAATATCTTCCTCCACATGGTGGATTGCAGAGGAGAGGAATGGCATCTCACTAAATGTATTGTATTCTACTGCTTTGAATGTGCATTGGAAAGGAGAAATTGATATTAATTATGCATGTAATGATTACAGACATATTAATCCACACATTTTAAAATATTAAAATTTATGTATCCTGTTTCCAAAGAAAAAATGTAATCCAGATCCAAATATGTTGGAGTCCAGAGCATTCCTTTGGTTGCCCTGGAAGGTCACAGACCTCGGCAGACCCGAGAAAGAGAGTTTGAATCCTGGACAGGGGGTGTCTGTCCAGGGGGGTTGCCTGGCACAGAGCCCAGAAAAGACACAGGCTTTGATTTCAGTCCATGGAAAAATCTTCCAACATTGAGAGAAGAACTACAAGTCACAAAGGTGTGAAAACAGTAGTTTAGCACAGCACAGGGTGGAAAATTTGGTAGTTTTGGGATTCTTAGAATGGAGGTGAATGGGGAACAAGATGGAGATTTTAGGGCGGTGCCCTGGGTTCTTCTTGTTCTCCCTTGGCTTCCACCTTCTGATGTGATGTGGGCACAAAGTAGGTTCAAGGAGATTGAGTGAAAGTAGAGGTGACTCTTTTAGTATAGGTGATAGGCATTGGCATGGAATTGTAAATAATAAGTAGGTAACTATCTGTATAAGAAGGCAGCGACCTCCCATCATGGGGGAGTCACCCTCTGTCTGAGCTGCTGTGAACATCTCGGCTGGGCACAGAGAAATTTGTAAGATAAGAAATAACAAACACGCGAGAAACCTTGAACAACAGGATCTGAAGACTCCATGTCATTCTTGTGCCAAGCTCAAAGCCTTCAGAGGGCAAAAAAGACTCACTCAAACCAGCACCCAGACCACCACCTGAAATCTCGGGCCAGAGAGAAAATCAAAACCCGAGACAAATAAATCTATAATTATGTTTTTATATAAATGTATACGTAGATTCAATATGTTCTATTCGCAATGTATTTCTGGCAGGCATGAGAATCCTTTTCCAGCTTTTTAGCTAGTGTGGACTCTGCAGGTCTACATATCACATCCCTGCAGATTGCAGAACACAACAGAGGTTTGATTACCAAGCAGCACTCCCATGCTACAAAAAAAAAACCGGCAGTGTACCACCTCAGTAACAAGGAGACCATAAGGCTCATAGCGCTGTTCAAGAGTTGCTTAGTGTGTTAAAACTGTCTTGAGTTCATCAGACTTATTTTTATATGCATTCATTTTACATGTATTAGGTTTCAGCTTAATCTTGTCATGTGCTTATGAGCCATATGTTTTAGTTTATACAGATTAATTATATGTAATAGCTTATATTTTATTTATTTGATTTCAGTTTCCACATCCATATTTCAGACATGTGCAATCCAGGATGCCCATGTTTCCCAAGAAAGTTTTCAATATCTCTCTCTCTCTCTCTCTCCCCCTCTCTTTTAGAGAGTTCTTACCTTTTCACTCCATGTTTGAATTCAAGTGGCTCTAGTGCCTTGCAATAACAAAAAAAATTAGACTGGCAATATTCACAGCTTTACAGCAATGCATCATTGACATTCAGGTATCCTGACATATTGAAAAACTTGATGGAAATCATCAGACCTATCAGCTCTGAGTTCAATAACACTACATGAAACTGTTCTTCAATGTGCTATTGGAGTCTATGTAAAAAACTGATGGGAGAAGTCTAAACCCATAGAGCCTATTCATATAAATACAACTCAGTAAAGTTGAGCTCTTGTACATAACTAAAAATTGAGCTTCAGTCTGTTGCTGGCACACGCTCAAGGATTTTAAAAAGTACAAAGGCAATTGTCCAAATTATATACCTACTGACAACTGACTTTCTTGAATTATTCAAAAGCAGAAGTTTTTAGCAATCAATGCATCAAGCTGAACAGAGTTACAAAATAGAGTACAGAAGCTATAAGATTTAAAATGTATGTCACCTGAAAGTGAATTGCCCCTGTGCCAGACCAATAATGCTTGATACAAAAAAGTGTGAGTTAGTGTCAGAGTTAGGGCATCTCTGTAACCCATAGTGCCAGCCTGAAGATGGGCAGAGCGGTCAGGGCAGCTGTATATTCTTCCTCAACTTTAGCCTGACGTTCCACTAGCTATCTTTAATTTTGTTTTTAAGAAATCGGTTTCAATAATAGTATTTATCTTCCTGCATTCACAGATGCTCAGTTTTATCCTTCAAGTTCTGGCACAGAGTCCTCTTATCAGAGGCTGTAATATTCTAAGAAAAAATTGTTCAGTTATGAGACATCCATAAAGCTGAGTCCTCTGCAAAAGAATGTAACATATTTGCTTTCAGTCATACTGTCTGAGGACTGCTACAGGAGAAATTGTACTTAAGAAGCACAGAATGTTTTTTGATACAATTTCATATCAAAAAAGAAAAACCAATTATCATTGCCCTATAATTATAGAAACACAATTTTGAGTATGATGTAATGTAGCATTTGGGAAGTTTTATTTTCTTCTGGCTGCTGCTTTGCCCCCATTTCAAAGCTTCTCTAATATTTCATGTGAATTCATAACATTTTAACCAACTTTTGCCATTACTAAAACATAATCTCATTCACAGTGTATATTTAGAAATTATGTGAGGGGTGTGACCCTCACATTCAATTTAAAGTTTTACCCCTCTGGGACAGAAAACAATAGGGAAAGAAGTAGCACTCACAGCAACATATGAACACCATACAGTGGGGATTTACTTAAAGATTTTTTCCTTTTTCTGGAAATATTTTTACTACCATACTCACCAAGTAATACCTTCACTATTGGGTATATTGTCATTTATCCTAAAATTATTAAAGCATCTGCATTATAAATAACTGTAAATAAAATCAAAAGATAACTGTCTTAGGTTTGAAGAACACTAATCCTAACCCTTTATTTTTATCAAAAAAATGGAATTGAGTTCCACATTCCCATTTATGTGAGTTTTGTTCTCTCAATCCTGTGATTCACCTGCTTCCTGCCACTGCAATAAGTAAAACAAGAGCTGTGTTAGGAGGATGAGACAGAGCTCTCAGACTGGGCCAAGCTTTTACAAACACACAGCAGTCCTTAAAATGCCAGCTCTCTTTTCAGTGACATCCTGTCTGCAGTGACAAGTACTGCTGCAATTCTTATTCAGTAGCAACTGTGAGGCTGCCAACAGGTGTCCTGAGCCAAGGTTTCCTTTCATCTATTGTTGCTTAATGGGAACAAAAACCGTTGTAAAGGATCTGCCAACATGATAAAATGCTAAAATTATCCTAAGAGTAATACCTATAGGCACTTTAGCAAGGGAAGCAAAACTGTTCCCCAGAAAAGCTAACCTCAGTACATCATTTACATTTTTGTTTTCTGTCATTGCTTTAATGACTAAAGAGAAATAGAAATATAAAAAGACTTAATTTCTCTAGAAAATAAGAATAAATGCACCACAGAGAAGACCAGCCCAAATATAATGTTTCCTATTTCTCCTTGCTTCCTTTATTGTACAACTTTTACCTCCCATGAGTTATTTTCCTCATTCTCAGGAGAAAAGATCATGTATTTTTGTGAAAATACCTAAATTCTCCCAAAGTTTGGCAATACACAAATATAGACTTTGCCAGGATTTTTTCTACATTCATGATGATCAGGTATACTAAGTATAATTTTATTAAACCTGTTAGGGGGTGCCAAACCCAGTAGACCAAGAAAGGCAAGGCTGCTGCATCTCCATGCCTCCAGATCCAGCCAGGATCCATGTACTTCCAGCAGGTCCTTGCATACACAGTTATACAGCACATATGTATGTAAAAAATCCAAGAAGCCACAGAGCCTGTGATCCCTCTAGAAGCCAACTCTCAGCCCCTCTGGTCACTCTAGTATCTGGCCTAGATTTATGGCTGCTTAAATATTTTGTCACTTCTCTACCTCACCAGTTAGACTGGCTTAATATTTCCTAGTGATCACTCCCTCACATACCCCGTGGCCTGTATCCTACTCCAGTTTGTGGAGCAGACCTACATGCACACACACATGTACACAAAATAAAGATTTCCTCACCCCCAAAAACAGTAATGGGATTTGGTGAGAAGACCAGGAGCCAGGAATGACCAGCAACCTTTTAACATGGAACCAGCCTTTTATCCCTCCTTCTTCACACATTCTTTTCCTCCCCAAATCAGCTGGATACATTCCTTTTCCCCACTTTTACTTCCTCTCTAAAATATCCCACAGAAATCTTGTGCAGTCCCAAAATATGCTTCCTGGCTTCTCATAAGTTTCATATTGCCAAAGGCTATCCAAAAGTTGATCCAGAGACTTTTTCTTCTGAGGCATGGGTATTACTCTCAGACCACAGGACAGGCCACTGTCCCAAAGAAGCCAGGGGAGAGGTTAGAAGGGTACTATAAATATCCCACATTGCCATTGTTCATCTGTGCTCCCATGTCTGTGTGGGCACGAGTGGGGTTTTTTTAACTATTACCCAACAAAACCGATTGCCATGTCATCAGAACATGTAACGTGGGATAAGCAAGAGAGAATAAATGCTCCAGGCTGAGAGAGAAAAGATGTTCAATGCTGCCAGCTGTGTGATGAGCCAGTATTGATCCTACAGAAAGTACATCCATTATACAAGATGCAGTTGGCTCCATGCTGATAAGTCATTGAGGAGAAGGCAATGATACACAAGAATCAATGCAGACTCCCTCTCTCTTTTTCCTGCATGGTAGCACAACAGTATTGGGCTTTCCCATACCAACTCAGCTCTCTTTCATCCATCCACTTTTACTTCCTAGGAAAAATATTTTCCTCATGCACAGTCCTCATCTTTTATTTCTACTTTTCCCATGCCCTTTTTAAGAGACAAGCTTCAGTCTGACCTGATGTGGGAGCTAAGAACTAACCCTACATTACTATACCTTAGTGTTAGCTGCCCCTATCTGATCCCCAGGAGGTTTGGGGTTTTTTTTTCATTTGTACTGCAAAATCATGTACACACTTGGACATGCTTATAGTATGCTTGGCACTGTGTCTAAATGCTATCAACTTGCTCCTACCAGCCTCTACTTCAGGAAAAGACATCATTATAAACATTTATGGCAAAGATGATTCCTTCAGGATTTGCAGAACTGATAGGTCTGAAACTGTCTTGACTTAGCAACTCAAACTTCAGAGAACAGGTAAGAATTTCAAGGTGTCTAGGGAAGGATAGAAAATGACATCAGAATCCAGATTTTTTTTTCAGAGTGATGTAACTTCTTGAGTAAGTCACTGTGCCCTGGTCACCATGATTCTGTCCTACTAATGAGACCATACACACACCCACTTTCACCAAAAATTGAGATACTATGTCACATAGTGAGACTACCAGAAATTTGCTAATTCAAATGAGTAGAAAATGTATCGCATCTGCTACATATGGTCTTTCCCAATCATGTTATGGATGTCTAAGTGTTCATGTGGCAAACATGAAGCAAACTTTACATTATATCCACCAACAGTCCTCTACAATTCCAACAGATAAGTTGATAAAAAGTCATATCCAGACAGTGGATGGAAGCAGGTTTTTTGTGAGATTAATATCACCATGTCATGAAGACTACAATGACAGCATTCCAGAGACAGACTTGATGATATCCTAACTAGATGTTATTTTTCTGTGAAAAAGAACTCCTGAGTTTTCCTTGTTATATTTTTAAAGCTCTTTCTCTACATTTTCCCCCTTTCTAAAAACCTACTTTCTAAACAAGTTAAAATCAAACAAACTTGATCAAGCACAAGTTAAAAAATTCCTAAAGCAGACCTTTCTTCCACTGTCAGCCTCAAATCCCTTCTAAACTACCCAGTGTTTCTCTCCCTTAAAACAACTTGGCTTCTCCTAAACAATATGTCTGGGGAGAGGGAACACACAGAGCTGACATTCTGTTCCCAGAACAGGCAGGAATATAGACAGGCATATTGCTTTGGCAGCTGAGAAATTTATTCCCCCTCCATGCTCATTCTTTCATTAGTTTCCTTTCTGTGACTGCCAACAACATTGCCAATTAGTGCTAATCATGGTATGGACACCTGTCCACAAGAAAGGAGGTTGAGAACAATTACACAGTCATTTTCCAAAGCACATGAAGCAGCTGTCAAAAAGTAATGACTTGCAGTCACTGCTGGCATTAGCTGTATTACAACAGGTGGCCAAAAGGTAAAATAACATTAATGTGATTATCTGCTTTCTTAGTTGCTCTGTCCTGGACTTTCATTCTTCCTTTACATTCCACAGCATTTAAGCTTGCAAAGAGTAGTGACAGCTATAATGTCTATGGAGGTATATCTCATGTTCTTCTACTGAGCATAAGAACTTTGAAAACATGAAGAAATTTATATTCCTCTACACTTCAAGAGGATGAAGTGACAGAGATTTAAGCACAGGGAATTTTAAAATTGAAATCAGAAGTTGTAAATTGGAATTCTATGGGTTTCACATGAGCTTATCTTCCATAATCTCTACAGTTATGCATCATCTAATACGTTCCAAGAATCCTTTTTTTTTATGCACAAGTTTCAGTGAGCTCAGGAGGTGCTGTTTGTGCCAAAACCTCTGCAGATCAGGACTCAGAATCACTTCAAACTTAGGATGAGAAAATACAGACTGTATTTTGGCAAGTAGTGTTAAATTGTGGAAAAACATGGTTAAACAATTTTCTCATCACTGTAAAGGAATTTTTTGCAGAAACTGAAAATCTATTTCTTCATAACAGCATATCACAAGCTGCACATTTGAAGTGTCCCACCTCTTCTTGCAGTCCTTTGCCTCAATTACTATACTTCATTTGATGTTGACGAGTCCTACAGACAACCACTTCCTCAACACAATTGATTCATTGTCGGGACAGCTCTATGATATCTACTGTATGGGCAGAGAGCCTCAGGAAGGATAATGTGCAGGAACAGTAGGAGAAATTAAGCTGGTTCAGAAAGATTTATTGTAGCTTTTGCTAACTCCTCACTACCAGTCCTTGCTAAGTTACTGTTCTTTCCACAGACTCTGCATGTATGATTTCCCACACTCATTTTAAAAGTGAAATGCAAAGCCATCTCTGCAGAAATCTGAAGGCAGTCACTTGGTGATAATCAGCAGGCTCTAAGATATTAGCTGCACTGCACAGACCTCTTGAAATTCAAGTAATAGGATATTTCTACTGTGAATTATTCTCATGGAATGGGATCTGCAGAAGAGAGAGATGAAGAAGACCCTTCATCAGGTTTGGGTCCAGATTCTGAGGTCAGATCCCTCCAGCCGTTGCTGCTGCACTCTCACAGCTGGATGCCTCTTGGCTCCACCTCCTCTGGTCTCACCAAGTCCCAGGAGATCTCTCTTCCATATCATGGGCTTTATCAGGCAGTGCCACCTTTCCACCGTGCTCTGCTGTTCTGTGCTTTCTCCAAGGCTCATCACAGCCGCCTCTGCCCAGGCACAAGGAGACCCTCCCCTGTCAGCACAGTCAGCTCCCCTCCCTTTGGCGGGGAACGATGAGCAGCAGCTGGAGCCCCGCCGTGCCCGGCCCCGGCGCGGGCGCTGCCCGTGGTGCTGAAGCCTTTCCCTCCGTCCCGCCCGGCCTGCCGGTCTGGATGCGGGCACCGCGAGGCCGTGTCTCTGCAGGAAAACCATTTCTCAAGACGTTTCCTGCCTGAACCTATCAGCCAAGAAGCTGCACGATACGGTTTTGTCCCAACAGAATGAGAAAAACACTTCAGATAAATATTGATTCAAGAAATGTCTCACCCACTTTCTTTCTCTCTGGGACTTGGTAGTCTTCCAAAAGCCTCATTAAGTTGTCATTTTGTTGTCTTCAAGTAACCCATGCGTCTGTCAGATTTGGCTTGGGGCTTTGGTCATCTTTATCACAGTGAACCTGGTGATTTCAGTCGTGTTTGCTAAACCTGGGCTGTTTGACTTCTTACCAATAGAGATCAAACTATATGATAATTTTATACATTCTGTATAAAAGTATTTTGTGGCAGAATGAATCACTAAACTTTTCATAAGGCAGATCTGATACCTACTTAATCCACAGATTGAGTTTATGAATTGCTGAGTAAGTCATACAAAGCTAACATAGTGAAAACCTAGATATTTAAATATTAACATTAATGTTATCAGTTCTCTTAAGTACAGGACAGATGATTCCCACCAATAGTATTATTTTGGAGTTTAGTAACTGTACATGACAATCTGTTTTCTATTAAGGACACACTGGTACTACCACTATTTCGAAATGATTCTTTGAAATTTCATTCCACTTCACATAAGATGTACATCCTTCACATAGATGTACATCCTACATAAAAAAACACAGTGTAGATTAGCATAATTATTTCCTCTGGAAAAGCATACAGTGAAACCTAGTGATTCTTACAATTAAAAATAGGAAGCAGATTCTTACAACTCCAATTTCTTGTGGATTTCTGACAATCAGAAACAGCTGGACGAATACACCTATAAGAAAGATATTTACATAGAAACCTACAAAAATTTATGCCCTTGGACTCCACCTCAGCCCAAGTGCTTGGCCATGTTGGAGCAGGCTTGTTAAACTCAGGGATACTGCTCAGACACTTCATACTGCACACAGGCCTAAGTACCTTGCTTAGTGAAGTTCTTAGACAAGTCTAACAGAGAGAAATCAACATTCCATGATAGCCACTGTCCCTTTTGTGCTTTCAGCAAACAGGTCTCAAAATCCAGATGATACCTGAACTATCCTAGAGGCAGCTATGCATTCACCGTTAAGGTTAAAGGTTTTCCTTCCTCTACCATGTTAGCAAAAACTTGAGTTTCTCCATTTCCAAGGATGCTAGTCTAACTCTGTAATCAAACACCAAAATGCATTTTTAATTGTGTTGGAAACAAGTTACTTTTACCATATAAATTACTTCAATGTGCAGGCATTTTTTCTTTTAAGTATTATATCCCAGTCTGACAAAATAATAGTGAGTGTATTACTTCAATTTTCCATCAATTCAGCCAAATTAGGCAATGATTTTGGTGGGGGGGGGGATGAAAATTGTGTGATAGTTGAGATTATATCAAGTCTAAAACTTTCCATAATGTGTTGGTTGAAGACCAAGGGAAGAAATCTGACAAGCAGTCTGATTTGTTTCAAAAGTTCAGTTATTGCCTTTTATCTAGATCCTGCTTGGAAAGAAAACATTATCAAGCAGAAATAGTAATTTCACAGTTGACAAGACTTGGCATTCAACAGCAGTTCTTATAGCACCACAGCAGTACAGAATGTGACTCATCACTCGTCCTTAGGCTGCACAGGCTCATTCTCTGACATCCAACAGCTTCTCCTTTATTTTGGTTGGATAGGAACATTTAGACTCTCAATTTTCCAATGTATTTCAGAGTGATTTACCCAAAACCTGAATTTACCAAAGTAAAATTTCAGCACTTGGACTGGTTGCAATCAATCTTTCAATGAGTGGAAAGCTTAGTAGACACTAGAGACAGTGATTCTTATAGTTGTTTGCACAAATGCTTCATCCTTTTCTCCTACAGTAATGTTCAGGAAGACCACTTGTTGGCAGGATAAAGAAGGTCACTGAGCTGTGTCCAGGTGACAGATTTATTTGCAGTGCACAGTTATATTCCAGAAGGAAGCAGCCAGGGAGTCACCCAGTAGAGATCTAAACTACAGACACATCAACTTTAAAAAAAATACAGAGAGAAAGAAAGGGCTTTCTGAAACCTTTCATCATCAGATCATTTCATGCCAATTGATTTTCTCTGTCCTTTGAGAGAGATTTTCTCAGATACTGGGTATTTTCACATGCTAATATGGCTACCACTGAAATTGCAAGGGAATATCCTTCTTCGAGGGAGGATGTGTTCATTTGATCTCTTTTAGGTCAGCTTTTAGAATGAAGACATAAAAGTATGTGTTTCTCACAGATGACCATCAAAGGGAGTTGATGAAAAGCTCAGATGAAAACCTCAGTGTTACAAGGAGAGGTAAAGCAAGGCAGACAAATTCCATTCTGGATCCTTCAGGCTGTAGACACCTGGGTCTCCAAGAAGATCTAAATCTGCAAAATATAAAACACACTGCCAGAAAAAAAAAATTAAGAGTTTAGATCACAAGGACACAAATGGCACTTCACCTGTTCAATAGCAGCTCCACTCTCTGTACAACCAGAGCACAAATATGACTGTGCTAGGGAAGTCTGAAGCAACAACACCACATCTGTGCTACTCTTCTGCGTAGTAATGAGTGATTGGCACAATTCAACTCCTTCAAGTTGAAGCTACTCAATAAGGGCCAACATTAACATTAATTTAAGGGCAACATTCCCTTTGTCAATAAAGGTCACAAGATTTGATCATTCTGCATCTGCCCAGTTTGGAAAAAATTAATTTGCTCAGTGAAAAAATAAAAAATATTTTAATCATTAGCAGTATTGCCCTGGTAATAAAAATGTGATGCTTCACACTATCCCCACCCCCAGCTGAGAAATTCATTCTAGTTTCTCCTAGTCATGTGATAAGCTCTTTACTGTAAAAAAAACTATGAGCCTCAAATTAATTATATGAACCAGAAGGACTGGTGAACTTCCGGTTTGTACTAAAACTCAGAAGCTGAGCAGAGATCATTTGGACCATCAGCGTGGCTTTAACAAAGTAAAACAGACCAAACTGAAAGGGGAAAAAACTATCCTGATCTGCAAGTTTGCCTGCAGAGAGCCCTGAAATGATAGCACACTGCAGCAAAAGATGCCTTTCTTCTTGAAATTACTGCAAGCTGACCTTATTCAGAATATGAGAAACACTGCAGAAAAAAAACACCAAAACATGGCACCCCTCAAAATAATAACACACAGTACAGAAAATTAGAGGAAAAAAACAGTTACAATCACATTCTAACCACGTTTTCCTCTTTGATACAACAAATAACTTCAATTTTCAACAATGGGAGTTACTCAAATACAACAAATGGAAAATAGTCCCCAGTCTGCTCAGAAATTGGTGTGAATGGAAAACACAGATTACAGGCAACAATAAAATATATTTCTACTGATAGCTCACTTTTCTTCTGTTGTTCTCGTTCCAAGTCAGGGAATATGTCCCTGTATCTCTTTCCTCTTTCTTCTTTCTTTTTGGGAGGTATTTTCCAATTTTTAAATATTAAAATTCAAACTCAAAATACACACATTTGGCACTTTGAAAATTCTGGTCTTGAAGAGGTTTTGGATAGAAAAGTGGAAAGTGTCTGCTTTTTCACAATGAAGCCTTAAAAAAGCATAGAGGAAATAGTGGAAGTCGTTATCAGAATATCTCAGCTTACTGTTTATGCTTCCAGAAAGCAAACATATAAAATGAAAGCAATGTGTGTCTTGATACAATGTAGCAATAATTTCAACAAAACTTTTCAAAACTTTCATCAAATATTTTAATTCGATTTAAAAATTCTATCTCTAGGTTCACAGCATTATGCAGCACTATCATGCGTAGACTTCATAATATGATCTTCAGGGGCACAATTGAAACAAAAAATCTGCAGAATATTCTTGGATCTTTCCTGTTCCAGAGAGAACCCTGCAGTCAGACACATGTCAGCTTTCTCCCTAGGGAGATGTCAAAGTCTGGACAGAGACTCTCAGAAACAAAGACAGCTCTTTATTGAAGACTATGTAAGCCAAGCTGTCCCCTGTGCTTACTCAAGTTCTTTTATTGGTTTTTTTTCAGTCTTAAGCACAGCTATCCCCAGAAGTCACTTCACAGCATAGTCAAGGAGACATCTACTCCCCATGTCAGAAATACCCAGTTCATCTGCTCTGATGAGGATGAAACTTTTTCCCTGCATGGTAAATATCAGGTTGAGCTGTAGATGAGGCACACCAGAGCCCAGCTAGCAGAGGTGAGACTTCTTTCTGACCTAAAAGGACATCATTTTTCTAATGTGAGTACAATTTTCTTTTTTATTTTTACTTTTTTCCTAGTCCCATACCTGTTTCTTCTTTACATGAAGCCAATTATCCATATCAAGTCTAAAGAACATGTTTCAAAGTCTTTGAATAAAATTTCTTTCCATTGAATTCTTTTTAAAAATAAATAATTTAAATTTTAAAAAGCACCATGGACAATATTCCAATTAACTTTAGGAATTTTGTCAGAAACAACCTGAAACGTTGAACCCCAATTCAATATTACAGTGTCTTGGATTGTGTCATTTTTAATGACTTAAAATTAAAAGTACCAACAATCTCACAAGATATAATCTTCTTTTCTTTCTCATCAAAATATTCAGATATTTCCTGCCTTGCATCATGTTAGACTAGACTGAACAGTCAAATATTTTTGATCACACTTTCCACCCTGCACTATTCCAAGAAAAGCTTAATCATGTTATGACATGCCTATGACCAGTAATGTGATGAGGGGAAAAGGAGAAAGAATTCATCAGCTAACAGGAGAAACTAGTACAGAAGAACATATGAAAACCAAGTAGAGAAAACTGTAACAGAAGAAATATAATTAAAGAGAAAGCTTTTTGGAAAGTTAGACATGGAGAACAATTTCTTATTCTGAAATTTTCCTGTTTCAACATTTCATTACTAGTCCCTTGGGGCTGTCCACACAATTGCTTAGGAACCATACTTATTTATGCATAACTTGGATCGTAGTTCAATAAATCAAAATAATTTGATTCCAGTCATAACCATTTAATATAACAGATGAAACTATTCCAAAAGCCTATTCAGAGAAATATAAAGAAAATTATTTGTCACTTATACTTTTGCCATCAACTTTAAAAGAGCTACACGGGCTTTTGAAATTTTATGGCTGCCTTTAAAAAGATGGCACTAGTGAGCCCATATATCACACATTAATTTACCCCTATCATCTTCTAAGATGAAGTTCTGAATATAGCTCCAAACTAGGATTTACAATCATTGTCAATAAAGTCTGCACATTACAGAGATTAGTGGAGTAGAAAATAATGAAGAAGACACTTGCCCTTACAAAAGGTTTTCAATTGCATGGCAAAGTGGCTTGATGCATTGAAAAAAACTCCTGAAATATGACAAAGGACAGGAGGCAGATCACATCTACTGGATAGGAATTCATTGGATGGACAACATGGGAGTTGTCAGACTGAGTAGTGTGAAGGGTTGCTTCAGGCCCTGACACCAAAAAGGGGGGATATCAAGCACTAGAGTAGGGATTTTGCTGCAGTACAGGGGCTTGGCCAGCTGGGAATAGTATGGTTCAGTTGTCCATGGTGATATGGAGCACATTCAGAGAAGACAGGAAAAAAAACAAAAGACTTGACAGAAAAGCTTGTGTTACAAGCCTTAAGGTCTCAAAATATACCTTATGAAAGACAAAACAGAAAAGACTTAAGCCTGAAGGGTCAAACAAAGAACAGACTTGGTAAAGAGCAACAAATATATTGATTAGACGCAAGGTCAGACAAATGAAATAAGGTCTGATTTGCTGGCACCAAGAGGTAATTATCAGAACAGTTTATCTTCAGAATGAGATATGGTCGTTTGTATATTACACATTGAAATGAGAAGTGTGTGAACTGCCAAGGTGGTGCTTTCCAGTCTTGGCAATCACAATTGGATAGGAAAAGCAGAACTGATGATCATGGTTTAACTCCAGATGTCAACTAAGCACCACACATCTCCTCGTCCACGCTTCCCCAGTGAAATGGGGGAGAGAACCAGAAGGGCAAAAGTGAAAAAACTCATGGGTCAAGATAAAGACATTTTAAATATGCAAAAGACACGCATGCAACTAGATCAAAACAAGGTTTTCAGTCCCTACTTCCCATGAGCTGGCAAATGTTCAGGCATCTTCAAGAAAGTGGGGCTCCATCACACATAGGAGTGGCTTGTGAAGACAAACACCATCATCCCAAACATTCCTCCCCACTTTCTCCTTTTTCTTCCAGCTGTATATGCTGAGCATGACATCACATGATATAAAATATCTCTTTAGTTACTGGGAGTCAACAATGCAATCTGTGTCCTCTCTCTGACCCTCTTCCCTTCCCTCTTCCAGGACAAGACTCCTCTGATCACATGAACCATCTGTTGAGCTACACTACAGCAGTGCTTACTTTTTATTTCTGCCTGCAAAGAGAGCTGATGTGTAGACTACCATGGATGTGTAGTCTCAACTGTTGGGTTTGATTTGATGAATTCCATGCCTTCTGACATCTAGGTTTATTTTTTTTTTTTAGATTTGTCTTCAAACACTATCCCAGGGTCAGGGAAGTCCAAATGTCACTGGCACAAAATAACACAAGGAAGTAATTCTAAAACACCCTTATAACAAATAATTACCTCAGCCATACCTGTTTTTATTTAAGAATACTGATTTCCTGCTTACCTTTCCCAAAAGAAAGTGTGAAAAATTCTACCCTGGCTCATCTGTGATAGCAAATTTGGCTTGCACTAAGGTTCTTCTGCTTCTATATCAAAGGATAATAATTATTTTTACTTTTTTAACCCAGGACTATGCAAACAAATGTTCATAGTCATATGTAGCATTTTTCCAAGAAGCCAAGTATTTAGCACCCTCATCCTGTGACCTTCAGTGAAAATGAAAATGCTCACCACCTTACAACAGATGCCAATCAGCTCAGCAATACCCACACCATTTTTATCACATTACTACATTAAACACAGAGCAGCATTTAGTGAAAACAGAAATTTTGTGAGGAATGTTTAAGTTGCAGCTGGGGGTTTATTTTTAAAAACAACAAAAATGTCAGTGATCCAAGGATACAAAGATATGTGGCACGATGCCTGTGTCTCAGCCAAGGAAACAGGAACAGATGACACCAAATATGCTATAGGCTGTTAGTTAGAGGAGCTTGCCAACAGTGCAATGTGTTACTACACAGGAAGCCTGAGTTCAGGAGCAACAAGAGCTTGTTGAAACTGCAGCTGAAATGGTGTTCTACAGAAAATAGCTTTTTCACAAAGCAGTTTTTAAAAAACACACCAAAAAAACCACACGCACACACACAAATTTCATTTAAAATACATTAGGAAAGAAAAACTCTTTTCTGAATAGAAAAGAAACAGGTTTTGATGGTTTGCCAAAAATGAAAGGGATAGTTGAGTGTCACATTTACTTGCTTCCTGGCTTGAAGATTTTTCTTGTCAGTGATGCTACAGGAATCAAAAATGTAATCATGCTTCAGCTTTTTATTTTTGCTAAGTTTCTGCCCTGTAAATTTGCTTTCATCACCCTTCAACAGGAAGCAGTTAATTTTCAAATAGCTGTAGCAACATTCACCTGGGTGTCTCCTTTCTCCTGTTCCTGGATATGACAGAACTACATAACATTTAAACCAGCAACAGCACCAAAGGCAAAATGCTGTGTATCGTTTTTCTTTAAACTTGCAATCATGGACAATTCCACGTGGAATTACAAACAAAGCAGTCTTTAATTAACTACTGTTGAAATATACCCTCCTCCCACGAGCTCCTCTCAGAACAACAAAGCAGAAAATGCTCAAAAACAGAATTTTCATGCTATTTTATAAATTAGCCTTAGAGGAATGGTGGACCTCCTGCCTCTAGGTATAGATTGTGTTTTTTGGGTCTTATACAACATTCTGTGACAGCTTGCAGCACCTTTATAAAGGCTGGCAAGGATGAATTTAGCCCCTGGATTCTGTGACCTAAGCTGGCTGGAGCCCAGCAACACTGGATGGGGAACAGTCAAGGGCAGTGGCACAGGCAGTGCACTCACAAAATATGCATCAGCTCAGCCACAGCCATGTGCCTGTGTCTCAGGCATGGGTCTTGGCAAGAGCACAGGAATCTCTGCTTCAGTCTGTGAAGAAAGCCCTGAAAAGAAGGGGTGTGGGTGGCAAAACCCAGCCTGATCCTACTGCCATCCCATCTAGAGGGCTCCAGCCCCTGGGGTGGCTTTGTAGGACAGCTGTAGGGCAGTTTATTTGAAACTTGTTTCTAAGAATTTGTTCATTGTATGGTAGCATTTGTTGTGCCTGCTCTGGAAATAACAAAGACACATTTAGATAAAGAGACTCTATTTTCTTAAAATAAATTCGTTAATGAACCTGATTTCATAATCCTTACAGTATGAAAAAAGTTAAGCACTTACTGGCCTAGATGCAGGTGACAGGAAATGAATTTTACAAAACATGGATGGTGCAACTAAGCAACAGTTGTACCTAGTTAATATTCACACTGAAACATCAAAAATAAGATACATAAAAACCTTTCTGACTTTCAAAGGCAACTTGGAGGGGGGAAATGTCATTGTAAAATCAGTCTGTTTTCAGTCTCTGATTAAGTCACCTTTCAGGGGCAGTATTTTTAAGATTAAAATTAAAAATGTCAGTAGGAGCACAGTCATGACAGAGATATGATGCCAGTATTGTAGCTTCCCTGCCCCACTAAGGGCTTTAAATCACCAGTGTAGATTTCCTGCAGGATGAGAAGTGATAAGGAGCATTGAGGAAAGGCATTGGCACTTTGGGGTCAGTTGCCTGCTCTTCCAGGAGCAATTGCTTGAACCTCTGTGGCACCCTTTTGACTGGGCCTAGGGCTACCTTGCAAACCTTTGCAATACCAAGTAACCCTCTTTTGATCCATTAAGTCTATGGGCTCCTAAAATGGCCTCATATTTAGGTTTCCTCCTCCAGGACTGGGGATGCCAGGCACTCACAACTCCTCTGCTGTTCCTGAGACTAGTGGCAATCTGTAGTGAAACAGCAATCTATGGTGATCCTTCTATGGAAGGATTCAAGTACTGGACTTCTCCAGTGTAATCAGATTATGGGAAATTTTTTAGTGTCCTTCTGTGATACTATCAGGCATTGGGTGGAGATATAACTGAAAATTGACTGAGCTTTTAATCTGGGAATGTGGAGCTCTGAATTCTCACAAATACTGTTATTGCATATTTATAAGATAGCTTTAAAGAGTGAGTCAACAAAATCTATCCCTGGTGTGCTTATTATGATGCACTGATTTTTAAAAATGGGTTGAGAGACAACCTGAGGACTGGAAAGTGTATTGTACAGAAATGAATAGGTCTGTTTAGACAAATAGATACAAGGGGCATTTGTGGTGATTTCCTTCTATTTGGGCCCAGGCAGGTTTTCTTTCCACAAAAAGGTATATATTCTTTTATTCTCTGCATCATTCAAGTAGTTGCGAACCCACCTTTTCCTTAGTATTGTGTGACAGCCTGCTGAGGAAATGGCCCCAAAATAATGAGGGATGGGATTCAGTGAAATATTGTTCATATTTTTACTGCCACACAGACCTACACAAAGGCTCCACAATAGCAGCAGCATTCTGCTGATCTACTGATTTTATTCTGTGTAAACCCCACAGAGGCACAATAAGAAGAGCAATACAATAAAGAAGCCATATAAAGCCTTGTGACTGTGCTTATTATGACTTTTTCTTTAAATAAGACAGACCATGAGAAAATAATGTGTCCATACAGTGCAGTATTTCGTCTCCTCACAGAAGAATAATTCATGAAGGGAGCACTTCAAATCTATTAAAATATTCCCACTTCCTCTTCCACCAGCTTCCATTAAGAATAGCAAGAAAGGTTAAAGGTTTAATGGATGTTGAGGTTGAACTTGCTGTCCTTTTCAGACCCTCCTGGACAGAGCCAATGGCCACCACTCACACTGTGCATTAGCACTGCCTGAATAAGCTTCCTATATTTTGCCTGACTTTTTGATTAACAAAGATTTTCAATCTCTAAGGCTCTGCAGCTCAAGACAGGATCTTGTTTTCAACAGCAAAAATATACTTTGATTTATTCTCCTCTTCAATCAGGGGAATCAGGTTTCTAAAACTTGTATTTCCAGATTTTGCAGGACTGGGTAAAGCTGTCAGGAGTGCATTGAATGTAGGTATTCTTCATCTCCCACCAAGGCATGAGATTCCATTGGAATGTGACTTTTTCAATGCTGACAAAAAATGTCAGTATTTTCAGGACTCTGAAACATTTTGATATGGAACTTAAAAGCTGGATATCACACCAGTGAGTTCTGGCTCAGCAGGACACAACAAACTGCTGTCACATTATCTGAGCCACCCAGGGAGGTCACTGCCACAGAATATGGAATATGGAGAATATGGGGCCCCCAGAGCCCCTTTCAGGGCAGGTTTTTCTGGACTTTAAAACTCACAGCAATTCAATCTGGAGCAAATCCCAAAAGCAGAAATCTTCCTATTATTCACTGAAAATGCATCAAAGAAGAGACACATCTATAAGGCATTCAGATTTTATAAATTGGCATTTTTCAACAAAGGCATGCTTTTTCAGGAAAGTCCAGGCCAGCTCTAATCAGGAATGCATCTGGGAACCAAACATTTTGTCAGATCTATGGGCAAGATGGATTTAGCCAAGAAAGGAAAGGGATGTGATCAGCAATCCAGAAGATCAAAGGACATGGAAAATCAGAAGAGGATAGAATCAGCCAGCAAAATTCTTTACTTGTAATTAAAGCAGTTTAACACCAGATCTGATTAGAAGCAGAGTGTTTACCAGTGAAAACCACAGTTCTGGACAAAAGGGGCTGCATTACTGGGAGCAGAGAGGACCTAAGCAACCACAATCTCAGTGCACAGCTTTGATTACACACTTTGAGGCCAGAAGCAATGAGGAGAAAGTAGGGACTGGGACCTCTCCTTTTCTACTACCAATTCAATGATTCATTACCAGTGTATGAGAGTATCCTCAAGAAACTGAAGTTTATTTCCAAAGAAAGTTTCCAAATAAAACCAACCAACCAAACAAGACTCTGTGGGTCCTGGGGAGCAGCCACAGTTCAGTTGGACAGTAAATTTAATTTTTCAAAAGTAATCTTGTTTACATTGTCTCCACATTAGCCTCTAAAAAATTAGAAAAATAAAAGCTGAGATCCCCAGAGCATTATTTACAAGAAGGTATTGTCAACAGGCAATAGTTCTATTGTGCCTCTGAGCAGGGGCATTTTGAGCTCTGTGTCGTATTTTTCCAGCCACTAAATGGTTATGACTTCTGGCATAAGGCTGGAGATGCAATTTCAAACCCCTTCAAGCAGAGAAGGAACTAAACTTGGCTAGGTTACTGCCTGGCTGGGTGACTGGCTGGATCACTGCCCTACTAGCCAAGTTACTGTACGACAGAGAGAATTTGGGTCTTTACTGCACCAGTGGTACCCCAGCTCTGGGGCTGCAGCCACCTTCTCAATAAATTAGGCTCCAAAACAACCATCTTCCCCAGCACTCACTCCACCTGGCCTACACCACCTGTTCCACTTTCACTCAGTACCACCCTTTCTCTCCCTGAACCCAAACCCCACCCAGAAGCTGGTTACAAGAGTCTCTTTACCCTGGATATAAACCCCTCTGTCGAGGTACTTACCTGAGCCACAGGACAAATATTTCCACACGGATGTTAATTGCCAGAAACCACTCACTTCATAGCAGTGACACTGCCATAAATTCAGAGACTAGAGAATAGCAGTCTGTAATTGCCCCAATCCTACTTGGATTACCAACTAAACACTAGGCAGAGGGGAGAGAAAAAAACAGTTTTTAAGAGAAAATAGTTCTTGCTTAAATGTTTTCCCACATGGAACATCTGATGCATCAGAACTGCTAACATATCTGCAAGTTAAAAGTTGTTTCTTAAAAAAAAAAAAAAAACATAGCATTTTCTGCATTTTCTCTCTAAATTGAAACAGTCATCAGATCTACATCATCATCTACATTCAAACAGTCATCAGATGCTATGAAGACTTGAGGGAACATACAGGGACAAGGATGCAGTGTACATTGTTCTTACTTTCTTTCCCTAACCTTCAGACCTTTATACAATGGCCTTCATTACACACTCTGTAGCTGGAATGTCCAGGCTTTGAAGTGCAAAGGGTAGTCTACTTTTCAACCAGCAATTTAACAATTCTGGCACTCCAGGATCTTCTGAATTCTACTATGCACAGGTACCAAGCCTCTTGGTTTGAGACCTCTGGAACAAAGGGGGCTTTGTACTGAACAAGGTATGAATAATTGTAATATGTGATGTGCAGTAAACTAGTAGCTGCATCGTCTGTGCCATCTGGAGAGGCAGGGATTTATACAAGCTTTTTGTGAAACCAGAATGAAGGAAAAATTTCACTGTAGGAATAAAGCTGAACCTGTACAGCCATGCAGGATTCAGGTGAGTCTTGGAATAGAAATGTCTCATGTGAATATTTGTAATTAAGAGACAGTGCAGTATGAGCCCTCCAGACATTGCTGTCACATACTCTGAGCTGGACCCAGTTAGAAGCAGCAAGTACATACTCACCTGCTGGCTGCTGGAAATTACTGTCTCTGGGAGACAGAGTAAAATCAATTATTCACATCTCCTCTCTCTCTGTTACCCACACTGCTACCAGCAGACATGGAAAACAGAGAAGGTTAGGGTTTGATTTTAACAGATTCCTATAGACTACCTTTATCTGTCACTGGATAGAAAAGCTTTAAAAGGAAAAATCACTGTTCCACTTTCAAAAACAGACAAGGAATGTTTAAATGGTATTAACATACCTCCTCCTGATGTCCTGTCTCCATTTATCACACCTCCTTTCAACAACACTGCACTTCCTTTAATCCATGTAACTGTCACTTGAGCCAATTTGGGGAACCAATATGTTAACTGTTTATTAATTGGGTTGACTCCTTATCCATGTTTAATATCAAGCCACAGACCCTTTTCTGAATGCAAGGGGGTTTGTTATTCATCTGTGTACTTTGCCTCTACCCTGGCCAAACACTGGGCATTGGCAGTGAGCTGAGAATGAAACATTATTGGAGACACTCTTCTGTTCCTGTTAGTGATGCTTCTGCCCTAGTTATTCCAGTTCCTATTAGCACCCATCATCTTGTCACCTCCTAGAGCTCAGTTCTCCAGGGGACCGATAAAAGCAAGGGAAGTCATAACCAGGATAAGACTTTCTGAAGCAGATCTCTAACAATGAGGACAGGTATTGAGACACCAAAGATTAACCAACCACACTTCAAATAATGCTGCTTAGAAGAAAGGAAACAAGAATAAGAGGAGGGATGAGGGAGTGTGGGGGATGCAGCACAGGCAGCTGTCTGCCAGCACTCTTATTGCAGATCTCCCAACCTCTTCCAGGGGGAGAAGACACAAGGCTTGAAACTGCACATCATCAATGCTGCAGAGAAAAGGAGAACTATGTAAAACAATGCCAAGGAGATACAATCCATCCCTGGAAAGCCTGTGCCTGAAAAATATTGTACAGGTGTTTCTCAGCAGAGCTGGGGACCTCTTGTGTGTCTGCAAAGAGTGGCTGAGTTGAGAAACAGATGAGAGAAGTAATGGCTCCTTGTTTCATCTGTCACGGGTCACCAAAGGGGTCTAAGCTGCGCACAAGCCAACTCCCAAAGCGCACGATCTGGGAAGAGGCACACCTCAGCTTGCAGCCTGTTGAAGGAAACCATGTATGGAGGGAAGGAGCCACCACACATTTGCTGCTGCCAGGCTGGGGTGGCCCTTCCTGCTGTCTCACCTCTGATGGCAGTCACTGTAGCCAGCCCTGCACCCAGGGACATGCCAGACATGGCCAAGTGAGAGCAGGAGGTGCAAGGGGGCTCTGGGAGCTCAGGTACAGGTGGCCAGGGCGGCTCAGCAGGAGAGGCTCAAGCAGGGCTGTAACCAGCGCTTGCAAACAAACCTGCTGCATCTCACCTTTCAGGCACACATGAAGGGAAGGCGATGCTGATGACATTTGCTTATTCACAGCTGGGGAAGCTTAATCAAAAGACAACAAGAAATGCTGTTCAGTTTTGCTTTCTATTCCCTTCAGTGCTATTCTTCTTACTTTAAAAATGGATGTCATAGCAAAGATTTATATTTAATGCTTTGCTTGTCAGAGACAGGAGAAATGAGCTGCTGAGAAGCAAGAAACTCTGAGAGTGGGGATGGGGATTTATCCAGGAATGAAGAATTTTGGGACTAGGTCCATTTTGAACTAATTTAACTCAAACTCAAGCCACTGCTCTGCTCACTCGGTGCAGGGTCATCCCATGCACCAGACTCTTTTCTGCAAGACTGTGGGGAAGAATGAATTCAGACTTCAGAGGAAACCATTTGAAGGGGAAGAAGGAAGAATGTTCAATCTGTCTTTAAACAATTTTACCCAGAGGACTGTTTCCATAGAAGGACATTGTGTATTTCTCCTATATAATACCTGAGAACCATTACTTACCATTTGTTTGCTGCTAACGAAATACATGTAGCAGTGCATCAAAGTAACAGTGATTTTAAGCAATCTGTCAATAAATACAAACATTTTTAGTTTCTGTTATGCACCTGAAGACCCACTCCAGTTCTTCTGTTCACCTTTGAGATTAATTATGGCACAACCTGTAACAAAGTATGTCACATCCAGCAAAGACTGCTAGAGGACGTACTGTAGCTCACTGTTTTGCATTTATATATTTCTATTTATTCCCACTTGCACACATTTTTGCAAACTTTTTCCCATTTTGGATTTCATCTCAACGGTACACTCATGAGACAATGTATCAGTCCCTCCTGTTCCATGTGGAGGTAATTTCATTTCAGTTTCATCCTCATTTATGAGAACATGGTATTGAGCAGATGACCCAGAAATCTCTGGCTCTCACTTGGGCAAGGCTGGTCATGTTTGTCACAGCCTACCTGTGAAACCCAGATAAGCCTCTCCTGGCTGTTCAGAACAGCACAGTTCCTCAGCTACACTAATGCCCAATGACAGCTCACCTGTGGTCTATTTCAGACAATTCTGCCCTAAAATATATTTTCCACCAGCCTTGTTTTGACTCACACACGCAAGTTTGCTACTGAGCCAGTGCTCTCTGTCAGCGTAATACTCAGAAACAGATAGTGCAAGCAATAAAGGAGTTATGGAAGGCTACAGAAGAGAAGCTTTGGGAAAAAGAACCACAGATAATGTACATTTTACTGAACCCATGTCTTTTAATGAGGTACCCTAAACTTAAAATGCTGACTGGGTAACCTTCTGAGGTCCCTGTCTGGTTATCATGAATATAGTATCTACCAAGCAGGATATGTTGAACCTTATTCTCTTGTTCACTCTGCAGGATTGTTGCAAATTTTATTTTAGTATGTTTCTGGTCTAGTTTAATAGAAAACTTCCATCCACAAAAATATGTATAAAAGATCTCAAAGTGGTTAATGTTCACGAAAAATAAGGAGAAGCTGCAGTGTCATGGTTTCCTTCTGATCCTCAGCACAGCAGCAGCACATACTGAGTGACAAAGCAAAAAATTTAGTGGGAGAATTAACCTCTACATCTATTTAAAAATGCAAACAAATGTCAGTCTTGCTTTGGGTCATCCTGCCTTTTCTTGTGGACCATCGCCACCCAGATGCTGATTCCTTCCATCTGCTTGTGTAAAAAAAAGTTTCAATGTGATATTAAAACCCACCAAAAACTGGGTCATTTACTGAACAGCAAGGGAAAGAGCACACCTCATTCCTTGAGGATACTGCAGAGGTATGTGACCTGCTTTGCTCAGCCAGCTTTTACAAACCACCAAGAGACACCCCTTCTCTTCTCTGGGCCATCCAGAGGACTTTTATCTCTGCAAATCTCCCCTGCTGCAGTGGGAATAAAAGCAACTGAGTGGCTCAGAGTCAGAATCCAAAGTTGAGAGAGGAAAAGTGCAGCCTAAAGCAACTTCACCTCTGCTTGCCTTCTGCCTCTGTGAAGCACAGCCATCAAAGCAGCACTAACACGGCGGCGGCACCGAGCGCGCGGCTCCGCGCACGGCACCGCACAAGGTCGTGTCATCCCAGGGACTGAACGAAAGGAAAACAGGGAAAACATGCTCATCTTCCTGCAGACTTGCATGCCCTGAACACTCAGCCTCCTGCTTCTGGGGTCTTCCAGAGAGGCCGTAGTTTTCTGCTTTGGGGCTTTTTCCTGGGGAAAGGTGACTCGGAAGTAAAATGGTGTTGTGGGAAGGACCAAATGGTGAATCATCCCTGGCCACCTCCTTCATCTGGGCTCTTCTACCAGTGTTTTGGTCTCTCCTGCCAGCTTCTTAGTGTCTCCTGGACACATCCAGACCCCCAGATGAAGCAGGGCTCAAATCCCTTGCTTTCCACCAACTCCTGGGGCAGTTCTTCCCCCAGGAAGAGACAAGCAGAGGAAGCTGAGTCCAAACCATCCAGGGAGAAGCAGCTGCTGCCAAGAGTCCATGGGGATGCAGGGGACAGAAGAGGCACCTCTCCCTTTACACCAGCTGTGTTTCCCCACCATCAACAACACCCCTCTCCTCTCCTGGCACCCTGCTCCCAGCAGGGGAAAAGAGCATGCAAGAATTTGAAGCTTAGCATGCTGACTACCTTGGGAAAGATAAATTGAAACACAAAACAAAACAAAACAAAACAAAACAAAAAAAAAAAAAAAAAAAAAAAAAAGAAAAGAAAAACAGGGGGCTTTTCCCACTCTCAGCAAAAATTCAGCCTCTGCCTGGAGAATGGAGGCCAAGAGAAAGAGTGGAGCTGGGAGCAAGTAGGAGAGATTTGGACACAGCCAGAGAAACACAGAGAAGTGAGTAAAACCACATCACCTTCCTTCAGCTAAAATCTTCCCCTGACCAGAAAATGTCCCCAGGACCCAGGGAACAGAGCGTGGGTGTATCCTGGCTGTTGCACTGCCCTGCAGAGAGCAGGGAGGTCCCCATAATTACACATCTCTTGCCAGAGTAACAAGGACCTGCGATGATGACACACCGCTGCTATTTCTAATGGATACCCACCTTGAACTGCACCTGCCCTCTGCTTCTTCTGGGGCTTAGAGCTGCTTGTGGATGCTGTACCAGCCTGGGCATCATCAGAGAACAGCTCACAAAACTGCTGCAGGAGAGCTGGCTTGCTCTGCTGGCAAATTGTCATTGCATTGCAGGATGGAACTCTGAGTCTTTCACTGGCCTTTCCTTGGCTCAGCTCCCAGTCAGATTCTGATTTCTTATCAGTGCTTCAGTCTACAAGAATTGCATGCTTGTGACCAGCATAAGATTTCAGATTCAAAGTCTAAATTTCTCCATTTTTCCTCTGTTCTTATTTTTCTGTATTAATCTTTTCATGCTAAGGTTTTATTTATATTCCCATAATGCAGATGAATAATTCCTCTCCATCATTTAGTTGGACAGTATTAACTGCCCTGTTCTTCAAAATAAGTGACAGCCAGAAATAAAACTACCTCCTCACTATTTCACTTGTCTTAACTTGTCAAAGTTAAGACTTTGACACAGAAAAGGCCGGTAGTTTAATCTTCTCTAGTCTTAAATCTTCTCTTTATTTCTAGAAGATTTTGACTTCCATTTCTTCACCATTGTTTTTTCCCTCTTCATTGTTTTCTTCTTTTGTTTCCTTCCCAATTTCAGGAATTCATCAGTCTCCCAAACCCATGAGAAACCTGTATCAGTCAGTGTTGGAGCCTTGCATAGTGTGAAGAGCAAGCACCACCAGAGCTGCACACTGCTGCACCTTAATGTGAAGTTCTCTAGAGCCTGCAAGACCTGCCCACCTCAGTCTAGAGCCAGGGCACTTCAGGTGTGAATCATTCAGGCTTCTGGCCGGCCCATCTGGGTCTTACATACATGCACACACACACATACCCCCCTCAAACCAGCATTTCAGATCTCAGAAATTATGCATCTTCAGGCTCCCAGAAGCCTCCTCAGTAAAACACAGAAGACCAGAGAATCCCCAGGGCCCATAAGAGTCCCCAGTCCTCAGCTTCACTAGGGCACTAAGCACCAGTGGCCCAGGGGCTTGGGCATTTCCAAGCACCACTTTCCAAAATCCAATAGGCTTCTGTTAGAAGCTGCCATGAACAAAATGACAATTTCTGATGGAACAGATGTTCCCCAAATAAGTGCTATCTTTGGTCATATAGAAAAATGTCACACTGGAAAATTTCTTAGTAGACCTTCTAACCAATAACTCTCATGTTTTGCTCTCACTTCTTCCTCCTCTGACTCGTTCATGCATCCAGGGTGGCCTCTAACAGTAGACAAAGTAAGCTTTCAATGGCCCAGCAGATTGCTGGACATCTCATCAGGCATATGGCCCATAGAGAAAACTTCTGTTTAGCATTTCCTCTGCACCCACAGCCTTCCTGCATTAGAAGAGGATCAGAGTCCATTGGTTGGCAAGAGTTCTATGGGGAGTTTTACCACCCGCAGCCCTCTCAGACACAGCTGATTCCTAAAGGCCTTCTGAAATCTGTCATGGTATTTCCAACCTCTCTTACCACTGACCTGAAATGCCAACAGATGATCCCAGCCATGGACAATGTCTTCAAATCCCCAGTGATTTTGCTCTGCAAAATCCATCCTTTTGTCACAGGGAAGTTTGGTTTTGCCTGTACTTCTGCAAAGCAAATATAAGTTGTTCCTTTGAATTTTTCATTGAGACAGCAATCACATGGATGTGTCACAGATGGAGCACCTGAATGACCATTACAGGCTTTCCTGTAACACCCCAGTCACCCTCCCACAAAACATCACAGTAGGATGTTCTCCAGGGCACTATCTTATCTGCAGTATTTATTTCAGGTCTGCCATTTTCTTTTTTCAATCCCAGCTGTGAAATTGGAACTGAGTATAATAAAGATCATTTCAATGTCAATGAAAGAGCCAAATACTGCTCATACATGCACAGCTCTGAACATGCTGCAATGCAGACCCCACAGCCACAGCACTTGGAACATGAAGGCACCCAGTGGGTACAACCCAGGTTAGATCTGCAGCTCCCACACAATGCCCAGCACATCATCTCTCAGCCACAGTGCTCTTAGGAAGGGAGGCTCTCAGACTGACCCTCTCGAGCCTGTGTTTGTAGACATTGACAAATACAAAACAATATTGAAGAATTAAACATTCACAGTGTCCTATACCAAACACTCAGAGGAATGTTTACTTCCTTACCCTCCTGCATCTCCTTCATTATTTTTAACTAACTACAATAGTTAAATAAAAATCCTATGCGACATGCTGGGGTGGAAACTCACCTGGTTTTTGTGCTTCTTGTGCCACCCACTGGAGCAGGCTGAAAACACGAGTGAAAAGAAAACATTCAGGAGATTTCAAATCCAGCACATTTTAATATGCCTCATGCATTAATAGAACAATAGCTTGAAATATGCTTTAACTTAGCAGCTGGAGTTATTTTAGTCAGTTCTCATTAATTCAAAATATCTGAAAAGAAGAACCCAAGTTTGTTAATCTCCTGACCAACAGCCTGCAAGACACTAAAGCAGTTTATCTTTCAGGACAAAGTTGAAGACAGTTCTATGATGTATCAGTATTGGTAAATTCTCTAGACTCTAATGACATTGTAGAGAGTATAGAGAATACCTCATCTAAAGCAGTCCATCCACCTTCAGCCACTGGCAGGTGAGAAAATAGCTCTGGTGAAGCTCTTCATCTTATGTGAGCAAGAAGGAGGTTACTCAACTAAGGAACTACAAGAATCTGTCTTGTCTAGTCAGGCAAAATGAAGGCTGAGTGAGAGTATGCCTCTATCCAAATACCTCTTGGGCATATATTCCAAGGGAATACAGCCTCCAGGATGGTGCTCATGGTGATTAATAAATGATTATAAAATTAATAAGGAATTAATTTAAGCTGAATACCCAGGAAAATATACAAGTGTCAAAGCACAGATCAAAGCCCTCCAGTGGGATAGAAAATGACAACTTTCCGTTTTTTCATAAAAAAGAGCTTGAACCATTTCTGAAAGCTGTTATATGATAGGGTTGTTTGTAATAGTGAGGCATCACTCAAAGGGACACAGCCTCACATCTCTGCATTTTTACTGAGGAGCTGCATCTGCCTTCTAGAAAAACTGCAAAAAACAGGAAGAGCTCAGAATGACAGCACCATTAAAAAAACAGCATCTGGGTTTTGGTCATGGCTTCTTTTAGAGTACGGGAAAAATAAAACAGAACTTTCATTTGATACTCTCCCTAATATCATCCCCAAAAGGCCATTTTGAACTAGCCATTTAAAGTACCACTAGGCTTCCAGCACAATTTTATTTGACCTTTTAATGAAAGAAAAACGTGTATAAAGCAAGTTATTTCAGCTGATAACCTGTGTGACTGCTTAAAGCAACCCTCTACATAACCCAACCAGACCATTGTTGAAAGTGTAATTTTTCTTTCATAAACATATGTCTCAAGTGTATTTTCTGATTTTGAATTTTCTTTTTGCCAAAGCCTGACTGCTTACATTTTTTAGTAAACACATCAGGTAAGATGTTTCAAATGCCTAACCAGGAAACCAGGTATTCCCAGAGATTAAAAAAATAATAAGGTTACTGATTACTGAATATATATTCCTCTTATTCATAGAAAATGTAAGGAACTCCATCAAGTTCCTTAGTCTTTAAAGATAACATATCAGACATTGCTGGAAACTGCTGTTGTTCCCTTCCTATTTTGGGGAATGATTAGAACTTTAATAGATCTTCTAGTTCCTGCTGTAATACAGTCAAAGAGGGCTTTGTTTGTGTGTGTTTTGACACAAAAATGCAATAAAGATTCAGCATAAAAAAATACAGCTGAAGCAGCTGCACCTTCTCCTTTTCCAGAAAGCATTCCACTTAAACCATCTGGGGAGCAAGAAACACATCCTTAAGGTGCAGAAGACCAAAATGCAGGACCTCCAGCACCTTCCCAGCCACAGCTGCCACAGGAGCTAAACCTGCCTTTGAATGAATGATTTTCAATACATTACTTTCCAGACTGAAAATTAGACTTTTTTTTTTTTCCCCTCAGGGATTATTTAGGTGTATTGACATATCCACCATCACACAGAGATGCCACACAAAAAACCAAATTCTGTGGGCAGGGACCATCTCCACTTTGTAGATGTTTGACAACAACTATAAAGTATAGTAACAGGTATCACCATGATTTACTGACTGTAATTAAATGCCAGGCCCAGTGCTCCAGTAGATTTGTCATGTGTCCCACCACCCAAATGAAGGGTCACAGTGGCTGCACACCAGTGGAGCTCTGTGTGCTTCACCTTGAAGTGTGAGGGTAGCAAACTGGTGTTACCTGGGGCCTGATAACCACACTACACAGGTGCTTGTAGAAGGGTTCATCTGGACAAGCATCATAGTTGTATGAGCACACCTGAGACCATCCCAATGCCAGTGGAAATCAGGAATCCATGTCCTGGAATTCTCCCAGGTGCAAAATGCAGCACAGCAAGGCAGAAATTGGGACATTTGCTTCAGAAACATTCTGCTTCTCTAAAATTAAGTACTAATGTAAGCCCACTCTAAAGCTCTTTCCTCGAAAGTGTTCATCCCCAAAGTAACTGAACTACACTTACTGAATAGATTTATTCAGTAGGAGCACCAAATTTCACTGTCTGAACCAAAGGACAGATTTACACCAATCCACCTTCACACATTTGTCTTCTGAGCTTGAGTTAAGTAATGATCCCTGCAATGAAAAAATTGGGAAAACCTAGAAGGGCACGAATCTTAAAGTCGTTGTTGCACTGTGGGCTGTCTCTGAGAGTTAATCTTAGCAGGATCATTTCATTTAACATGTAGCCATGCCACTGCTGCCAAATTAGGTAAGTATGTATATGAATTCAAATGAAGAAATGTGAGAACACACTCTACATGTGACTCATCCATCATGCATAATTAGAGGTATTAGGCTAATAAATGTTACTTTGAAATATGTAAGATAACTGTAAAAACATTTTAAAACCTTCAGCTGAGAATGGTTATAAAAATTAAAGAAAAAGAAGGGGGAAGACTCTATTGTTCATTTCAAACTCCTTAGGAAAGAAAAACATCGATTCATTCACCTGAATCTGATTTCAGTCTATTTGTTTCAGCACCTCAGGTCAGCAATCTCTCTCCATGAGAAGTAAACTCAGAAGATTTCTCAGGAGCTCTTTTGATAAAAGGGCTGTCCTGTGCAATGGCAAAGCTCTGTCAGCTCCCATGTGTGACTGTGCTATCACACAATGTTCTCTATTTTCTTCATGTACATAAGATCTTGTGCTGCTGAGACCAGGCACAGGTGCCAGTACCTCAAGAAGAGGAAAAAAAACACATAACACTTTACCTCAAACAACCTAAAACATGTTGGGGTTGTTTCATCATCATCATCATCATCATCACTGTTGCTGTTGTTATTGCTATTATTAAATTCAACCATAGCTCTCAAATAAAAGGAATTGCATGAAGATTTTGGTAACTCTTTAAGGAATAAGATTACATTGCTCACTCTGCTGCTTAAGCTTTCTGTAGGAGACCAGAGTGGGACTTTAGGAGGTGCCACAGTGACCATCTAGAACAGTGTGTTTAAAATGTATTTCAGCAGATCTCAGAGTCAAGAAACTGCTGAATGACTTGAAAAAATAGAGAGCCTTGCCAGGAAGGAGACCCTGAGTTCACCTGCCAACACATGCACCTGCCAAGAATAATAGAAACTATAATAAAAATAAAAATGCAAAACCATGAAAGTTACAGTGTGTTGGCAGGGCTTCGGTAAAATTTCAAGCAGAGGGGCTCTATCACTAAGTCTTCCTACTGAGCAACATTTATAGTTATTACTTTCTTGCTGCTGGCAGTGAGCCTTTATAGACGTTTTGAGAATACATCCAATATAGGAAGTGGCCTGTTGTTTTTTCTTTCTTCCAGCTACATTATTGATATTTCAGAAGAGTAATTGAACTTCTCAGCACCAACTTGTTTTCTCCATGAACTACTATCCCCTGTAGATACACATTTTTTCAGGGCATATGTTAAAGTAACTATAAATCCTATGCCTAAATGGAACTTGTATTTTATCAGCTTTTGTAGGAGAAAAAATGGTGTCCTAGATGTAAAACGTGACAGCATTTAAACTGTGCTGTGTTTCATCTCTTTCTCACATGTACACACTCTCACACACATTTCATTAAAGCCTTTCTTTAAAAAAAGGTTAAAAAAACATATATTAGTCACCAAATCATTGTGCCACCCCACCCTTGCCAACAGTTTTCCTCAATTTGCTATGAACGTGTTGTACCATAGGTAACATTAATACTCAAACATCAATACATAATAAAGTTAAATTATTTTTTTTAAATAATGATTTTAAAAAAAAGGTGGAAAGAAGCCTGGAGAATCACAGAGATGTGGCTCCAATCTCAGCACACAGCACCCAGCCAGTCTCTCCTGCTGTGTCAGGCTTCAGTGGGCAGAGGACAGAATCAGAAGGCTCTCTTTGTGATCCTCCCATCAAGTACTGATTCACAGCCAGCTTTTCGCCCCAGAAGCTACATATTTGAAATGGAAAAGTCAAAGGAGTAGCTTCCCTACTACTGGTTAGGGAATGGAAACCCTTTCCCTTGCATGGAAAATTAGGAGAGGGGGTTCTGCTGGAAAAAAAGTTTACAACTTTCCAATTAGGTCAATTTGTTACATGCTATGGCTGAGGCACAGCAGCATGCAGTATCACCACATGGTGCCTTCATTTCAATCCTCTCTACAGACCCAGAGGCTCCCGCCACAGATGTGGTGACAGGGAACCCTGCCTTGTAGCAAATTAGCAGACTACAGGTGGCAAAGGAAAGAGACACCGTACCAGGAATGCAGCCTTGGCTGGATTATCCCCACAAGGCACATTATGGTGATACTGACACACACATGGTGTTTTCAGCCCTCATTTCTCCAGAGTCCTGGTAGCAGATCAGATGTCAACAAAAGGGAGCAATCACAGAACAGGGGGCTTGGCATCTCCCAGGATACGGCAGGATACAGCAGGCATGGTTTCCTGAACCCAGTGACAATGAGTAAGAGGAAAGAAGAGAAATTTTCAGAGCTTTTGATTGTATTCCTAAGCTTTAAAGCCAGAATCCACATCAGTGGGGGATTTTACATGTGCTGTGCATATGCAGATTATGAAAAACCAGACTCATCAAAGGGGAGTGGTTACGAGAAACTGCCACACAGTGGGATGAAAGCACAGCCACTTCTGGGGAGTGCAGGGCAAGGACACCTCTGAGTATAGAGTCTTTGGGCTGGCCTGAGCTTGAGCTCGAGGGGTTTGAGATCTGGATAAGGACAGATTCATCAAGCAGAAAGTAGTGGTGAAAAATGGAGGTTACTGCTGAAGCAGACTTGTTGTTTCCTTAGGATGTAGAGGAATAGTGCTCATGCACTTAGAAGAAATATGTGAGAGTAGAGTAGGGCAGGCGAATCCTTGATAGAAAGTGTGCAACAATAATGACATCATGGGGAAGATATAATAGAAAGAAGAAGCTCAAAAAGAAAAAATTGCTAGTTTTCTTCCATATTCTAAAGTGTCCTACACTTTCCAAGTAAAAGAAAGACACATAAAAATGGGGAAAATTGTCTAGTAGTTCGTCTTCCAGTAGTTCATCTCTCCTCCCCAGAAACACGCCTTACCACTAACCAAAGTGCTTTCTCTGAAAGTCCTCCTTTCCAAAAATAAAATTTATCTTCAGTGAAGAAATTACAGAAGAGGTCCTAATGCAGTCCAACTAAATATTTTTGGTCAAGACAGTGCCAAAAGAAAATTGTAGAGTGTAACCATCTTATTTAGTAAGATCACTTTGAGAACTGATTAAGCGATATTTTCATGTTAGTTTGAAAACAGGAATCTGCCATCAGGTTGATATGTCCAAATATATGCATTTAAATAAATGTCATGAGTTTGACAAATCAGAAAGTGTCCTGGTTTCAGCTGGGATAGAATTACTTTTCTTCCTAGTAGCCAGTCCAGTGCTGCATTTGGGATTTAGGATGAGAACAATGCTGTTAACACACTGATGTTTTGGTTCTGCTATCTCCTTTTCTTAGATTTATTTTTCTGACCTGTTTCCTGAACTAAAATTCGGCCATATCACTCCAAGACTGGACAGGTGTGCAAACTCTTGTTTGCACTGAGCAAACTGGGCAGTGTTTACACCGAGTCAAGGGCTTTTCAGCTTCTCACCCCACCCTGCCTGCAAGGAGGCTGCAGGGAACAAGGAGCTGGGAGGGGGCACAGCCAGGACCCTGACCCCAGCTGGACAAAGGGATATTCCACACCATAACATGTCATGCCTGGTGTACAGATTAGGGTGAAAGGTGTCTGAGGGTGGTGGCTTGGGAAATGGAAGGGGATCACTGAGCGGGTGGTGAGCAATTTCATTGTGCATCACTTGCTTTTGTAATGTAAGTATTTTATCAGTAGAAGGAGGAGAAATATTAGTGTTTTTCTTTCCATTTCTGTGCTATTAAACTTCCTTTATCTCACCCCAGGAGTTTTTTTTCCCCCATTCCACTAGGGAAACAAGTGAGCAAGCAGCTGTGTGGGATTTAACTGTCTGCACATTAAATCACAGCAGAAAGTTTGACAGTTCTCATTGGAAATTCCTACATCAAATTTTAGATGTCTAATTTAAAAATTAAAAAAAAAAAAGAAAGCCACACATACATAAAATACAATTTTTCAGAAATCCTGGCCAGAAAACATAATACAAATGCTCTCTTTATTATCTGTAACTTGCATTGCTTTCCATTTTCATGGGCTAATGCTAAGCAAGTATGGAAAAAAAATTAAAATTATGTTTTGAAGAGCTTTATAAATCTTATTTTTTCTATATGTGCAAAAGAAGAGTTTGCACACCTGTCCACCCTTGGAGTGATATGGCCAAATTTTAGTTCAGGAAAAATAAATCTAAGACAAGGAGATAGCAGAAGCTATCTAATGACAAACATAAGAACATTCTGAAATACTCATGGACTGACTGTGAGCAGATAGTAAGGCTGAATACTTTTAATAAATTATTCATTCTTAATTACATATTCATCTGCTGTAGAAATCTACTGTGATCAGTAATCTCTTTCCTTGAAGTAAATTAGTACCTTGTTAAGTCAGCTTCTTCTACAGTAAAGACCTGACCTTGCATGTCCTGAGAATTGTGACAGTCAGAGAAAAACTCAGTTATGTCGTGTCATTTACTCAACCAGTCTCTTAAACACCTGCCAGGAAGGATAAATATACAAAACACAAGCAGATTTTCAAGGGAGAGGACTAAATGAACAAACAAACAAACAAACAAATATTTGATGAGGAAATAAAAACATAGGAAGCTGGGAATATGAAATCTCATTTCCATCTGAGACACTGAGAGCAAAGGACATGAAACCTGCCTAAATCCCCATAAATCTCTAAGGGACTGCAATCAGACTAGAGCATGGCCAGAGCACAAGGGGAGCCCTTGCACCCTCTGCACACCTTTCATGAACACCCTTCCCATCTTCAGGAAGGATAGTGGAAAGGCACCTGGAACAAAGTAGTATCAGCCAGGTACAGGCTTCACCAAGGGGTGACTCAATCATGCTTTAAAGTACATCACCATACTCTCTTCCACTGAAGCAGTGAGAACACCTGAAACAAAGTTTTTTTGTTCTTTGCTTTTGAAAGATTTAATCTAGTTACACATCACCCAAACCTGCTGGAATGGGTCCAGAGAAGGGCAATGAAGATCATCAGAGGGATGGAAAACCTCTCCATCCAAAGACAGGCTGAGAGAGCTGGGGTCACTCAGACTGGAAAAGAGAGGGCTTCAGGGAGACCTGCAACCTTCCAGTACCTAAAGGTTGCTCATAAAAAGGATGGAGAGGAATTTTTTTAATTTTTTTTTTATGGTCAGATAGTGACAGGACAATGGGCACTGGTTTTAAACTGAAAAAGGACAGGTTTAGTTTAGATGTTAAAAAATTCTTTACTCAGAGAATGATGAGACACTGGCACAGGTTGCCCAGTGAGGCTGTGGATGCCTCATCCCTGGAAGTGTTCAAGATCAGGCTGGATGGGGCCCTAAGCAATCTGATCTAGTGAGTGGCATCTCTGCCCATAATGGCGAGGTTGGAATAGATGAACTTTAAGATCTCTTCCAACCCTAACCATTCTATGATTCTATGAATCTGTGATAAACCCAGTATTGGTCCCTGTTCCTCCTTTGCATGAGTGTGTTGCCTAGGCAGCAGTTGGCTTATGAATTCTTCCAGGCTGAAATGTGCTCAGGCCACACATCCAACAGACCAGAGGAGCAGGAAGAAGCCCATGACAATATGAGACAAGCCTATATCCCACATGATATGTCACCACCAGCCCTCACCCACCTGCTTTTGCAGGCTGTAACAGCCACCAGATGACCCTTGCATGCTGGGCAGGACCTCAGAAATAATCACATGTGACCAAAACCCAAAACTAGCAAGTAGAAAATCTTGGTTAGGGTCACCTGCAGACTTCCATAATGTAAGTCATAATACAGTTCTGGATCATCAGTCTTTTATATATTCCAAGCAAGAATGCTGTTTCTAACTTGGTTGCAGCAACCAAACATCAAATTTCCTTTAGCTGACAGAATGGACACCTTACTTGAGCAAATATGTACTTAAATCACATCATGATGGCAGTTTTGGAGATCAACATGCTTCAGAATCTGAAGCAGAGCACAGAGCTTTCTTGTTTCTCTGTAATGTCTTCTGAATGAATTCTGGAGGAAGGTTGCTTTCCCTTTAAGGCAATCTGAAAGTTATTAAAGCCCATTCTGAGCTCTCTCCTATAGTAAAAGAAAAGAAGCATTGCTGTTTCATTAGGTTAAACAAGGTGTAAAGGAGAGCAGAGTCAATTCCTTGGCTTTGTGTGTCAGACAACTTCACGCTTCAAAGGCATGAAATTAATGATTAATTAATCCATTCACTCATTCCTTACACAGGGAAACAGGTACCTGAGTCCCTGTAGTGCACAGTATAATGAAACAGCTCCTGCTCTACTCAGTGCCAGACTACAGCCCCAAGGACCACCCGAGGACTCGAGGACTCGTTGCCTCCACATCCCTCTAAGGACTCATGCTAAGTTGCCCTATTGGTCCGTGAGGAAGCTGCCAAACAGGCCATTAAAACATGTGATAGCTGCTACTCTACCTTGGCCAAGCCAAGACTGGAAAAAGACAAAAAGCTTAAGAAAAGTCCTTGCACATGCAAAGGATAGTTGTGCCTACCAAACCTGCAAAGGAAATGCTGCTATTTGACTGTTACTATAAATCTTCAAAGGCTTCTGGGGAATTCCATTGCCCATTTTCACACCCTGGCTTATTGGGATAGCTGAGAACTGCAATGCTTGTTTGGGAGATAATTGTAACTGTATCTAAATAGCGTTTTTTAAAGGCTGAGAAGTGTCAGCTTGAAAATTTTCGGGTGCCGATTTAAGGGGAATCTCTTCTGGCAAAATGGTTTCATTCACTTCCATGAAAGAAGGGAACCTTGTGCTGAGGTAATGGTTCTAAAAGCTTTTCAAATATCCTTTCAATCCTTCCCTCCCAGCCTTTCTTTAGATATATAGCATTCAAGCTGAAAAACTTCTGTATGAGAAATTTGTGCTTTCAGGTGCAGGATAATTTATAGTAACAATATTTATATTTTCTGTTCAACTGGCAGTCCCTTAAAAGCTGATCAGAATATAGGAAGTTAGAACAAATATGAAAGAGGACCAAATACATATGATGGAAAAATATTGCCTATAGCACATTTACTACTTCTACTGTCCCATAAAAGAAAGTGTACATATTTCTTCTTTTCTACAAACTCACCATAATAATTTTTATTATTATTTTCATGAGGCAAGTCCTCTGTCATTTTCACAGTATAAAAACAGTCAAAACACAATATCATTTGGTTATGTGTTTTAGCACCACTGACATTTAATAGAACCTTTTCTAAAATAGTTTCTGTCCAATATCCCTCTTGCTGTCTTGTTCAAATACTGCCCATCCTTCCATTTGAATAAAAGGTCCTGTGACCTCTTTATCTTCCTTTAATCTCTTTCATTCAGATGAAACATTTTTTTTTTTCTGCCATTTTAAGTACCACTTCAATCACACCTCCAGGCTCTCCCTTCCATTCAGTCCAAATCCAAACCTGAATCCTACTTCCCGTCTTAGGTCTGGACTAAGACCCCACCTGTAGATTTCGGGGGTCCATGGGGTCCTGCTTACCGGCTAGCAGTTCCCCAGCCCAATCTATAGCAGTTTGTGGATCCTCCAAATAGCTCGTGGAAGCATGGATAGGCTTGGAAATGAAGCGGAGCAGGCTCTGGCTTGGGTAGGAAAAGGTGTTTATTTCTGGGGCTCCATGTGCAGAGCAGAGCAAGAACCGGGAGCCAGAACAAGCCAGAACATCTGCTCGGCCTCAGTTTCCCTCTTAAGTACCCCAGGGATCGGCCTGGGCAGGGAAGAAACTTCGGCCCAATGGGAGAAAGGGAAGGAGTGTGGTTACATCAGGAGGATACCAGGTGTAGGGGTAGGAATGAGGGGGGTGAAAGGGACATACCAAGTACAGACAAATAACAAAATACAAATACAAATTCAAAAACCTAAATCACGTGCTGCAACACCCACTTCTGACCCACAACACAAACATTGTCTGAGCACAAATCTCTTGGGTCCCCTGACCTTCCTTTGGATGTCCATTTCCAACCCCATTCCCAGCCACATCTCTAGGCTCTCTCTTTTACTGAACCCTAACTTTAATCCTTAATCTGTTTTCTAGCTCAGGCTCTTTGTGGCATGTGACCCACAAGAGTCTGGTTTTCATTAAACAATTTACCCATTTAATATTGAATTTATGTCCAGTAATCCAGCAATAAATATTCACCATCTCAGTTTTGGCTTCCTTTCTAGAGGGTCATGTTTATTCAACTTCTCAGCTGAGAAAAATTTTTACTACTGTATCATTAATTATGAACAAACTCTGGCTTAACTTGAGCAATTAATAAAACTCAGGCTTGACCATCTGTGAAATTCTACTAATAAGCATCATGTCAAGCAATTATCCTTTAGACTAGCTAATCTAGGAGATTCTGTTGTGGCTGCAACTCTTAAAACATTTTAAAATACACAGCAACATACTAACCACGGGCCAAAAACTCTAGTGGAGGTACATCAATTTATACTTGCATAAATTGCTCTAATTTTACCAAGGAGAAATTAGAGAGAAACTTCAGAATCTTGGCAGTCATATGGTAATTAAGCCGTGGTAGTATTCACAGTTGTCTGAAGGTGAATAAAAAGCAATGATGAGAGAGTATGAAAGACATTATTTAGCCTTAAAAAGCTGCCATTGTTTCTAAGGTTAGAAAATGAGTTCTGCTACCTATATTGCAGTGGAAGACTCAAGGGAGAAACCAAATACCTGAGTCAACATAAAACAAGCAAAAATCATCTTCACTGCAAATACAGGAATTTCCAACTTTAGGGATAAAAATTGGACTATATGTAGCAGGAGCTGCCTTAGGCAATGTCAACAACTGTCTAAAATTGTTTTGCCTGCTTGGGCATATGTAACAGTCAAATACTCAGGCGTGAAGGTTTTCTGGTTTCAAGGTGGCCACTGCCTCAAGTCAGCCCTGACATATGCAGAGGCTGGCTGGGATGTTCCTGCAGCATGAGAGGAATTCATGGATTGTGTGTGCTGGGTGTGCACAGACCTGAGACCCACCAGCACCACAATCTTAACTAAAGACCAAACTTGATTTTCATATTTATGAATCACTCATAATTTAAGTCCCATAGGTCTAGCCACAGTAAGTGCTCTATTACTACCAGCAGCCTTTTCTACAATTCTCCAAGTAAGGTTTCCTTTCAATAACCTAAAGGTGAAAGAATCATCTCAAATTCAAGCAATCTGTTCAATGTGTATCTTCATTTTTTAGTTTTCTATTTTCTGCCATTGGCTAAGGAATCCAATGTCTCAGATTGTTCTTTTCCTTACTTAGTAGAATTCAATTTTTTTACTATTATTACATAATATAGCTATTTTATGTGTATATAAGGCTTTTTTATATAGCAGTGTATGTTCCTACAACTCTTTATTTGCTTTCTTTGCATCTTTGAAAAGGGGAAGAATAATAGAAAGTTTGGAAATCAAGATCTGAAATAACAGTAAAGAAATCAGGTTTCTTTTCTGATGAAGTTATGAAATAACTGCAGATGAGGAGAGTAAATTAAATTAGCATTGACATTATCTGATTCCAACTCTAAAGTGGAGTAGATTAACCAAGTTCTTGAAATCTCTATCAGTTTTGTCTTTTTTTTTTTTTTATTTGAACAATATAATTTAATTTCATTTATCAAAATCTTCACTGTATCAAAAACAGAAAACAGTGCAACTAGAATCCCTTTTGGGAATCCCCTTTCTGAGACACACACACATTTTTTAGTGATACTAATTCATACACTTTTTTGATAGATTAGCGTGTCTAACTCTCAAAATTACAGCTCACTATTCACCAGTGCCGTGTAGGCTAACAGCTAATTTTAGGGAAATCCCCAAAGTTGAAATGATGGTCATAAGGATTCATGGTCTTAAATTCTTTGGATACTTTTGAAAATCCTTGCCTTAATTTTCATTCCTGCAGTGTCGCAGTGACATCCAGTGGTCAGTAGGATTACTCTTAAATTGGGCTCCGACCCTACCAAAATTCAAGGGCATCCTTGCCAGTGTATACTATAAGCTGATTCATGTGCTTCATGCCTGTGAGTTTTCACAGAACTGGTGCTTGATTAAGCACTGACTCAGCATTTGAAAAAGTCAGGATTGTCAGAGGCAAAAGGAAGGTTCCCCATACTTATTATGGAACATTCTCCTTCCATAATTCCCTCTTTCCAGGATTCCTGATGACCTGCAAATTGTTTAAGGCTGCCCCCAAATTTACATCCTCCCTAAATGCTGATAAAAAGAGCAATTAATCTGATGTTTGTAACGTAGTAGCTGCCTGAAGGTCTACCATGATAGACTTAGACCAAAGCAAGGACTCAGGTCACTCCAGTCCTGAGATTCAGCACCTAAAACAGGTTAAAAATAAAAGAAATACAACATGAAAACCCATCCATGAATATCAACTTCAAGATTAGGAGTTGTTGTGTGTGGGGGAGAGAGAGAGAATCATGGCAAAAACTCCAAACAGTGGCAGACAGAATTCCACAAAGGAATTCTCTTAAAACAACCACATACAGGGGTAGTAAAGGCTTCAGTTTACACCCCACTCTGGGACTTCACCACTGCAGCTTCAGAAGAGACAAACAGGAAAAAGCAACCAGCAGGTGAGAGGGAGCTCTAGTTGTCAAAGATGTGATAAAATAGGTGATAATAATAAACCCCACGGTGCCATGTCAGAAGTCACACCAAAGATGTCCTGGGGCACAAGAGAAAGGGGCATTAAACTCCAGCTGGCAAAGTCAGGCTGCTCATATCAAGCCATACTGCTCATGTTAAGCCCTCCTCCTTCGCCCAGCAGAAGCCAGAGGCACTCCACAACTCAAAAAAAAGAAGCAGATATCAGCTTGATATGAGAGGAAATTGAAGCTACCAGACATACTGACATTACCAGAGATAAGTTTTATTTTTCATTACAATCATAATAGCACAACCTTTCCTACACTCAGTGCTTATGCTACTGTGGGAAATATTTGCGTTTATTCATTTTTTTAATTATTTCTTCTGAAACCTTGTTTAGTGACAAAGCTGGGATGAGTGATTTGGTTTAGAAAATATTCCACATAGGGGGCAGGAGGAGAGATGAGCAAAGACTTAGGAAAAAATGTCAAAGAGACTTAATAGCAGGGATAGGGAAAGTGGAGTTGGATAGAGTGGACAGGCTGGAGGGACAGGTTGGAGATATGATCTCTGCTGCTGAAGCAAGAAAAGGAAGAAAACAGTTGTGATGGTAGATGTGAGATTTGGGCTTTCAGGAAAGAGCTGAGTGAAAGAGAAAGGCAGGGTGGGTACCGTGAGCAGCCAAAAATATGATAGGGAAAATGAATCCACGTAGATGGAGGAAGAAGGGAGGGAAGCAGGAAAGCCAGTGTGGAAGCAGGAAAGTGCAAAGAAGAAATAGTATAATTTTGAGAAGATAAAAAAAGAACTTTATCCTAAAAAATGTTTATTACTTCAGAACATGACTAGAGTAAGAAACATGAAAACAGCATGAAAAATATCCAGGTTCACATGGATTTTATGGAGTATATGATGTTAGAGAAAGACTGTAAGGAATCCTAGTTAGAACCACAAAATGGTTGAGGCTGGGAGTGACCTTGGGAGGTGACGTGGCTCAACCACCTGCTCAAGCGTGCCCACCTAGAGACACCTGCCCAGGACCATGTAGGTCTGTACTTTTGGATCTCTCCAGGGAGGAAGATTTCCCAGCCTCCCTGGGCTGTCTGATCAGTCTCCTTCACAGTAAAAAAAATGGTTCCTGATATTCAGAGGGAGCCTGCTGTGTTTCAGTGTTGCCCATCAGCTCTGATCCTGCCACTGGGCCCCACTGAATAGTGCCTGGCCTCATTCTGTTTGCACCCTCCCTTCAGGTGTTTCAACACATTGAGATTCCCCACCGAGACTTTGTTCTCTAAACTGAGCTGTTCCATCTCTCTTCCCCTATGTCCCTGTCTTTCCTATGTGGAACCCTGAGCTGGACACAGCACTCCAGGTGTGGCCCACCAGTGCTGATAGAGGAGGAGGATCACTCCCTCAACTGTTGTCAATGCTCTGCCTATGGCAGACAAGGATCCCTCTCACTCTCCTTGCAGAAAGGACACATTAGGAGCTGATGTTCAACTTTGTGTTCACCAGGACCCCGCAAATTCTTTTCTGTCAAACTTATTTCCAGCTGAGCAGCCCCCAGCATGTACTGGTGCCTTGGATTGCTCTTCCCCAGGTGCAGGACTGCATTTCTCCTTGATGAACTTCATGAGACTCCTGTCATCCCATTTCTCCAGCCTGATGAGGCCTCTTTGGATGGCAGCACCTACCAGCCACTCCCTGCAGCTTTGTGTCATCTTCAAACTTGCTGAGGGCACAATCTTTCCCATCATTAACAAAGATCTTAAACAGGACTGGACCCAGTATTGACCCCTAGATTACACTGATGGTTACTGGCCTCCAATTTCATGCCACTGATCATCACCCTCTGGGCCCATCCACTCAGCCAGTTTATAATCCTTCTCACTGTCTGCCCATCCAACCCATACTTCATCAGTTTGTCTGTGAGGATCTTATGGGAGACCTTACTGAAATTAAGGTCAGCAACATCTACCGCCTTTCCTTCATCTACCAAACCAGAAATTTAACAAGTTGGTCAAGCAGGAGTTATTACTGCATTCCCAGCAGTGTTAGAATCTGCTCTGTGACTAGTTTATTCACTGATAATATAAATATATTAATAATTATTCTCCTCACAAGGGTCCTGTATTAATTAACATTTGAATATATGCCTTAACATCTCCGGAATAATACTGCTACTCTAGTTATATAAGAAATTATTGATTCTGTTTTCAAATGTTCTTTATCTAGCTTGGCTTTATAAATCTTTAAAGTATCAAATCATTAGAACAGCTGTAAAGCAAGATACATATATAAAATAAAATGAGGATGTAAAACATACTTCTCAGACTTCTCTTAAATAAATGCACTTTTAATAACTAAACAGTGAAACTCAAGGTTTTATCATCACATCTTTCATTTTAGAATGTGGTATTACCTATTCTTTCTCAAATGAATCTTAACTTTCTGTGAGAACATTCAAAGGTGTCAATATTGTCAGCATAATTATCAGGCATGTATCAACTCAAAGAAAAACACCACCAATCACTCAGAAAAAAGGTAGTTCTAGAATATTTAAAAGTTTGGCAATGATTTTCCAGTTGCTTGATTTTGCAATATCACTGAGGAAATAATTATTTTCTACTGTAATCACAATTAGCTTTGCAAGAGATTAATAGTAAAACCAGCATGCCTCTCCTTCATCTTCCTTCACAGGAATTTCTTGCTTTAAGACAGTTATATTGGAATATCAGGGAACAGTAAAGATTACAGAGGAGAAAGACTGTGTAGTGGGTCATATACCAGTTTGCTTTCTAGATTCCTACAGATTTCATCAAAAGATTTTCTCATCCATTTTCAAAGCTGCACAAAAGATTAGTGTCAGAGGCAGCACTGTGAGTGAAGAAAGCCTGGTGTCAAAGCTCCTATACTAAACTAACAGATGAAAACTCCTTTTGGGAACCGTGGTCAGTTTGGGAGATATAATGAGTTTTAACTGCAGTTCCTGGAAGGAAAAGTTCTGTGAACAATATTATTTTCAGCTCCTGTACTTTGAAGAATTATTGTTTTTTTCTTCTTTCAGTAAATTCCTGTCATCGACTTTCTCTTCCTGCCAGTTTTACTCACTGCCATGACAACATGTAAGGTCTTCAAGGGGGTAACTGTGTAAGGTTTAGAGGTTCCCCTCTAGCACCATCTCCTCTGCTGTGCCTTGATAAAGCATTTCCATAGGAAATCACTAGTTCTTATCACTCTGGATCCCAGTTTAAGGGGTTTATAATTGTTGGACTGGAGAAACATGGAGCTTAAACTATAATGTTAGGGGGTTTGAAAAACCAGACACACCAGACATCCGCAACGGGATATTTCTTTGAAGGAATATATGATTAACTGTCATTGACTTATACATCTCATTGCAACCTTTAGAATTGCAAAGAGGGAGGTGTTTTCTTGAAAGAAGAAGGTGAGCACTGATTGTGCACAGAGGATTGCCCAGAAGAGGTAAGAGTCAGGCTAAATGACTTGCTGCCATCTATTGACCATGCACCTTTAAATGTCTGAAATCCTCAGTAAGATGATGAGAAGACAGTAAAATCTTGCAGCACAATCAACACAGGGAAGTCTACCTCCATGTGACAATGTCAAAATAATTTGTAGATGCTCTATTCCTGTGTTAGCATATTCCTGTATTTTTACTAAAAGCTAGTGCCAGTGCTATTTGCTCATTGCCTTTCCTGATGTTTGAGATTTAGAACAGCAGTCTCTCCTCCACATCAGAGTATGTAAGAAATGAAGCAGTCTATTTTCAAGGACAACACAGTGACACCAGCAAAGCTTGATAAATGACTTTGTATAGATTTGTTGCTCATGCCTAATTCTGTCCCCTTCTGTAAAACAAAATGAAGTAAACTAGCCTCATAGCTTCCTGCTCAGAATTATGGGCATGTCTCTGCATGAACCCTTTTTTTTTAATGTGTTTATTTACCAAAGCTTTAAAATAAGAAATCACTTCTTTATTTTAAAAAATTGTCTCCTTGGAATAACAGGCTTAGGCATGATTTCTGATAGAGCAATAGCTCCTCTACAGGCTACCTAACACTTGCAGCAAGAAAGAGAAGCCCATCCATTCTGAGGGTTTCCATTAGAGAGACAGGCACTGCTGTAAGAAATTTATTCATTTTTTGCATTACTGAGGTACTCCATTTAAACAATGTTTTGTTGCCTTTACTGTACCAAAAGTAACAGAATAAAAAAAAAAATTCCTTTAAAATTTGAGCAAACAAATTTCTCAGGATACAATTATGCATTAGTCAAGCTGTGTTTTAGAAAGAGCAAGTTAAGGTCACGAGCAAGTTGAGACAATCATTTGCTTCCAACAAACACTTCTTCTGACAACTGTCAGCTCCAGCAAAGGTGCTCACCATCCCTCCTGGTTCATCCTACCTCAGGCCTGCATCTAGAGATGAATAGTGGCACAACAGACCAAGCAACATTGATTTCACACCAACAGTCAAAAAACTAAGTAGTTATGATTGCTTCCTTCACACTGTTACATCAGAGAAAATGATGGACCACATCTTGACCTCAGTGACAGTCATCTTCACACAAAGGAATACCCAGGCCTTCATCTCAACATAAACACAAGCAGATTTTATCCATTTAAGTAAAGCCTCTGAGTTTGTGCACTACTGAAGTCAGGAGAGATGAAAGGCATGAAAGGTAATATAAAGGAGCAGAAAATCTGACTCAGAGCTCACCAATCCAGGCACGTATTTCACAACTGTAATGATACAAAGAGACAAATACACAGAATTTTCTACAGTGGGAAGAATACAGAGGACAATAATAGTGGTGCACAGTACAAAGGACAACTCAATCTGCAAAAACCGTTTCCACTGGGCAGAATGGACACATATTTCTACATCAATAGTTTGGGAAGCAAGGAAAATTGAGTGTTTATTACTATACATTCCTGAAGTTTAGCAAGTGTTTTTATTCCATCCTTCACAAGTGAACTCTTGTATGAAGCAAGTATGAATGTGTGAAACACGGAAGACTTCAGTGTTTGGCTTTAGCTGCTACAGATCATAAGCACCAAGTTCCATAAGTCACTCTCCCTGTTGCATTTACAATGCAGTTAAGAAAACAGAAACCCTCTTTCTCCCATCCCACCTTTAAGTTTATGCAGAACACTTCAGGGCACATAGAGTGATTGAAATAATTTTTCTTGGCACAATTGTCTTGTTTTCCATCCTTCATCCTGTTCCATAAACTGGATACTCCATGCATTAGTGCCTCTCAACATCTTTGAGTAGATCTGGCCTCTTCCTCCAGTCAGCTGCAAATGTTGCCTTCCCTGGTGAACAAAATCAGAAATGTTCCTTTTTGTAAATGGAAGATAAAGTCCAAGTTTCCAATTTTAGAGCACTCTACCAATTCCCTTGTTTTCAGCAGACAAATAAGGAACTCAAACCAGTTTTCATCGTCTGAAAACAGACGGTCAAAGATGAGTCTCCAGAGATGGAGAGATGCTATGATAGCTAAATATGGATTAGTTTAAAAGCCTCCAAGGGTCACAGCAAGCAGCAACTTTAAAAAACAGTCATGTGCCACTAAAACGTACTTGGCAGCACATACTCACTGCTTCCTAAAAGCCAACATATGAGTTGGTTCTTGGGAGGCACAGTTGGAAAAGAATTACCCTTTCCCAGATCTCTGCCAGTCCTAGAAGGTGTGTATTTTTCTCTCAGCCACCTGAGTAGCCTTAAAGGAGGAAATCTCTCAACATGTGGGATTTGGTCCTGTAAATTTTGATTCCTAGCCAATAAGCTGAACTATAAGTAATAAGTAGCACATATTTATGGGCCACCTGTCAAAGACAGCAAAACAGTCAATAAAATTACCTGCTTTGGTATACCAGCAGCTTCACCTACATAGTCAGAAAGCTCTCAGTGTTTATGCTGTACACATTTGAGGTCATTATATTTTTTTTAACCAGAATGGCACAGTGCACCCCAGTGTATTCAGAAGCATCATAAGCTGGGTCTCAGCTAGCAAAAGAACATGATCATTGTATGACTTGTGAAAAGTGTTATTTCCTTTAATTTACTCTCTTTGGAAGATTCTATGCTATGGAGGTTTCACTGCCATAACAAAAAGTGAGCCCTCAACTGCCATAACACCTGAGAGCAGTAGGAAGCAGCCTTTTATGTGGCACCTTTATAGGAAACCAGCCTGTGTTACATAACTGAGCACAGAGGTGCTGTATGGAATACACAGCAAACCAGTTCAGCTCATGCTTGAGAAAAGGCTTCATTTCTGAGTGACTGGGCTTAAAAATGTCAACACACACATTTGAATACCCTATACATTTACTTTGCTTAGATAATGCTTAGTAGCACAGCTGTCAAAAATGGTTATAATTTAAAGTGAGCGTTCAGAATGTAATGTTCTGTATCAGTACCACTGCTGTGGATAAATTTTAGGTGATAATTATAATGTTGATCATCTGAGATGAAAGTGTATCATAAAAAAGTACTGAAAACCCAAACAATTAATGCTTAAAAACAAAATCTTTTAGAAAACTGTGATAAAGAAAATATAAAATATTTTTATAAAATATATATGTTTAAATATTTAAATCTTTACTTGGAACCAAGAAATCTACCTTGTAAAATGTTAAAAAACAGAACCCAGAAATTAATTGTTATTTAGGGTAATATTTGGTTTTTTAATTCTTGAATTAATTTAATGAAGTTCTGCATCAGAATTTCCCCTCAGGAGGGGAGGACTATTAGCATGGAATGATTAAACAGAATCATAGAAACATTTATGCTGGAAAACCTCTAAGGTCATTGAATCCAACTGCTAGCCCAACACTATCAAGTCCACCAATAAACCATATCCACAAATGCCACCTCTACACATCTTTCAAATACCTCCAGAAACGTCAACTCCACCACTTCCCTGGGCAGCCTTTTTCAATGCTTGACAACCCTACTAGTGAAAAAACTTTCCATAATAGCTGAACTCAACTTTCCCTGGTGCAGCTTGAGGCCATCTCATCTCATCCAGTCATTTGTTACTTGGGAGAAGACATACACAGACATATTCCCCCTTTTGATTTAATTTCAATGAGAGGTGAAAATTTGATTCATAATGTTTAATATTTGGCAGTCCTTCACCTCCAAAATGTAAAATATTGCTTGAGCCAGAAATTTGTTCTGGAAACATCAGTCCCTATGGCTTATATATTGTTCAATTCCTCTTATCCTGGAATATCAGGAGATAGAAAAGACTGTCCTTAGTTTTAAAATGTAGTCAGGACATAGCCAGCAAACAAAGACATAAAAAGTGAGTACTAGGAAAGCTCATGGGCCCTAGACTAGATGCCACTAGACTGGAAGAGACTTCAATGCACAGCTAAACCTGGGGAATTTGATGGTCCTGCTTAATATGAACAATGGCTGAAAAATCTGAGCCTTAAAAAATGCCAGCAATGGGTGAAGGGGCATAATTGAGGTAAGAGTAGTTAATAACTATTGGAATCCTCTTCTCACCTCCTACTTGGTAAATAGCATAGATACAGTTGTACTGAAAGCCTTTTATTGGGCAACAAACAGTGGCTTTTTACAGTGGAGCCTCGAGGTGTTCGTAACTTTATTCCAGTATGTAGTATTTGTTTGGATTTATCTCATACATAAATTCCTAATCCAAAGAAGAGGAATTTATAAGTCCTCATCTTGACCAGCAGGTGATTCTTACTAAAGAAACAGCTCTCCCTGCTGGTTAATCAAGTGATCTATCATGGCGCTGAGTTTGATTCACTTTATTTTATCTGATGAAAGATCTTTTTTTTTCAGGGCTAATGGCTGAGAAATAACCCACTAACTTCCCCATCTCCACTGACCAAAAAAAAAAAAAAAAAAAAAAAAAAAAAAAAAAAAAAGTGACAATTTATTTAAGACATACATTTATACATTTCAATCAGACAAAAATCAACCAAAAAAGCCCAACAACACACAGAATGAAGTATCAGAGTATAAAACATGAACAGAAATTATGCACAGAAAATGATGTTATTGCAAAATGAAACAAGAGAGCAAACACTCATCTCCAGTAGCTACTATAATGTAAGTGCTATTCAGAGAGAATTTGCTGCTTTTCTACAAGTACTAGAGCACCTCCATGCACAGTCTGAACCTATATTCTACTGAGAGGCCCTCCATGAATAAAACCCCCTTGTCCATTGAGCTGAACAGCAGGAGATACCAGTTCTGAGCATGTAGACAGGTTATCTGTTTGACAACAGCTTACGAAGTGTAGCAGACACAAATTAGTACTTTGGTACTTACTGTCATAAGAGTTACTGCAAAGGCAAAATATTTGGTAACCCTGCACACAGATTGATGGCAAACTGTTTTTTACAGGTAACAAAGTGATTCTTGAGATACATGAACATACGAAAATATATTTTTCAATATTTCTGAAAGGCAAAACTTTGTTACCTTGGCGCTTGAGTAGACAAAAACAGGCTTACACATTCCAGGTCTGATTCTTGGATCAGTCACAATGTGATTTTAATTCTCCTCCAAAAGTGGCAACTGGGAACTGCTTTGGCTTACAACACGAGATGCAGAAACCTGAGGCGAAAAAACAAAGGTTGCTCTCGTTTACACTGGTGACAGTTTCCAGGCAGAGCTAGGTTAAGTGCAAGACTAAGAGGAAAACAAATTATATCTGTACCCAATGTGTCAGGAACATCAACATCAGATCTGCTACACCTGAAAATAGAACTCAGAACTGGCCAGTAATTCAATACCATTCAAGACTAGTTTCTCAGTTACATGCTAGGCACTGGTTTCCCTTGTCAGGGCATTATTTAGCTTTGAAATACTGTGTACATTTAAATATATAGACAAAAAAAATACAGTTATTTAAATTCTATTCGTCTTTGCAGTACTTCTTGTCATCAGGGCATAAAATAAAGCAGATAGATGGAAAGTAGCAATGATGAAACACAGCTTATTGCCTGCCTTTAAAAGACTCTTGGATTTGACAGCAGCAGACCAGTCAAAAATTAGCACATAAACTATTAGATTAGGATCATTGCTGAAAGCTAGGTAATTAGGATCATTGTTTATGTATATATTTATATATATATAAAATAATATAATTTTTTCTGCAAAATCTCCCAGGAATTGTGGAATGGGGGGTGGAGAGAGGTGACTGACCCCACTCTATTCTGTGCAGCCTTGAGTCCTGCCTGCAGTTTTCGGCACCAAAATACAAGAGAGATATAAAGCTATTAGAGAACATCCAAAAGAGGGTTACAAAGGTGGTGAAGGGTCTAGAGGGAAAACTACATGAGGAGCATATGAAGTCACTTGGCTTGCTCAGCCTCTGGCACATGGTGTGACTCTAGGGGTTGTGCTGTGCAGGGTCAGGAGCTGGACTTTGACAGTCCTTGTGGGTCCCTTTTAACCCAGGACATTCTACAATTCCATGATTCGATTCTACAAACATTACCCCAGATAGGAGAGTGAGCTGTTCATATTGCACCAAAGAGTGCCAAACCGTCCCTTTCTTCAGCAGATTTCCAGACCAATTTCTTCCTTGTCTTGCAGCTTGAAGAGACTGCAGTCTATTCATGTACCTGTCAACAATATCAAGACTTTCAATTCATGCAGTATCACATATAAGTATGTTTCTTAAAGCACACAGTTTACTCTTAGAAAGGTTTCTTCAAAATAATAAAAATACTGTAGGTTTATTGAAATGTCATCAGATGACAACAGCATGCATTTACCCTTCTTTTTTAATCAGCCTTTCCAGCAGAGAGATGCCATAAAGCACAACAGCATGCAATGCCTGCACAGTTGAACACCACAAGCTGAAAAAGCATCTCAGTCTCTCCTTCTTGTTCATGCAAGGCATATTCTTGTTTTCTCAGCCCCTTTTTGGAGGGTTGCTTGTTCTCCCACTTTAATAAGACATTCTGTAAGGACCAAAGCTGAAAAGGGCACATAAGCTACTGAGCTTTGCTTTGTGTTTGGCACATGGGAGACAGACAGGTGGCTGGTCAAACAGACAGATTTTGTAGAAGCTTCATCATCTAGACTTGTTACGAAGGAATAGTGTTAATAAATGATGCAACACGTGGAAGAGTGAACAGAAATTCAGGTTATATTTCATGTCATCTTCCAAATGCATCTTCAATTTTGAAATGCTTGTGCTATATAGGCTTTATGGGAATGAAGACTACAGCAAGAAATGAACTGCAGCTTGGCATGCTGCATGTGAAGAGTAAACATCCTGGAAAAAGGAAATACAGAAGGGAAGGGAAGGGAAGGGAAGGGAAGGGAAGGGAAGGGAAGGGAAGGGAAGGGAAGGGAAGGGAAGGGAAGGGAAGGGAAGGGAAGGGAAGGGAGGAATTATAGCTTAGAAGAGACACTGAGAAGTCAGTGAGCGAGATCTCTGAACTGAAATCTAGAGTTATTGAGGCTCCAGTAAGTTACTGAATGTTGTTCTCAATGGAGACCATTCCCAACTGAAGAGCCTATAGTCAGTGGCTTTCCCATTGTCAAAACTGTCTAACCACACTTAGAGTTAGAGTGCACTCTCCAGATCTCCAGACAGGTTACTTTTCACAAGAAAATTTGTCAAAGAATGGGAAATAAACAAGACAAAAGCAAAGATCCAGCCTACATATCACAAATACTACCAGCAGCAGCCAAAATTTTTTATTCTTGTAGTTATGTGTAAAAATAGAGACAATGTTTTCAGTCACGTTTGGGTTCCTGGTCCTAGGCTGATTTTGAATCCAACAAGTGCTTCCAATTATAACAGATTTTATGACATGGAGTTTTAGGTTGGTTGCACAAAACAAACAAAAGCCAGAAGTCTGGGACTGGAGGAGTGTGATTTTTCAAGGCTTTTGAGCAAAAAAAAATGTTGCTATAATTTTGACAACATAATTTAGCAGCTTTTATATAGAGCAATCTACACCTCCGCCCCTCTCCACCTCGCCTCCCCCTCTGGTATTGTCTTGCCTGTCAATTATTGGAAGAAGAGCCTGTTCTTTAAAAGGCTTTTAAATTATTGGAAATTATTTGGAATATATTCTAAAAGCTCTTGAAAGAAAGAACACTACCCCCACATACACACAGAGCAGAAAATATTTATTTGTATTATCAACTTAAATGTGCAGGATTAATGTGAGAGTTTATCTGGCTAATAACATCAAGAATCATCAGCTGTGCTGACCTTGTGCTTGAGCTGTGGGGATATTAAAAGGTAAACCTAGTGCTCCAAATGCCTAACGTGACTTCACTGGGCCCATTCCATTTGGTACCCATGATAATGTGAGGACTGTACAGAAGGAGTGAGGGAGTTTGGGGCCATGACACTCCAGGGAGCAGTGCTGCTGTTAATATATGCACCTCAGCAAGCAAAGCAATGCAGCTGCACCATTCTGCCAAGTAAGCAACTTTGTTGTTAATGTGGGGTTTGTTTGCTCTGATACATAACAGACACGTTCGAGTTCCTTCAAACTATCACTCTGACTGGCATTGAAAGATATTGTATTATAAATTTTACATTATAATAGTGTTTACTGGCAGAATAAATTGCATACCTGTATTGAAGTGATGGAAAAAAGACATCCCTCATTATCACATTGAGCAGCATGCTGAATGCAGCAGTGAACAGTGATAATCGTGCCAGCTAAAGCAATTTTACCTATGAAAAGTTGTTCAGACGTAAGAGAGACTGCTAATGTCTTACATGAGGCACAGCTATTTCCTATTTGTTTCTGAGAAGAACCTTACTATTCATTGATAACTCACAAATTTCCTAAATGTGATGCACATTAAAGGCATAAAAATTATTTCACCATTTTCTTCACAGTCTTCTTTTATCTCCCTCGTATCTATCTTTCACATCACCAGCTGTTGGTTTTCCATCTTTTAAGTCACATCACACAAATCAGAAATAAGCATTTGGTTCAAATGTTGTTTTACAATTCACTCCCAGCCCCTCTGATCTCTCCTAAAATGGTTTCTGTGACATTTCTCCAGAGAGACCCATGTATCACCTAAACAATTTTCATTTCCAAATTTAGCCTTAATCTGAGCCAGGGGTGTGAGGAGCTGATTCATTTGTCTTCCTTTAAATCTTGCTTTCTCATTGTTAATATCCTTAGATGAGTTTCATCTTCCTACCTCTGCCTACCAGTAGATATTTAGGGTGGTCTTCACTGCCAGATAGGATACCTTATTTTAGGCACCAACATGTAGGACTCTATAGGTTGGTGAGGTGTCTGAGCTCTCATATAGTTCATGCAGATCTGGTTAGTGGAGCCCAGATGCAATTTATCCAAAGCAGGTAATAAGGATACCTTAGCATATGCCACCTGGCTCCAGCTGATGAAGGAAATTGGTTTCTGTAGGGCCTCTGTCACACACATCAGCTGCATGCAGAGGTCTCCAACAACATAAGATCCATGGAAGAGTCTTAAATCACATGTTTATGCAACTGAATTAGGCCTTAGACCTCTGGTATCCACTGCAGAAGCCAAGGCAGCTCCCTCACTGCCAGACACACAAGTGCATTAAGAGTCCCTCCCCAGAAGCCAGGTGAGATGATCCTCACTGATAGCTCTCTGTTTCACTATCTGGCTATGGCTTGGAAGTTCAGTACAATTATACAGCACTGCTCCTCCAAAGCTTTTCAGACCCAGTTCCCATTGCTAGTTGGACTTCATGTCTTTGAGGATCTTGTCTCCTAAAACTCTGCTATCAGTTTTACTTAGAAAAGAGTAGGAGAGCAAACACAGCAGTGCAAATTCTCTGTGCTTAGCGAACTACTGAGCATCTGTGGATCCATGGGACTATTTCATTGTGATCTTTCAGCTGAACCAGGTGAAGTGGGAGCTCAGCCCAGAAAGGAATGTCTGGCTATCAAACTAGGTGCAGTTGTTCTGAGGAAGCACTGCTGCCACAGGGATCAGAGGCACAGAGCAATGCAGGGAGAGGATGTGGCAGCTCCGGTTCTGCTGTGTCACTCAGGTGGCTGAGTATAGTGGCTCCTTGGCAATTTCCTGTGCCAAGGTAAGGATTTTTTGGGTAGAAATCAGGTGATATCAGAAAGGGATGAAAGGGGCTTTCAAGGGTCTTGTTCTACAATTGATCATGTATCTGTAAGTGCCAGCATCTGAGGGGAGTGTTGCCATGATTAAATACATGAAAACACAGATCATATGAGTTATAAAAAGTGTAATAAGGGAGTACTAATCTCCCCAACATTACAGTTCTTCTTAAAATATGGAGAAAATATTAAATGTGTCTCAGATTCTCTATATTCCAGCAGAAGACCCTGCTATGTATTGGCCAAGATAGCAATGTGCCACCTTTTGAGAAAAGTCTTTTTCACATACCAGTTGTCCTGTTTCTTCCAAAAGAATAATGAAATGGGAAACAAAACAAGAACACTATTAAAGAAAAGCAGCACTGTTTTGTGAATTCCTTTTACTTGGCCATGTTGGAGAAAGGGGGGTAATATTTTTAAAGAATAATGATCATCTCCTTCCCCCTGCTCACAGGACAAAACCTTCATTAAAAAGTTTTACTTGCCTGCCATGGGACATATATTTCTCACTTCAAATACTGCAGTTCAAACCATTTGCTGGTTCTAATATTAAGTTTCTGTTGATAAACAATATAAAGCATGGCACCTCTGTGTAAATGAGTCTATGTTCAACACAGAAACAGTCCTCCACAGATCACAAGATAGACTTAAAATTAAAATAATATTCAAAGGAAATTGTAGGTGAAAAACAAAAGGACATAGATTGAAAATTGGAAATTATGGAAAAATAAAGGTGAGTTGTTAGACCTGTTTTTTCCCCTAATAAAAATTATTATCTCTCTAAAATGTGTGTCACCCATGCATTTATCCACATTTGTCTTTGTCTATCATTTACCTGTTTTCCACCTGAAAGTAACCACCTATTTGGAAAAGCAAGTTAAATTGTCTTCCTCGGCAAAAGGAGGGGAGTGAGATAAAAAGGAAAGTGAAAAATTATGAAAAATCTTGGTGTAATCGGAATAGCAATGAAGTAGAAGCTACTCCTTGATGTGCCTATGAATCCTGTAAATGAAGTGGCCCTTGAATTAAATTAATTTAAAATCTGGCAAATATTACTCGGCATGTTTGTCAATGTGCTGTATAATTATTAATTTGTTCATTGAGGCAACTATATAAATAAATAGAAAGCAGAATGCCATGATTAAAGTAACATTAGAAATCCAGGGTCAAGAAGCCCTGTTATACAGGGATCTAAATAGCTTTCCCAGGTCCTATTTTTACATCTCCATACAGATCTGCAGGTCTGTAACTGCGAATTAATTGGCACACATTTAGATGCCAACAGAGCTTTTGTATTCTCAGTGCACATTTTGTCTTCTCAGAGTGAGATGTTAGTAATGGAGGTTTTAATATTACCCCTAGGGGAGCACCAGAAAATCTTAACAATTTCCTTCACTAGAGTATTTTCATTAGAGCTAAATGCTGTGCAATTTACATTTGAAATCAGGTGTAGGGTAAGTATAATGTGACAAGACATGTTGCAATGTTAGGGGGTTTTTTTGTTCAAATGTTCCTTATTTACTGCAATATACCCTCAAAAGATAAGCATGCAATTAAAATAAATATCTTGATTTTTAACCACTCCTAATTGAACTGTTATTGGGATAATAGGAGCACAAAATAGAATCAGGTTTAAAAGGACCCAAAGCACAAGATTAAAATATTACTCTATTTAAACAAGAATGTTTCAGGTAAAATAGTTCTATGGAGCAGAAATGAGTTCATCATAAGTAAATCAGACCAAACCCTTTCTCTGCAGAATTAATTCAACCTCATGATGCTTAAATGCCAAGAACTCTGAATAACTCACAGGAAGAAAAAATAAATCCTACCTCTTTCAATACCAAAAAATGCCCAAAACTGAATTGGTATTAAAAAAATAAAATGTATTCATTAATAAGGGCATAATGCAGTAAAGAGCTAGAGAACCAGTGACAAAAGAGGACTGACAAGTAGCTGAGGCTGAATTTCGGTAGTTGGTCTAGTATGAAATCTACTCTGCTAATTCCTGCATCTCAGAGCACCTATATTCCATCACTGACTTGCTTTTTCATAGCAACAAAAGAAAAAGCTGCACACCTACAACAGTCTCAGTCCAATCAGGGCTTCCTTCATGCCTAAACCTGATCACAGGACCTATTGTTTAAATATTTCTCCATCAAAAATCCCTAATAGGCTCAGTCAGACCACGGTTATTACTGAGGGAGGTCCCTAGAGGAGGAAGAGGATTGCAGCACTTGCCTGGAGCCTTCTAAAACTGAGAAAATCAAACCACTGCCAGCAGCAGGAAGAGAGGAAGAAGCAACAATCCCTGCAATCTGCTGTTCTGTAAAATGACAGCCAGCCCCAAGTGCAGCAGAAAGCCACATTACAATGAAAGAGATCTAAGCACAAAGGGTCAGACCCAGAGGTCTGGGATGGTTACAGGACTGCCATGACATATCCTGCAGGCAGCACGGCCCCCTTGGGCTGCAAAAAGCGCAGGAGGGAGGAAATTCTCATTGTCTTCTTCCTTGCGTAGCCAGGCAAAAAAAAAAAAAAAGAAAAAACCAAATTATTTTGGAGGTCAAAATATCCATCCCACCTTACCAGCCTCTACAAATTAGGCAATGGCTACTGTTGCCTGCATAGCATCAGTGAAGAAAGGGGTTTAGATGATAATGAGATTTGTCACCCTCCCTGCTGCCTCTGGATACAAAGGGAGTCTAAAGCCAATTGTCACCTGAAGGGAAAGGACTCAAGTACACAGGTAGTATCTTGTCTGGACAGGAACAGGCTTTCAAAGCTTGGTCAGCGCACTCACAAAGGTGAGCAACCACAGCAGTCTCTCATATGCTCACACTAAAACTCATGAAATCCCAGGACCTAGATCTTCTGGTATTACTGCGAGTTTTCACAAGAAAACTTACTGAATACAAGACAAACTGGAACATTATGAACATTCAAGGTTCTTCCATCCTTGAGGATAGGTCAAGCTTAAAAGTCTTCTAAAGAATATGCCAGTTATTATTATTTCTGAGAGCAGCAATGAATGGTTATGACGTCTTTGTAACCTAACAGATTTCTATGAAGTTTTCGCTGCAACCTGAATGGCCGTGAAACCTTTGCAAAGCAAGAACTAGGCAAACATTTCATATGATCTTGTCCTTTCACAGCAAATGGTGGGCAAGCACCAAAGAGCCTGATGAGGTTCCAGGTCAGCAATTGACACCATGCAGTGGTGAGCAGGACAAGGTCAGCAGAGTAAGGAAAAGCTGACTTTGAAAAGCTAGCAAATATTAAACAGCAGGAAGAAGAGGAAGAAAAAAGAGGAGGACTAAGAACAAAAATGTTCCACTTCAAAGAGAAGAGATGAGAAAAGAACTTGGGGGTCCTAGGCTTTGTAAAGCCCTCAAGCTGTTAGGGATCTTGCCTCTGTAATATATAAATAAAACAAAACAAACCCCAAAAAAATACTAAGAAGCTTTTTTTGTATGAAGAACACAATGAAATTATATTAAAATAATTTTAAATGGTTGATTTGAGGCATAAAATAACCAATATAATGCAAATTCTTTTGAGATTTGTTAGAGAAGTGGTTCCAAGTGGTTGCATAGAGTGGTTGCTCTAATATTTTGGAGAAAGAATTCTAACTCTGCTTTCCACATAGCTCTGCCCACACCTTAGCCACCTGTCCGTCATAATCCCACATGTTTTTCAGAAGATTCTTGAAAATGTTGACAATGAAATGCAAGGGAAAGTACAGTCAAGTTTTCAAATCATTTGGAAGAACGGAAAGCATAAAAAGAGGTTTCTTCCTCAGGGAGGAAAATGAGGTAGGAGGGAAACAACCTTCAAGAATTTTAGAAGCCTACAATGTAGATTTCCCTTCTTAGCTACTTTATGGTCAAAGGCAAGAATGCACATTTCTCTGAAAAGTTAATTCTGGCCTATTCTAGACCTTCATTTCTGGGCTGTGCATTTAGAAAAACATGTGCTAGCTAGGTCATGGAAGTCACAGTAGATGTGTTAAGACCAGGAACAGAGCACAGGAGAAGCACCCACACAGCTGCACCGATTTCAATCTGCACACGATTGCTAAGGCTAATGCTTGCTACTGCCAAGTTGCTGGTTCCTGATCTTGTGACAATAATGATGCTCCTCCCCTGTTTTGCTCCACCCATGGAAAAGAAGTCTCTGTATTCATTGACTCACTATTAGAGAGTCACACAATCTAAGCCTAAACCACCAGACCACTGAGTAGGCAGAAATGGTGGATCAAGGAAGAACAAGCACCAGATGCAAGCCTTGGAGGCACTTGCATCAACTTCTGCTTCTCAGGTGCTGCTCCTTCTGCCTAAGTTCAAAGACACACAAGTTAGTCTAGCTAAGAAATCTGGCTTAATTCCAGAGAGGTATTGTTCTCTGATAGTGCACCAAAAAGTTTCTGTGCAGTTTTTCTTTCTTTCCGTGATCTCATTTTCTTTAACTTCATAAATATGACACATATGCACTGAATTTGTTTCTTCTTGCTTTAAAATTACTTGGAGTTTTCTCATTGTCTTCAGTGAGAAGAAGATGGGATCATGGGAGCCTAACCAAACAGGATTCCTCGTTGAGAGCTGATTAAATATTTAAGCAATTCTAGATAGAATTATTATTCTGAGGAACTTCATATGGCCCATTTAATTAAACTTAAGTGATTCCTCCATGCATAAGTTCTCTTATGTGAGTAACAAGGAGCACACAGTTGAGGATAAATTGTTCTTCACAGTTATCTGAAATGTGGACCTGTTAGTAAATTATACAGGATTTAAGAGAAATATTCTTGAGGATATAATCTTCCTTGTGGAAAGAAATGTCTTGTATTATAGGCAGGCTTGATGAGATTCAAAAATTATTTCATAGAGGAAAGCAACTTATTTTGGCTTTGTCCATACTATGGTTTGGCAATAATATCTAACCAAACTCAGCCTTGTAAGATGACCAAAGTCCATTAGTTGGGAATGCTGACTCACAGAGCAAAGGAGGCATGGGATGGAAGTGAAGCAAACACAGGGCTGAAATACATAAGAAATTAAAATAGGACTTAAGAAGACAGGAGGGAAAAGTTGGCTGACATTGTGCAGACACTATCATAAATTCACCCCATCAACTTTTCTCTCCTCTTCCACTGCTGACAGTCCATTGAGAAAATAGCATTATAGGTCCAGAATATTTTGAAATTTTTTTATATTTATGGATTAAAATCGAAGTTACCACTATGTCTAATTCTAAAACATAGTCAGTCCTTATTCCAAGTACTTATGTACTGCTATTTTTTATCTTTTAATTTCTTTTTCAGAAAGCTCAATGAAAAGGAATGGAACAGAATATTTTCCAAAACAGAGTATTCCATTAATTTTAAAAATTAGAAATCTTTGGTTTTTGAAGACAAAAAGATTTTTTTCATTTCAGAATAAACAGCAGGAAGTATAAACACTTCTCTTCATATGTTTGAAAGAGGAGCTATATTCTTTCAGCTGAAAATGAAACTTTGTTCCAGTCAATATAGAAAATCTAAGAAATAAAAATCTAAGAAATAAAGATCAAGTCAAATACTTTATTTCTTTCAAAATAATACAGCTCTCATACCAACTTTTCCACCAGCACCACCATCAAACAACATGACCTCAACTTCGCAGTCTGCTGAAACCTCATCCTAGAAAGGCATTTAATTTCTAAAGATAAGGAATGATAAAACCTTGTTCAAAATAATTTCCAATATTAGTCTGAATTTTCTAGAATATTGGATCATGGACATGGGCAAAGTGTCTTAGACCTTCTTCTTGTAGATTAATGATAGAAATATTTCAATGCCACAAAGTAAACCATCTCAAGTCTCATTTTTAAAGGCAGAAACATGCAAATGACAAGCGCTGATTATCATGGAAGCTCAGTGCTCTTCTCTCTCAATAAGGTTTCCAGATACTATTATTATTATTATTATTATTATTATTATTATTATTATTATTATTATTAT
>JANPWX010000081.1:0-27763 GCA_024734555.1 Trochalopteron elliotii | reverse complement strand
ACCGCCCGGCTCCGCACTGCCGGGCCCGGTGCCTTCCCGCACCGCTCGGCTCCCGCCCGCGCCCGTGCCCGGGGTGCCCGCCCCGGGCAGGCGGCTGCACCTTCTGCCAGGCAGCCTGCGACAGGATGAGAGGAACAGTCTTAAACTGCGCCTGGGGAGGGTTAGGATGGACATTAGGAGGAATTTCTTCACAGAAAAGGTTGAACAGACAGTGGAACGGGCTGCCCAAGGATGTGGTGTAGTCACCGTTCCTAGAGGTGTTTAAGGAAAGACTGGACGTGGCACTCAGTGCTATGGTTTACTTGGCATGGTGGTGTTCGGTCACAGGTTGGATTGAATGATCTTGAAGGTCTTTTCCAACCTAGTTGATTCCGCGGGCAGTGATTCTGCCCCCGCGGGGCAAGGCCCAGCAGAAAGCGGCCCCAGCTCCCTCTCCCTCTCCTCTCCCGGCCCGAAGTCCGTGTTCCCCAAGCGAGAGGCCGCACGGGGTATTTATTTAAGGAGATTTCACCCAGGAGCTGCTGATCAAAGCTAATGCAAAATAAATGTCTCCCTTTAATAGCCTGATTCCTCGAAGCCCTTGACACTGGAAATTGGGATTTCCCCGTGCCATTAGCACTTAGCAGTAGGCGCTCGAGCCCAGCCAAGAACAAGGGATTAAGAGGTATTTGTCTAAACTAATTTCTCTCTCTATACCAAGTCTATAGAGACTGGTGTTACTCTGCTGGAATTGTGCAACACGGCTAATTGGCTACAAATTTAACAGTGGCAGGGCTCCCACCGCAGGCTGTCGCGTATTCATTACCGCCGTTCTCTACTCAGACGCGCCGGCACCTGGGCCGCCCCTGCCCTGGGAAATCACCGCCTTGGCCTGGGCCGGGCTCTGGGCAAGGTGAAGGGCCTGTCGTGCCTCCCTGGGGAGGCCGGCTGCCTTGTGGAAAACGCAGTCAAACAATTAAAATCGCCGTTATTCTAGAAAAGGGATAGATGTAGCACAGGGTCTGCAAAATTTTGTTTTTCTGAACGATCATTCAGGGTGGATGTTGACTTTTTTGCACAGATATACCACTAGTCATCTCCCTTCCACGAAAAGGGGGACAAAAACTTGTAATATTTGTCTGTGATTCCTTGAAATTCCTTCCTCCAGGTTGTTTTGCACCTTGACTCCACTGTTTGCTTCTTTACTACTTGACCACAAGCTAAAGCAAGAACTAGTTGAGTTTATATAATGCATGCATCTGACCAAAGGGTCATTAAGGGTACACAGATTTTTGTTTTATTTGTAGGTCAGTCAAAAAGGGTTCCTAGAATAGTCTGAAGCTAAGGAAGAAATTCTAGGGAAGACCACAGCCCTACATCACTGCTGCTGGAGAATGATTCCATGACAACCACGAGTTTATTCATCTACCCCAAACGGCACCCCCTTACCCACAGCAGCACCACTAGACTATTGCTTAAGAGGGGAGGCAGAATTCTCCCAGCAGGACTTTTTAGTAGATCAAAATTATCTTCTCCATTCTCAAAGGTGCTGATGGAAATCTGAATAGCTCTGTGAGTCAGCCAGGACCTCAATAACCTGGTCTTTCAGAGCTAGCTTCACGAGATGAAGCACTGCATCACTGTTGCCTTGAACAGAAAGGTCATTCTGAAGTTTTGATGTAATCCAGCTCAGCTGCCCAGGAATGCAAGGAACTGGCAAATAAAAGACAGTAAAACAATAGTTTCCCAACACCAGTTCAGATAACATTTTCAGACACTAGATTCACAAACCAGGTTGCATTTCTGCCTGAGTAATTTTGCTCCTCATCATTCAAGGTCAAGGGCAAAACTCAAGGCCTGTGATTTGTCTATTGAGCTCAGCATCTTATAATACCTATTCCATATGGTTATGAAACTCCAGCAGTATCTCATCCAGCCAGGCCAAACTCTCAGGACACTATTGCAAGAGTAGCTGTTTAAAAAACTCTGCAACACTGTTTGTTGAATCTTGGCATGTGCTGCTGGACACAGTTATCCTATACTAAGAAAAACCCATGAAAATTCACAGAATGAAATTCCATCTTTAGTGAGAGGGATGGGAAACACTCAGAATTTCAGCAGAAACAGAGTTTTGCTGGAGGAAGACAGATCTCCAGCCACTCATTGTGTTGATCTAACCAGCCACAGGAACCAAAGCCAGGTTGGCAACGTTTGCTCTCCCTCTTCCTTATGTACACCTTGATGAAAAGTTAACAAGTGGTGTCTGTTGATGTGAAACACACTATCATGCTGCAACAACACAAAGATAGCATCCATTTTAATCTCAGTCTACATGTTAACAGTAAACTGCTGGCCAAGGATCAAGCTAATAATATCAGTCCGTGAACACACAGAAACAATTCTGTTAAATATCTCACATCTAAGGTGTTGTTAATCAAACCTTTCAAGGTAGGTCTCTCTCATGGCCTTAACCAAAGTGCTTTCTGAGATGTGCATAGAGAATACCACTAATTCAGTGAGAGCACCTTCAATATGAGGTAACAATGAGGATACAGAAGAAGGCATAAAATAAGACGATTATTCAAGATGTTCCACTTCTGTACATAACCAAACATAGACATAACAAAAGACATAACTACAATATCATCATGGCTTGTCAGGAGCAGAAGTTGTCTGCTGAGGCAGTAAGTACCCCTGATAACTTCATCCAGCAGCCAGAGGCCAAGCTGCCTGGCCCCCTCTCATTAAGGGAGAAGTGCTCCATTCAATGAGGCACTTCAACAGTGGTCTACCTTTGAACGTGCAAATACCCCCATTAAATCTGGTGGATGGGGGCCAAAACTAATTAATTTAGTGATGCTTTGCGTCAAAATCTCACTTGCAATACATAGCACTCACAATCAGAAAGGCAGAGGATTAATTAAGCTAACTATTTAGAAAGCTGAGCAGGTTAGGACTGGGTTAGGACTAAAGAGCATAATGATATCCTTAGTGGAAGCCAGAAAAGCAAATGATCGCTGTGAAACTGATAGGAATTTGCTGAGGATTTATTTTTGTTTAGTTTTTTTTTCTGAGATAAATGAATTGGGACTGGCAAGGCAACCAATTTTGGGTCCAAGAGGCCATGCACTTTTATTTAGATTACTTCTTTCAGCCTCCCCCTACCAAGTGGGCTCAACCCAAACTGTATCATGATCAGCAGCTTCATAGTACTTCCAGGTATCAAAACAGGCCATGAGCCATGGAAAGCCTTTATGGTTTGGGATTAGCCAAAAAAAAAAAAAAAAAAAAAAAAAAAAAAAAAAAAAAAAAGGGAAAGGGAAAGGAGAAGAAAATAAAAAAAAAAAAAGGCAAAAATTCAAACCACTGTAGATTGTGTAGATTTTCAGACATGTCTTAAATGTGAACTTAGATGCATTCAGACCATGGCTTGTACCTAGCTTAGCAAGCAGGCTGGACAAAAACACATGAGTTTGACAATATGCTGTATTGCAGTGAAAAAAAAGATTCTGATGGGTTACACATACTAACAGAACACGAAAAAAAAAGTCAAATAGAGTTACTGGAACAACATTTGAGAAAGTAGAACAGTAATTGCAGCACTGCAGTCTCTCTGGCTGAGACTAATTCTCTAAGGCCCCTTGGAGTCTTATCAGCAGCTCTACCATGGCATCCTCCCTGATGTCAGTTGAAGGGTGCTGCTTTGCACCCGCTGAGGATTTGGCCTTTAAACTCACCCAGTTGTGTCAGGTGGCCTCTTACAACCTTTCTGCAACACTGCAAAATCTTTAATGGTTTGGCACTCCTCAAAACCATTCCATTTTGTAAGAGGAAAGTGAGCAGTATTTCACCTGCTTGGGAGGACCCTTCACTTCGAGCTGATTAAGGAGGAAACACTGTCACAACCTCAGTTCTTCTAATGTGACAGTCAGTAATGAATGGCTGAGGTGACTGATCTTTGCATTCTATGGCCAGTCTATTTCCTATGGGTGTTTCCTGTGACTGGAGGAAATTACGGGCAGTAGTTCAGGAATAGTATTCCCCAGTTTAGTGTTCCCACTGTGCACTGCTCCCTCACTCACTTCCCCCTCATCCCCCCTCACCTTTTCAGAGGGATGGAGAGGAGAATTGGAAGCACAAAAAGGTGAAGATCGAAGGCTGAGCTAAGAACAATTTACTAGAAACAGCAACGAAATAAGAAAACTAACAGTGACAACAATAGTAACAAGAGTGTTCAAGATAGGTGAACCATTCACATTTGATTGTGCAAGGATTCACCTCTGACTGCTCAACCAACGTGCCCCTCCTGGGTGCTGTAAAAATTAACCCTGTCCTGGCCAGAACCAGGACAGAGCAAAGAAATTACTCATGCCAGTCAATGATGAACACTCCAGAGTAGAGCAACATGAAACCAGCATGTCCATATATGCTGTTTATTAGAACATATGTGTTTATATAAGGTTCTGTTCTCTGAAACAACTATTCACAGTCCTGTTTAGGAAGTTATAGAGTTTGATAAATTTCCAGAATGGTAGAAAACAATCCAGACTGAACACAAGTTTTTGACATTACACTTGGGAAACGACTACCTTTGCAAACATTAACATCTCCATGCCTAAGCCCTCAGTTCCAACAGTCCTGTACATTCATGCATGGAAAAACCCGTAAGAACACTGACATGCCAGAATGTTTGCAGGATCACTGCCTGTGAAAGGTTATTCACAGACACAGTCTCAGGCAAAATCACGCCCTCAGAGTTATTACAACTGTGCCAAAGCCATGGAAATCCAACAGTTCTCTACTGTGTGAGGAACAATAGAGCTATTCTGGACAAGATTTATTCTGAAAAGTCGAGGTTGAGGATAGTCATAATTTTCTTTTCAGAGTCCCAAAAGCTGCTGTGCCTGACCATGAAGGTTGCCACGGGACATATCAACCCACCAGAAAAAGCTAAAGGCAGAGAAATCAGAAGCTGAAGGTGAAAGCACAAGCTTTCCCTTCTGTATGCCCCACTCCACACACTTCCATGGATTGTTTCCTTTGCCGCAGATTAAAAAATTAATACTGAAATCATTGGACTTACAATCCAGCCAAAGCACTTGATACTGCATTGCAGCCACAGAGGTGTCCAAAGCAGACACGTGTTCTATGTCCTGAGCAGTGATTTTGCTTCTGGGCTGCAGAACCCTCTGTGAAGGTCTGTAGGGAGGGCACATGCCTGGGGATGGGGGTGGGTCACACGCTGTTTGGTTATCACTGATTTTCCCCAGCAATGGTGATAGCTCCACAGCACCTCAACATCCAGTGATACAGACCTTGTTTTCCCTTCTGGGAATTACCAGCCAGAGGGATGTGGACCCAAATCACCAGGCTCATTTCAAGGTGTCAGAGATCTGAGAGAAAGGGCCTCCCTGGGTAGGTTCTCACCTTGGGGAATTAGGGCCATTTTAGGCAGAACAAAAGCTCTTGGTTTCTTACCCTAACTCACTCTCCAGGTGATACAATGTATGCTTCTCCTGACATCTACATCTACCCTGATCTTCCCCAGCTCCCTGCCCACAGCATTCTGTAAACCTTCTTTAATCTCCTGCCAGGCGCTGCAGATTACCCCCTGCCTTCTCTGACAGCCTGAAGCAGGGAGCACCCTGCCCCATGCCCATTTGAAGGAGCAAGACTCAAAAATAAAAAATACAAGGTCACCATGGACCTACATTAGAAATGCCTCTCTCACACATGATATGCCATCAGAGGTTTTTCATACTGTGTGGGTGACCATATGCTGGAACAGATTGCCCAAAGAGGCTGTGGAGTCTCCCTCACTGGAGATATTCCAGAACTGACTGGTCATAATCCTGTGCCATGTGCTCTGGGATGACCCTGCTTGAGCAGGGAGATTGGACCAGATGATTCACCATGTTCCCTTCCAACCTGACCCATTCTGGGATCCTGTGATTCTCTGCGTACAAGTGTACAAGTCAGGTTGCATAGGAAGCACTCTGAGCTCTAAACAAGCTGCAGAGAGGTACAAAGCCTCCTCTTAAATGCGGTGGAAAAGAAGACAACAAAGGCAAAACCCAGGCTAGATATCTGTGATCTAATAAAACCCCAGCCACATGATCAGCAACACTGAACTTTGCATTGGGAAGTTTCATGCCTGAGCAGTGGATTTTAATTGCAGTGAGATTTTCTCTGAGATCAAGACACTTAAAATGTCAAAAAAATGTTTTTAATGTTTTTAGAGTTTCTCATGTTTTGGGTGAAATCCCAAACATAGATGACACAATAATTGTAGGCACAAATACATGTTGAGTCCTTTGCAGGGAACAGGGCTGTATCCATTTCACATGCTAACCTAATCAGTGACATCCAGTATCATTAAAAACTGTTTACACTGTCAGTAATAATCCTGGAAGAAAGAGTTTTTGAGCTGCTTTTTATTGACACTCACCTCATTCCAGAGATCAGCAAAAATGTGGGTAGTTGATAGAGCCAGCCACAGAGATTTTGTTTTCTCTAAATAAATCTCAATAAACAATAAAAGGTTAAGTGCTCTTTTTTCAAAGCTTGAAACACAAGCAAACAAATTGAGGGTAGAGAACTCAATTATATCAAGCAGAAGCTACTGGCAGTTACAGTCAGCAGAGATGAATAATTTTCAGTTACTCTGGGAAGGGAGGTCAACAAAATATGTTCCCTGATCTGTCCATTCCTATACCCAGACCTCCTGATGTTAGAGTGCCCTTAGTCAGGGTAATTCAGTGGGGTTTTCTTTTCCCTACTTTGATGTATCAAGTTCTTTCCTTAGCATAAATATGTGCCTGCCACAGAGAAGGTATTTGAACCCCAACCTTCCAAAAACCAAAATTCCACTCTGTCACAGCCAAGCCTTCAGCCAGAGAGGTGCTACAACATGACAACTGCTGCTCCAAGTACCTCTCTGAGCCAGGGTGCTGAGGGTTCTAACCCAGAAAATGAGGAGATGGTCCCATGCCTGAGTGACCTATGTCAGTGTCAGAGCTTCCCAGCTGTGTCAGCACATCCCAGGCAATGCAGGGGGTTTTCCCAAGAAGGGACTGCAGAGGCTCGACAGGGCTGGCCAGAAGAAAAATCTCTGGAACATGGTATGACTGTGACTCCTACCAAATGATGTCAGAGTTCTGAGTACAGCATACCAATTTTGTCATATCTCACCAGCTTTGAGACTTCATCTCTGCTTCCATCATTCTACTACACTTCTAGCTTCAGAGTTGCTTGCTGCAATTTATCTTTGTTTTTTCTCTCAGCAGAGTTTTGGTGGGGGTGGGGGGTTATGTGAGTTTTTCTCTCCGAGAGGCATCAGGAACAGAGTTACACTTTGCATCACAAAGCATCTCCATCACCACAGAAAGATAAAGGAAACTTCTGCTTTGGTATACATCACACACTCATATATATAACAAACAACATATGCAGGCAGGACAGCAAAATTTCTAACATATGGAATGAACAAGGAAATTTTTTATGTACTTCTGTTTTCACATACAGCAGCACCTAAGTGTTGCAATTACAGTATCAGGAAAGATCCTCAAATGTTTATTTCTCCATTAGGACTTTACACTGCTATCTGGTCTAAATGGTGCAGTGAATCCCAACAGAAGGAGCTTTTATGATGATAGTGTCATTTTTACATCAAATACAAGCTGATGATCTTCAGTGGAAGGAGAAAGCCATTAAAAATTGACTAACCTATTTTTTAGTCAGAAAAGAGAGGTTTTATTTAAAACCTTTGTGTGAGAGGCAATCCATTTATCCTCAAATACCTGCCCATAAAGTTGCCAGCATATGTAGAGAGAAGGCAAAAGAAGAAAAATAAACCTATTTTCTTACTTCCCACACAACGCGCAAAAACTGTCCACTTCTTATAAAAGAGGGTTTGAACTGGCTAGGAATTAAATGGATTCTAGACAGGAAAACTCCCTCACTCTTAGTCCTTCCTTGGAGGTCTGCAGTTGTTGTTAGCTTCTCAGTGGGTGAATTTTCTCTTTCTAAGACTGGCTTATATTTCATAGAACCCACCTCAGGCTGGACCTCAAAACGTATCTGGTGAGACCTCTCTTATGAGAATCAGTGGGAGAGTCTTGCTGCAGGACGATGGACCCCATGTGGAGGTCTTGGACTGTGTCAGGAAAAAGCAATAGAAAGGTATAGGCTTAAAAAGTCTTGCAAGTCTTATAGTGTGTGCCAGTGGCAGCTCAGTACACCCATGTATTTTAGAACTTAAATGTCAGACACTGCTGAGCTGCTTCCATCACCTCATTTTTATAATGTGGAACAAAATTGTCACAGACATAAGAAAAAGCAGTGAAAAAGAAATGGTGATTATGTCATCCCAGTCTCTCAGTTGTTTCCTAATTCCACTTGGGTGTTTCACTCCACTGCTCGCCTTCTCAATGCACTCTGCTGTAAGATTGTCCTGCTGTTACTGTCTCTGCTACCTAGAAAATAACCATGGTTTTAGGTGGGTGGCCTACAGGTTCCACAAAGAGAGTCTCAAATACCTAATTTCCTGACAGGGTATTCTTCAGAGTACACACATTATGTAGCTACTGCATTGCTGCAATATTTGGGAACTAAAAGCAAGTTAAGCAAAGAGTCAGTAGCTTATTCTTAAAAAACAACTTTTGGGCCACCACAACTGTGCTCTTCACATCCCTGTGCAACAGAGAATATTCCTGTATAAGTCTCCACTCCCTTCCACTTCGAGAAAAGGGGAAACCTTATCGCAAAAGATGTGGTAAGTAAACTGTTTCTTGCCCCAGTTTTCTGCTGTACATCTGATGATTTCCAGGCTCAGGAGCATGCTCGGTGCCTAATGTGGAAGGTACATCTTCAGGACTGTTTCTGAAAGGCAGGGAAGGACAAGAGGGGTTGTGACTTAGGGACCAGCAGCTCCAACCACCTGCTGGCATTCTGTGATTTCTAATACTGCTCACATTTGGAAGGGCCCCTGATAATCACCCACAAAGTCATCTCACCATTCCGTTTCAAGTCCCTTTTTTCCACCCTCCTGCAAAACACTGCCAGATTTGGGGTGATTGTTGTGCTACAACCTACTGCATTGACATCATCGGAGTGCTCCAGGTATTCCCTGCTCTAGGTGTTGCCCTGCAAAACATTTTAAGGAATATGCATAGCAAACCTCCTTGACTTGTTTCTCAGTGGATTCTGTACAAAAGTATTCAGATCCATGGCTAGGTTTCAAGTAAACTGTGCTCATAAAAAGCAAAAGAAGATGATTTCCTGAGCTCTGTATGTATCATTCAACAACAACAACAATAACAAAATTCAGGTCAAATATAAGCAATAAACTCTAGGTCAAATTTAAGCAGTTTCCTTTTATTTGCTTCCATTTTATTGGCAATGAACAACTCTTAGTGGGTAAACCTAAAAATATACCTCCAGTAACAATTGTTTTGCCTTGGGTATTTATGCAGCATTCCAACTACAGCATCTATATAGCATTTCTTTTTGCCCACACATACAAATACACACTCATACTTAATACATTAACATTTCCACTATACATTTTTGCAGTGTATCCAGTTAAGCAAATTGCTCAATTAGCTGAATGGGGTTTTTTCTTTTCATTGTGAAAAGACAGAGTCTTAGCGAATGGAACAGCATTCTCGGTAAGAGGTCAGTTGGGTGTGATTTTTGGAATAAAGGAGAGAGGATGAGTGGGCTGTAATAGATTTTTTTTAATTGTTCACATTTTATTGCCTATAAAACCCAAGGAGAGAGGGCAAACCAACACACGTTCTGGTTCATGCTGGTATGTAACTGTAGTGTGTTGTAGAGAAAGCCCACCATACATAGGGGAATTTTCCTGTTACAGTGTGCACCTCGTGGACACAGAGAAGATTGTGAGACTGTCAAATACTGAGTGTCAGGGAATGGTATATCCACTCGTTGGTAAAATAAGTCAGTTAATTTGGCAGGTAAGTATTAAGTAATCATATTGTCAGAGCAAGGCAAGTGGCTAAGAAAGGAAGACAAAGACGAAAAGAAAAAAATTATAAAGACAAGGAAATTGGAAGGAACCAAGGAGGAGAGAGGGAAGGGAGGGACTGTGTGAGTTTGATGGCCAAGTGGTGAGAGAGTAAACAATGATGATCCCTCTGTTCTGCATGGTTCCTTGTCCTAGTGTCTCACAGTGGACTCCATTGCTGCTTTCCCACTGTCTGGGAGAATCTAAACATCATTCCACCCATTTTTATTACCTATGGAATGTAATGGCTGAGAAAAACTTGAGCAAGTTGGATATTTTCTCATCCATGTTTTAGAATTTTTTTCAAGAAATTTTACCATTTTCATGCTCTATGGATTTTTATAATTTTTTGCCTACTCGAGTCTTAGAAAATACTAGTTTAATTTTTTTAAGTAAATATTGGTCCATCTTGATTTGAGTTTTCCCTTATTTGGTTTCAACAGTGCAAAATTTCAAATGAGCCAAATGATTTTTTTAAATTTCTTTATGTTTTTCCTGAGGTAAAAATGTCTGATATTTGCCTAGGCAAAGTGTTGCATCACGTACTCTATTTATGTTTCAGCATTGCAGTGACTTTTAAAAGCTCACAGCAGGAAATTAAGAAAAGCCTGAACTCATAATTATTAAATAATAATAAAAAATGTACTCTGCTAAGGTTGCATTTATTCAAAATGGTACAATTAATATATCCCCATGTTTCCATTAATATATATTCCGGTGAAGAAATTGATAGGAAATGTGGTCATGGCATGAACTTTACAGCAGATTTGAATAGTCTCTGCTGAGCAGAGTCTAATTGAGCAAAGCAGCTTAGATAAGGAGTACTGTACAAAAATGAGATTATCCATCATGCACCATGTAAATGATCAATATCCATGTCCTTCTTGTATTGACAAAGTTGAAAGGATTCTATTTAACACAATCAGACATCACAGGCGAGGAGGAATTTAAATGTTCCCTTCCCATGTGGGGCAAACCATTGGTCTCTTAAGCTTCCTCCAGCCTTTACCCTCCTTGCTGTGCAGATGGAAACACCTGTAGCTTCTAGAGCCAGCCCAGGACAACATCATGTAGGAGCCAGATTTCTCTTGTTGCTCTGAGCTGTCCTGGAGCTCAGCCATCACCCAAGTAACACCTTCCTTCACAGAACATCGGTGCAGAGCCTTGGCACCATTCCAGACACTGGTGGCAACATAACCTTCCCTGGTTTCCCATTAGAACGGTGAATTTGTGACATTTGTTGTCATCTGTCTTCACTCATCAACCATAAGTTGTTAGTCCTTGCCTTTATGGCTCTTCAGCACATTGCTCATGCTTCTGTGCCGCTCAGGGTCTCTTACTTTGCCAGCAGTCCTACCTGACCACTTTCTCACCTCCAAAGCAAGTCCAAGTTTTAGTCCTTGCTCATAAAGAGCTTTTACACTGGCTCCTGCAGAGTCACTCTGTTATTTGTCTCTGTATTGCCCATAAGAGCTTTGCCAGAAGGGCCCACAAAGCACAGACGTAGGACAAGGACTCAGCACACTACAAGTGATGAGTACCATGCAACTCTTTTCTGTGATCATGTGTCTGTTTCAGACAATCCTGTTCTCATACTTTGACAAACTCCTAGGCAGTCAGCTGCTATCCTCTGAAACAGAAATCCTCGATGGACTCCTGGAGATGCTACTGCAAAAGACATAGTAAACATCTAGAACACAACTGTGTCTTCTGATCCATTCTCCATCATTTATCTTTCTCTACTGAGGACCATGGGGCAGGTAATGTCCCTGGATGAGCCAGTGCACAGGTCTCAAAAAACACATGAGCTGAAGAAATAAGTGCTCAGGCTCCCACATAATAGTGGGAAGCTTTAATTTAATTTTATTTTGTTTTTTGATTTTAAAAAACATACCAAACACTGTGAATAGCTGGCAAGAAGCAAGGTTTAAAAGGAGAAACAGGGTTTTCTGAAGCTTTTTGCTTAAATTGTGTTTATTGAGCATGGAGACGAAATTCACATAGTGTTCATTTCTTGAAAGCACAGAGGAAAAAACAAATGTGTTGCTGCTGTTGGAGATGAAGGATGAGATGTGCAGGGCTTCCACAGCACCTGACAGAAAAAGTGTCTGATTCAAGGCAAATATAAGCAATAAACTCTAGGTCAGATTTAAGCAGTTTCCTTTTATTTACTTCCATTTTATTGACAGTGAACAACTCTTAGTGGGTAAACCTGAAAATATACATCCAGTAACAACTGTTTTGCCTTGGGTATTTATGTGGCATTCCATGGGTATTTATGCAGGGAAAACTGTCTGATTCAGGTCACACTGATTATTTACACACTAGTGTACATCATAATACAACAAAGCCAGCGGCTCTTCTGCCTTCTCAAAGAGGAGGCACAACACAAAATGCCCCAATCACCACCCAGGACTAAAAGCTTATTGCTAAATTTTCACCCAAATTCATGCCTGCAGACTAAATATTCAGGAGATAATGAGCACAGCCCTGTTGCATAGGCAAACATTCTGGCTATTCAAGTATCCCGTGCAAGTGCCCCAGAAAAAAGCAATTCTAAGCATAATTTTATCTTTGGTATTATAAAAAAACCCAAAAGTTTCTTCTTCAAAGCTACGAAAAACAGCCAGCAAAATTTTTATTTCACCAGTCTTCATTGACAGACTCTCTTGTCTGCAGCAATTCAGAACTCTGGCTATTGAAGCTCATCACTTTTTCTTTGCCTCCCTCAGTGCTGAGGAGATATTTATAACTGTTGCAATCTTGAAATAAGTATACAGCACAAGGGTGCTGCATGTTACCAGTCAAGCAGAAGAAGACAAAGACAAATAAAAAGCAATGAAAAGACATGATATAGATATAGGGGAGATTGTGACTACCAAAGAGCTAATGGTTTTGTGATGGTAAGAACTGACTTAGAAGAATACCCAGTATTAGTAATGGTTTTGTTGAAAAATCTCTTCAGACCATTAAAGTATTATGCTGTTCTTTATCACACTTTCCCTGCCTCTTCTTTTCTTTGCTAGTTGGTTGGAGTTTTTTATACTCTTTCTTTATATCTCCCCTACTGGATTGAATAGCATTGAGCTGCCTTTGCCATACAAAATCGCAGATCAGTAGATTTTTTGTTTCATTCTAGACATAATTTGAGACAATCAAATTTGAATGGCAATTTTGTGTTCACATCTTTTATTTATTACGGGGCTTCGAAATACAGGGGAAAAGGAAAATACAAAATCCACTATATGCAGGAAATGAGAAAAAAAAAGTGAGGAAAAGACAGGCACAAAAAAGGAAAAAAAATAAAAGAAGTATTTTTCTCTTTGTTTTTTCTTCTAAAAGATGAAAAGCTACTGAGCCACTCCCTTGCATGGATATGGTCAGGACAAGAGGCTGAAAGGATTCCAGCAGGACACCCACTCACAGAGCTCTCACCATCTGTCCTGAGCAGCTCCAATTTAAACTACAGCTGCCTCAGGGTCCATGTACCCCTAACCAGCATGCAAGGTGCCCAGCTGAGAGGCACTGGAGCACACCAGTGTGCCCTGTGTAGTTTGCATCCCAAGGAGAGGATGCTGGTGCACATCAGCCCTGTACCTGCAGCCTCTTGTCCCCCTCTTGCATCCTCTCAGCCACGAGCTTGGATGTCAGGATACAGATGACATGGCATCTCTGCTATCCCAAAAGCACAGAGGCAGAAGAGTATGGGACATCTGAGCTGCTCCAAGGCCACAAGTTTTAATACTGGGCTAGGTGAGAAATTTTCACAGGTAGTAAGACTGGGAGCTGCCTCAGGTCCCAGGGAAGGAAAAGGACACTCACTTTTCTTTGGACTTTGCACAAAGTATTTATTTCATTATTTGACATTGATTTTGCTGGATAAATAACCAGAGTCCAGGATCAGAAGAGCAGACACATCTTCAGAAATTAGACTATGCTGTGCCACCAGAATAAGCTGGGAAAAATTGGTGCATTTCACAACTGCTTTCTATTGCTAGCCCACACTATAATGAACTGCATTTAAAAAATCATTCAAATGAAGGAAAGGAAAAATGTATTCTTCTTTCTCATGGCTAGATCATCCTCCTTCCTTCCCTTCACAAGAAATATTAATTTAAATATAAAAGCAAGTTATGGGTACTTACCCCTGTGTTTGTAGAAATGGAAGTAAATTTTGCTGTAGGATGATCTTACTTTTACATATATTTCAGTAGTGTTCATTTATATAAGGACAGCCATGCATTCTGCATGCATGGCTTAACTTGCTTTCCATATCTTCTTGTTGGATGAGCTTGAGGGCTGCAGAAGAGGTTCCCACATTGCATTTCCTTTTGCCATGTTTCAGTATACAAGCAAATGTCCAATTTCTACACATTCTGAGCACTGAGTTGCAGCCCCCTGGGACTGCACCCTCCTTCAATCTGAAAATCAAGACCTAAGACTCAAAAAGAAAGCTCATGCTGAAGGTTCCTTCACTGAAGGTTTTATGCCAGAATCAGTAACCTGATCAGTAGGTTTGCCAGCTTTTCCCAGTAATAACACTTCATATTAGTTATTTGAGCTCAGATGCAGCATTTGCAGAAGAAAAAATTCTGCAGTTTACCATTCTGGAAAGACATGATTGTTGTGTTGTCAATAATGAGAAGGATTACAGAGTAGGCAAATTTGTTACATATACGTATGGCCCACGAAATACATCCCTCTATGAATCTTTAAATATTATCAGCCTACAGTAATTGTTACTTACACTCCACCCACTTCAGCCTTCTTTCCTTCCTTTCCTCTGAAGAATAATTTGACAGTTGCATTCTTTGAGAAAGTTGAACTACAAAATTATTTCTATGTCTAACAGGGACACAAATGTGCTAGTGTAAGTACAGTTAAGAAAAATGTGGACAAATTTGAAACCCTCTGTTGGGGGTTAGGTTTCTTTCCTTTTGTTCCTTTTTACTTATAGAATTTTTTTCCCATAAGTTGCTAGGAAACACTAACAACTGGGTACTTAAGAAAAACAAAAGAAGTGGCCAAGCTCAGGGGAGGAGGGCATCTGGTTGCACATCTCTTATCTGGGAGTTTCTCTCCAAGGGGCAGGGATACCGCAAGAATTGGACAGGTAAAGGACAGGGCTGGGGCAGCTGCTGGCTCTCTCTTTCTCTCGGCTTCAGAGGAGGATGGTTGGAGCTGCTGCTTGAGGACAGGAATTCGCTGCTGCCGCTGGAGCCTAGGTCAGAGCTGCTTCTTCTGCTGTGGGGTGAGCCTCTGCTTGTGAGAGCAGCCACTGAACTGGGAACTTATTATCACCTACCTCACTAAAAGAGGGACCTATCCCCATCTGCTCGGGTGCCCGGGATTCTGAGCTCACCTCTCCCTGCCCTGCTGGGAGCCTGGTCGCCACTGTGCTGCCCCGTTGCTTCTTCAGCACTGCTCTGAGCTTTTGCTGCACTGTAGCCCTGCACCCCTCTTGAGCTGATCTCTTGAGATTCAGGTGGTTAAGAGTTTTTTGCCTTCTGAAAAGGCCTAAGCCAGAGGCAAGAATGAAGCAGAGTCTTCAGGTTCTTGTTCCTCAAGGTTTCTTGCTTTGTTTTTTATTTCTTATCTTACAACTTTCTCTGTGCCCAGTCAAGGTCTGTGCAGCAACTCAGGCACCAGGCGACTCCTCCTCCAATGGGACGTTGCTGCCCTTTATTCTGATTATTATGTATCCCTTATATACAATTACATACCAATACCTATTACTTATACTAAACAGGTCATCTCTACTCTGACCCAATCTCCTTGAACTACTTTGTGCCACTGTCACAGCAGAAGTCAGTGATGAAGAAGAAGAAGAACCCAGGGCACCGCCCAAAATTCTCCATCCTGCTCTCATTCACCTCCATTCTAAAAACCCAAAACCACAGCATTTTCCACCTTGTGATAAGCTAAACTACTGTCTTTCACGCCCTTGTTGTGACTTGCAATTCCTCTCTCAGTGTTGGAAGCCTTTCCCACAGACTGAAATCAAAGATAATGTCTTCCTGGGCTCTGTCCAGGGTCTCCAACCCTCCTGTACAGATCCCAGACCCCCCTGTACAGATCTCAAACCCCCCTGACCAGGTTTCAAACTCTCTTGCTTGGGTCCCAGACATCTCTGCCAAGGTCCCTGACCCTCCAGGGTAACCAAAGGGATGCCCTGGACTCCGACACCCCCCCTGCCTGCCGAGACATCCTGCTGTTCCAGCTTGCTGTTTCCAAGAGTCCTCAGGGGGCACCGGGATCAGCTGCCCCAGGATTTGTGAAGCAAGGCCTCTCCTCCATCCCTTCCCGTCTCGGCCCAGCCGCCATCACCGTGTGCTCCCCGAGCCCGCGCCACAGCTCCCCCTGCAGCCGTGGGGGAATAATCGCACCTGCCCTGCCTGGCTGGGAGCCAGCAGCGCCCCTGCTGGCTGTGACCGGAACTGCACCGAAGGGGAAAGTGCCTGCCATCAGGGTAGCTGTTACTGGGTTTGTGGTTCTCTTTGTTGTTAGTGCCAGAGTTGGTGGTGGTTGTTTGCTTTATTACACATACTAGTAAAGAACAGGTATTCCTATCCTCATATTTTTGCCTGAGAACCCCTTAATTTCAAAATTATAATAATCCAGAGGGAAAGGGTTTACATTTTCCATTCTAGGGGATGCTCCTTCCTTCCTTAGCAGACACCTGTCTTTCAACCCAAGTCACCCTCATTCATATGAAAGCAAAATTATGATGTTTTGTACAGCTTGGATGGTCTGGAGAAACCTAAGAATGTTTCTCCAGGGGAAGGGGAAAAGGCAGAAGGAATTAAAATTTCACCCCCTATTGCAGACCCAGAGCTATCGCCACTAGCATTGTAAAATGGAATTTATAGCTAAAATCAGGAAAATAGATGCACACATTTAGGATCACAGGTGCTACTTCACTGTCAACCCATTATAAAGCTCCAACTGTGTCCAAAGTTAAAAAGCAATTTCATAGTTATATTTATCAGGATGAAAAATGTTCAAATCCACTTCTCTAGCTTTTTTTTCCTTGATATGTCATTTTTAAAACATTCCTGCTGCACCTAGCAAGTCTTCCCCAGATGTTGATCCAGTGCTGCAGTGAGTGGCAAATGTAGAGCCCACACACAGGAAAGAGGCACACAAACCCTGCAGCAATGGGAAGGAGGAGGCTCCTGCCAGCCCCTAAGAGGGGAAAAAGGCAGATCACTTGTCCACACAACACACAGTGGTCAACAGAGGCCAAAGAAACCCCAGTAAGTGAACATACTTTTTTTAAAAATGCACAGAACAAGATATAGAGGCCAAGAAAACAAAAAGATATTTTCAGTAGATGTATTCTAAGAGTGAGGGGGGAAAAAGAAGGATGTTTGGAAAGAGTGAATAAGCAGCCTTCCAGGCTGACAGCCATACTAAGCCTCCAGTCAGTGCAGGATGCAGTCATTAACAGAGCTGGAGAAACTGGAGAACACAAATTCTCCACCTTTATGGCATCAGTGTGTTAAGAGCAAAATTCTTTTTCTGGGTACCTTTATGGAAATGAAATCAGGGCTACTAAAATGATGTCATCAAAATCACATCATGCATTACAGGCAAAAAGGAAACCTTTTGTAGTGTACAGGCAAACAGACAAGAAAGAGTGTCTTACCTACAGCTCATACATGCAGTGTTTATAGAAATCAGTCTTTGCTGAAAACAACTAGAAGCTACTTACTTATGACAAAACAGGCTTGGCTTACTCAAATGCCATTCTGAGAATCCAAACATGATTTTTCTTCTGAATCACGGATTAATTATTTTTAAATGAAATTAAAATTTAAATAGCTGAGAAAGTAAAGGAATTTGCTTAAGAGTATCTGCCCAAGCAAACTGAAGGAAATTCCAGCAAAAGGGACAGGAATGTCCGGAAAGAGATGGGAACCATGCTTCTCAACTTTACCAAAAAAAAACCACAAAAAACCAAACCAAACCAAACCAAAACAAACCAAAACAAAACAAAGAAAAAAAAAAAGAAAACACAAAAAAACCCAAACCAAAAACAAACAAACAAACAAACAAAAAAACCCAACCAGGACAAACAGTTCAAAATGAAAATCAGGGTTGTGAAGACAGGAGTTTAGCAGGGCATAACGAGGAAAAGGCATTTCCAAACTCTTATCAGCTTCCCAGGGGCTGGTGGGGGTCTATTTAAAGGCAGTATAATGGTACTTTCAAAGATCTAACAAAAAATATACGTATAGTAGTCAGGACCCAGCAGGGGAAAGAAAAATGTCATGGGAATCAGAGCCTTCAGGGAACTCTGAAAAGGTCGCTGCAACCCATGAAACCATAGAGGTGGCTGAAATTAGGCCTGAAGGCATGGTGTCACCTGTAACGATATAGTAAAAAATTGGAGATTGATTTACAAATCTATTTTATCTCTATTCTGTTTTCCCCATTCACTTTATGTTTTTCTATTTCTTTATGTTACTTACTATACTTGAATATTATATAGGGGTCTGGATTTTAAAATTCTTTTGCTCCTCTTTAGAGAATTCACCATCAGGTGAAGAAGGTACAGCCAGATCCACCTCAATGCCCTGAACCACTCAGGGTCTCAAGTCCATACTGATAACCAGCAGTAGAGCCAAGCCCTGCTCAACATTTAGCACTATTAAATTATGACACCAAATGAATACATGTAGGTACCACCTTATGTTATATTTAACATAAAGGCAGAAAACAGGAATGTCTCTTGTGTTAGGACCTTGTGTCAGAAGAATAAGAGATGATGATTAGAAGACAGTACTAAAATGAGCCGAGAAAAATTAGTATCGTTCTGCATATCTCACCAGGTTGGGATAAGTGATCTGGGGACACTTATGGGGAGCAATGGGAGCTGGAGAGAAGACAGCAGTGATTATCCCCTCTCAGCACAGGTGAAGCTGCACCTCAAATCCTGTGCTCATTTTTGGGCAACTCCCTACAAGAAGAATATTGAGGTGATGGAGTGGGTCCGGAGAAGGGCAACAGAGCTGGGGAAGGGTCTGGAGCACGAGTCTGAAGGGCAGCTGAGGGAACTGACACTGTTTAGCCTGGAAAAAAAGGAGGCTCAGGGATGACCTTACTGCTGTCTACAACTCCCTGAAAGGAGGCTGTGGTGAGGTAAGGGTCGCCGTCTTCTCCCAGGTAAAAAGTGACAAGAGGAAATTACTAAATGTTGCACCAGGAGAGGTTTAGATTGGATGTTGGGAAAAGCATCTTCATGAAAAGGGTTGTGAAGCACTGAAATATGCTGCCCAGGTAAGTGGTTGAGTCACCATCCCTGGAGGTATTTACAAGACCTGTAGGTGTGGTGATGAGGACAGGGGTCCTGGTGGACCTGGCAGTGTTAGTTTAATGGTTGGACTGGATGACCTTAAGGGTCTTTTCCAACTTAAATGACTCTATGATTCTATGATGGCAAAAGAGAGTGAAAAAAATGGGGCAGCAGAACTGACTGGGAGGTGCTGGGCAGGAGTTAATCGATTGCACACCAAGGGCAGGGTAGGGGCTCTGCCATGCACAGGTGCTCAAAGTACTCCGTGGAGAAAAAGGCACATCCAGCCACAACTGATCCACTCTGAGCACTAAGGCATGAAAACATCTGGGCCCAGATTCTTTCCTGAGCCAGCTCCACAATGATACCAGAAATTATGCAAGTTAAGATGCATGTCTCTTACGAAAATGATGCAATAATCAGTGTCTACAGTTCGATTATGAGATAATTAATTTTAATTGCATATTACATTCTCATTGAATTAAAAGATTTGAAGACTTTGACTATTTTTATATTCCCCTTGCAATACATTTTGTAGTCTGTGCTATTTAGAGACAGAAAATTGCAACCATTTTAAAAACACGACAATGACTTTCACCTCCCTGAGGGAAATCCTGAATTATTACCTTTGATGGCATCAGGGTTTCATCCTTATTCTGTTAGAGAAAATAATCTGAGACCCCTCCTTAGCTTTGCTTTCCACCTATTTTGAGACCCTTGAGTTCCCAACACTGAGGTGAAAACGCTCACCATTTATTAGGTGGAAGAGGAGAAATTATGTTCCATTTATTTTCTTCACTGGAAAATGTTGGAAATAAAAACTTCCTTTTTGCCACATCTACTGGTGCCACACATTAAGCAGGAGTGTATCTGAAAGCAGCTCCCTGCCAAGGTCAGCTCTCCCTCCCAGGGAATAGGCTGGCAGCCTACCCCAGGTTGCAGTTTGCTGCTTCTACAGCTACTCCATTCCTGACTCCATCATGACTTTGCCAAGTGCAAGGGAGGGTGACTGAGGTCGGACATTGCCCCATGCAGCAGAGATGGGTTTTGCCTATTCTGATTTTCCATTTTTTAGCTCCTGCCAGCAGCAAAGCATTGAGCAAAATGTCTCCACTCCACCCCTAGACAATTCATTCTAATAAGTCACTGGCTGAATTGCACCTCATGGTCCCACTGTGAGAGAACAAATCACCAACTTCTCCAATTGTTCAAATATCTTCTCAAGGAGTTGCTGAATAAGTCATGCCAGTAATCGGCAGTTTATAACTTCCCATCCAGCCGTTTGCAGCACATATTCAGGACCCGGCCTTTGAAGCTGACTGAGTTCCCAGGGATTTGGACACCTAGCCAGGAGGCTCTGCTTTTCAAGGGACAAAGTAAGAGCTTTCTGTATTGGCCTTCAGCTGTGAAAAGATAGCATTTTCTGTGCCACAAGCATATCCAAAGAGAAAGAAGAAGGCAGAGCAGATAGACCCTTACCATCCCTCTCCATGATGCAGTGTGTACTCCATCTCCCAGCCTGCCCCCAGCATGCCTGCCTTTCCCAGTTGGATCTGAACACCCACATTCCCTGTCTTCAAGCTCTCAGGAGGCCAGCTTGTTCTTAGCCAGGCACCAGTGCTGTCTATGGAGGTGTGGTGGTGGGACATTTTCCCAGAGGAGAGAGGGAACAGATCCTGTGAGCCCCAAACATACAGAGTGGAAGGCTTCATGACTGTCTGACATGAAATGCAAGATACCAAGGATGTGGAAAGGAAAGAATAAAACCTGAGTTTGGAAGCATATCCCCACTTTTATGCCTAAATACACAACCTTGCCTATGCAGAGTGTTTTATTCCAGCATCAGTGTCCCCTTATGCCCACCCTTTTGTACCAAGGAGATTTATGCTGTATCTTTCCTCAGATCCCAATATTTTAGACTCAAAGAATACGTGATGACAAGTTTTACATATATGTCTAAGATTCCTACCTTACACCCCTTATATCTCTTTTCTTTCCCAGGTTTTCTTGCTCTTGAATGTTTTACTGACACTGGAAGGTGTGAAGATATTGATTACACATCTCTTTCTGACACACCACAAAATATGCCATCTCCTGTCTCCACACTGGTGACTGGCTTACATGGCAGGTTTCTTGTCTAAATAGAAAACACATCAAAATTGCTGTTGTTTTTAATAGAAACTGCTGTTTTTTTTAATAGAAATATTATTCAACTCACTCAAGTTTTCTTCAGGAGATTTCTTTTCATTTCACGTAATGTTGAACCTTCTTGGATTTTGACAGGTACACAAAAGTTCCCAGAGGCTGCTGTTGGTCAGCTCACTGTGTTGGCTGTGTCAGAAGTCTTTTATCCTGGGATCAGTGGTCATGGGGAAGCGAGCAAGTGATTAAGTTCTGTAATATACCTTGCAAGTAGGGACCAATCATTTATTACTTGGCTGTGTCTGGAGCCACTAAACTAAAGCTTATCCAGTTCGATAACTGGTGGAACAAAGGCTACTCTGGCATGAAGGCTCTTTATACTTCACAGGGGGAATTTCTTTCTTTTTTTACTTTTTTCTTTTTTCCTTTTTCCTTAAACCATTGGAGTGTCTTGGAAGTGTGTTCCTACAATTCCACTCCTGGTCCATCTCACAGAGCCATCCTAAAACTGCACGGCACACGTCTGCATATCGTCACTCAGAACAGCCCAGAGTGAAACCAGGCTCTTAAACAATAGCAAGGGGGTTTCTATGCCATACAAAAATATATTAAAAATACATAATGTAACTTGTCTTAATATACTTTTCTGAGTCTAAAAATATGCCAGACCAAAAGAAACATATTTACATAAAAAGCAGACAAGGTCAAATAACAAAGAAAGCCCTTAATTAGTTGTAATCAACTTTAATTTGCATACCGTATATAATTCCTAAATGATTGTTAATAATAACTTTATATAATGGACTTCCAATTTTCATGAAAATGGCACATTTTGATAAGCAGACACAAAACCCTAGTACTAATAAGGTTTAATTTGCATACATTAGACTGATTATCCAAACAAAAGGATTACAGTATTACTTCTCCATACCTTTATGTCCTTATTATGCACATTTATTAACTTCACAAAAGCTAGCTGTTAGTGACAAACAATAGCCGTGGCTGGAAGAGAAATCTACAGTATGAATAAAGTGCATTTTAATGCTAAGGAGCAAAGTTTATACTGCATAAATGTTTTGTTTAACTCTTTCTTTTGCAAAAGGCATTATTGCTTAGTACAGCAGGCACCATTAGATGGATAAATCACTTTTTTTGTTACAAGATTTATTATTTTTCTTTTGGTAAAGAGTAGATTTTCTCAAAAAATTATGACCTGCTCATGCTCACAGTTTCCCAATGCTAAGTTAAAAAACCTGGATGGTGCTTGAACATGTAGAGAAAAGTGTTTACAATCACAGGATTAAGCTGTTAACTCACGTGATTCCAGGGCACCGTGTTAATAAATATATTGCCACAAGCTTCGTTTTCACAGCATAAATAATAATACAGGTGGCAATAGCTATTCCTAAGGGTATTACATATACCCTGCAATTAAAGTGTGAGCAAGGGGGAGGGAAAAAAAAATCATTAGTAGATCTGGTATCTGAAGCAAATGATGCTTACAAAGGGCTGAGAAGAAAGCCAATAGATGTGAAGCTTAAATTGAATGCCACCCTGGAGCTCCCTCCGTGCTGTGACACGGGGCTGTGCTGATGTGCAGTGGTGATGGTGATGTGAGAAGAGAATGTCATCCCTGACACATTTTGTGCCCTTCTGGTGCAATGCGCCGCCTTCAAACAGAAATGCTGCTTTTGGAGATTTGTTGTCAGCATGTTTTGATACTCCATGGACCAGCTGGCTCTTCAGGAAGAGTTGCTACAGCTGTCATCAACCCTGATTTCTCTGGGATAAATTCTTTCTTGCACAGTCTTTGACCAACGTCTCCATGTCTACATGCAACTAATTTGCTTAACACATATGAGCCACAAAAAGCAGTTTTTAACCTGAGCCCGAAGCCATCCAGATGATTCCTTGAATATGCAGTGAGCATCTGGCAAAGCTACCAAGTATGGGCAACACACCTCTTTCAGAATAATTTCCATCCAATCATTTTGCAAAGGGCTGTGGGAACTGCGGTGACTTTTTCTTCACCTGTGCAGCTCAAAGCCACTGACTTCCAGCCCAATGCTGGTTGGTGCCACAGGGTCAGAGCCCGGGGTCCTTCCCACTTCAGGAGCCCAAGGATTTCATAGGGAAGCTGTGAAAGAATAAAGGCCTTGTGGTGCAGCTGAGGGCTTCTAACTGTTAATTTGTTGGTCTGAAAACAGCAGGTGGGAAAAACACATTTCAGGTGATATGTAATACATGAGAACATTAAAATCTAAATAGAAACTAGAGATATCAACTTTTTACCATAAATTTAGTTGGAATTTATGATGATATTTATGGTATTTGAGCTCTCCTAAAAAGATACAGATATTTTGAAAGGTATCCAATACACTTTTCTTCCAAGGAGACCCCAAAAAGTTCCTGGATCTTCTGAATCAACCTCAATTTATTCTTAAACAAACAGAATAAACATGCCCAGAAGATACAGCAAAGTCCATTCTGTGTCCAAAGTCACAACCACCAAATTCTACTGATATCCACATGGATTTGGTTTCCTACAAGCAGTGATGAAAACGAGAGTTTTCAAGGCATCCTACATCATTTAGGCATTCCTAAAGAAATCCCAGGTTATGAAGCTTATTGAGTTCTGCATAGCTTTTAGGTTACTCGAAGAGCTCACAGTGACAGAAAGTGGATTTTTTTTCAACCAGAATGTGAATACAAACCTCATTTGCTTTTTCCTACTAAATCATAGCTTTGTTTCCACTGAATCATACAGGGTTTGATCTGGCCTTACTTCTTAAGTGATAATCCTTGCACTCAACTCCATTAGGTTACCTTTGGACCCAGACTGCACTTGTCAGCCTGTAATGTCGTCATCGTCATCATTGTCGTCTTCTTCTTCTTCTTTTTCTTCTTCTTCTCCTCCCTCTCCTTCTTCTTCTCCGTACTTCATAGTTCTACCTGGATGCCTGTTCCTTTTGTTTTCTTTTGCAAAAATGGAGGAAATCATACAAAATGCCTTCTTGTCCGATTCTACTCCCTGCCTGATCACCAGTTTGTCTTCCTGCTATGTACTGCAGGAAAAAAAATCCCTAAACAACAAAGGTTTCTGTCTGCCATGCTGCAGGTCAGAATCCACCTCTTTTGAAGATCTTGAAGACTCCTTTATCCACTGAATTTTTTGTTCTCTGCTCCACCCCCCCAAAAAAAATTAGAAATGGAGCCCTTTTATGGGATAAGGAATTCAAGCGAGTGTAAATAATGACCCATTTATTCTCAAGTTTGTGTTTAGAGAAGAAGGACGTGTGCTATTCCTCTTCTGAGTGATGGGTCCACAGGAAACCTCTTGCACAGAAAGTTTTAAAAATCAGAAGCCACGTTCAGTTTTAGAAACCTCATGGACACCCAGAGCCCTTCAGACATTTTGATAATACTAGAACACAAAAAGAACAAATCCTGAAACAGAATAAAGCCAAACCATCCCTTCTTGTTCAAAGAGAAGAAAACTGAGATTTTCCTCAGCACTGCCATACAAAACAGATGATATCACATCCTCCGCTGAAGGAAGCAACCAGACTTCTCAAGTAGCCCCTGACTCACCTTAGAGCCCAGCTGATGTCTTTATCAATGCCTGGGGTTTTAACACAAAGGCCATCACACAAATGTGCTTTCACTCATGAGAAAAGCCCATTTACTAGAGGAATTAAAGGTTCTGTGTTAGGGTAACAAAGCAGGAACAATAATTTAGTTAAACCAAACGTCTTTTGTTTAAAATTAGTTTTCTGTGGCTCCATAATATTATTTTTAAATTTCAAGAATGGAAATAATAGGTGAATTCTGTAAGTGACAAGCCTTTTTCAAGGTTTGATAAAAAGCTAAAAAAACAAGAAAGTACATAGATTCCAAACAATAACTTACAGCCAGTGACTTCAAGATTTTATAATCAGTGTGTATGAATGGAAATATCTGTCTATAGAAGTTTCTAAGAATTGTATATGAAAGGGAAATCTTAAAACATATACTCTTTTATTTTATTTTATTTTTTAATTGAAAACTCCAAATCAGCAGTCCAATGAGTTGCAGCTGGTGCAATTGCTGATCCAATTTACAGGCAATTTGATTTTTTTTTCCCATTAAGATTCCTTTGAATCTGGAAGGAAGAAATCTGCTTCCTACCAGACAGTTGATACTTTTCTACAATGTCATGCACACCCAAGGCCCCAGCTATCCGTGTTCTTTGGGGGCATAACTATTGTTAGCACAGACACTTGTAAGGATCTCCATTCTTAGTTATTTTTCAGAACAGCAGCTTTTCCTCATTTTAGTCTTCCCACTTAAATCTCCTTGACAAATCTAATCTGTGCCTGATTTGGGTGCCTTGGTAGAAACTTACATCTATTCACCTCTACACACTTTACTGTGTTATCGATGGATTGTCCTCAGTGCAGTTTGGGAGACCTCTGGTCTGTGTTGCTCTCAGTGGTGTAAACCTGGCAGACAGCAGGTTCATTCAAGCCTCAGCACTCACACAACACAGTTTATATCCATAACACATCCCCTTCCCACAGAGCACAACAGAGTACCCTGAATCTTGCATTAGAGGAGATGCAGAATGTTAAACAGATAAACAAGGATGCTATATCAGCATAGATCCTTTAGCTATCTGAGCAGCATTCAGCCTGGAGTGATAGCAGGGATGCTCCATATAAAGGGGCCAACACCAAAAAAAGCCATAAGGAGCACTGACAGACAGCCATAGAAGAATTTTCTCCATCCATCCACAAGCATCAGCCTGTTCCCAGGAAAAAATGCCTGTTCCTTTCTGTGAAATGCAGGTTTTTCTTTACCAATAACATTTTTTTCAATCTCTATGAGATAGTGGTGCCCCTAAATGACAGCCAGATGCAATGGTGCCCACAGATGTAGAAAATAGTAACAATAAATATGGTTTTAAGGTTAGATTTTTTTGAGTGGAATGGTCCAACCAAGCTTCACAGATAATTTGCTCTCTCTTCCCTCTGTCATTCTATTTCACTTCAGCCATGCTTCTGGATTAAAACACCTTGATCTTATGGATAACATCTCCTGAGCAATGAAATGCCAGACCAACACCAACTCATGCCCTTCCCCGGATCATTCTGATTCCTGCTCTGTCCCTGCGCGGCTGCATTTACTGAAATAGAACACAGCACCACATGAAGGTCACACCGGAGATAGTCAAAGAGGGTGCAACATTGTCCTTCGCTCATCGAACGCTCATTTGAATTTTTAATGGCTTTGCTTTTCAGCTGCGTTCACACCCCCTCTGCAGTGAGTTGAGCGATCGCATTTCAGTGGTCCTGTGAGGAGCCCGGGCCGAGGGTTGCCCACGGAGGAGCTGAGGAAGCCCAGCTGTTGCATTCACACACACAGACACTCACACCCTATTTGCACAACCCGGGTGTTGCTGGCGCAACAGGCGGGCAAAGCAGCCGATACCAGGAGGTTTATTTGCCCAAGTACAGCTAAACAACGGAAACCATTTGCAGGCAAGCCTTTCTGTTATTCATTTAAAGGAACCACTGGAGCATTTTAGATAAATACGTTTGAGAAAACAATGCTCTTGCTCATGGATATTCCACGCACAGGAGAAGAGAATACATCTGACAAATAAATTATTTGTTATGAAGCCCTTGCTCAGGTCTAGTCAGCACATACAAAAGAAAATAACACAGAAGGTATAACATTAAATAAGCCTATGATAATCTTTTTAATTTTTTTAGACCACTGCACCTTAATGCATTAATAATTTCACTGGGTTTCTAAGGCTTACTGAGAGAAACCTACTTGGGATTTTATCCATGGGTTTTCTAGGGTTAGAAGATCCATATTTCATTCCATCACCCAGCCTCCTGTAAGATGCAGTCATAGGAGCTGTCGGACACAGAGCTCCATCCAGTTCTTCTTATATTGAGACAAAACAATTACATTAGGTGAAAATATGTCTTCCAGAAAATTAGTGGTCTTGATTTAAATCCACACAGTGCTCGGAAATCCACCTCCTTACAGAAACATCACTGCAGTCAGCAGGAGCAGCCAGAGCTTGTAGAGGTGTGGGAAGGCTGAGATCTTGGGAAAAGGACATACAAAGGAAGTCAGAGGGAGAGAAAAAAGTGTGAAAGACAGGAGCCCCCTGAGTAAACCTAAAAGAGTAGAAAAGGCCTTTGAGGGACTCTGAGGACCCAAGAAGAGAATGGGGTGGGATGGGAAGCTGGCAAAATAGAGAGAAACAGTATTGATGGCATCCCAGTCTCAACCAGCAAACTGCCAGCCCTGACAGGATTTCA
>JANPWX010000080.1:5373676-5389187 GCA_024734555.1 Trochalopteron elliotii | reverse complement strand
GGTTGGCAGTGGTACGTCTAACTCTAACCCTAACCATAACCCTAACCCTAACCCTAACCCTAACACTAACCCTAACCGCAACCCAACCCTAACCCTAACCCTAACCCTAACCCTAATCCTAACACTAATCATAACCCTAACCCTAACCCCTAGCCCTAACCCTTACGCTAACCCAAATCCTAACCCTAACCCTAACCCTAACCCTAACCCTAACCCAAACCCTAACCCTAACCCTAACCCTAACCCTAACCCTAACCCTAACCCTATCCCTATCCCTAACCCTAACCCTAACCCTACCCTTAAACCCTAACTCTGACCCTAACCCTAACTTTAACCCTAACCCTACCCCTGACCCTAACCCTACCCCTACCCCTGACCCCAACCCTAACCTCTAACCCTAACCCTAACCCTAACCCTAACCCTAATCCAGGTATGTTTTCGGAACAGTGCCTGTACAGACACAATTTGTCTTCAATCTTCTTTTCTTCCTAGCTACTTATATGCTTCAGTTGCCATCAGATTAATTCCACAATAATTTCTCCATTTTGCCTCTCATTTAATGAAGATTTTCTAATCTCCACTAAATTTAGGTCTGCATTTTGCTAGCATTATTCCTTCCATGTCTCTCCTCTAGTGACAGACATACATACTGGTCTGTGTTTCGCCTGTGATTGAATAGCCATTCATTTATTTGGCTGAGTGCAATCCTGCTGAAGTCAATGGGGACTCTGTCTTGAATTTCCATGAGTCTTGCCTTTCAGCCTGTGCCTCAAATGAGGGTCAGAAATTTCCCAGGGACAGCAGCTAAAGCCATGGATTTGATTAAATCTGCAAAGCTGACATTGCGGGTAACTCAGCCAGCTCTGCTTATGGGATGAGGCAGGTGAATGTGTCTTCTGGTGTCCAATGGCAGCCACATCCACATGTCCGAATTCAGGACTGTCCATGAATTAACTACAGTGGAAGATAATGATTTTCATCTAAACAATTCATAAATTTTTTGTTCCCCCTTTTTTTTTCATGTGTGTGTGCTATTCAGTAGCCAAACTTTAGTTACAAATAAAGTTCAAAGTAAAGTACTTCACCTGGGCCCTTTTTGCTATTTCATAATCATGAAAACATGTATCTTTTAAAAAAATAAATGTCTGAATTTCTCTGGCTTCCCAAAAGAACATTAAATGCTTGTTTAATGTCTGTCAGGTAAATATATATCTAAAACTTCTTTTAGACTTGCATGTATTCCTTTCTATTCAACATTGGAACATAGGGAAGAGGGAAGCTGGAGTAATAGCCTGTAATAGCCTTCTTTATTGCCACCCATGCCTCCCCTTTCCAAAATTCTGTAACCTTCCTGATCTCTGTTACTCTTCAGTTAAACACTACCTTGCATCTCTTTTATCCTATTGATGTGGCCACTTGTCCTTCATTCCCTCTTCTCTTTCCTTTGGGAATGATTTTTTTTTTCTTTTTCAGGCTTATCACTTCATATCATTATTTTTAAAAATCTATTTCAACAGAACACATCACAGGGGAACAGCTTTATCCTAAAGCTGTTCTCACAAAGCCTTTGGGAAAGGCAGGATGATGTATTTGATCAAGGAACGTACTGTTTTGTCTTCTGGCAGGTGAGTGATGATTATTCTAGGCTGGCTCTTTTCCCTATTTCCTTATCAACAGTCTTGGTACCTATACAATTTCTCTCTCCCAGCTCTTCAACAAAGCATAAGAATTCTTGACATGCATTATCTCCAAGACTAATATAAAGTCCAATAGCAGAATATTATTTCTCAATTTTACACATCATCTTGTTTTATATGAATCTTGCATTTACAGTGCTGCTGTGTCTGTCAAGATGAGTCTTCTGCTATGTTTAAAGGTGATATTTCTAATAATGCTTGGCAATGGTGTGCATTTTTTGTTGGAAAAAAATAAACCCCAAACACATGTCCAGTCTCAATACCTTTTCTTTGATAATTTTTTCTCTATATTGTTGCAAAGGTCAAAACAGGAGCTCTTTGCAAAGATTAATTACCAGCCAAGGCTCTGATGTTGTAATGCACAGTCTGTTTTCAGTTGTGACAGGAAATCTCAGCTCATACAAGGGCTCTGCTCTATGGAACCTGTAAAGCAACACTGGCTCCAAACAGGTTGGGCTGGAATCCCGAAGCTGCAGTTTTTGTTTGCTAACAAAATCTTCCCACCAGTGACCTCCCTTGTGCTCTTCAGCTCAGTGAGTTCCCACACAATGTACTGCTATTTGACTTCTCAGAATTGGGAATAGGGGTAATGGGGGCACATATTGCAAACTCTGTTTTGATAAATAGATAGGATTTTTCTCCCTAGAATGGCGTTGGCAACTTACTAGCTTGTGTTTCAAGTGTTTTAGTGATTTCACTGCTTTATTGTTATCAACTGTGATGAAAGCCAGGTCCTTGGTTCACTTGTCCCCTTCTGAAAATGAGGCTACTTTCAATTTTTCTGGTAAGACTGCTTTGGAGATTTTGTGTCTTTTGCTCTGTCCTGTGCTGCTGAGGCAGATTTGGAGATTCTGCTCAGGCATAGTAAAAGTAAGGTTGAGCTCATGCCTAATCTTTCAGAATTTTGTGGTGCACAGTTTTCAGGTAGGTAGTGAATAGTCAGTCAGTCTGGATCATTTCCTCCTCGAAGAACTATATCAATAAATTAGGAATCTGCAAGTGATTGCCACAGAAACTCACAAGAAATCCACACCACAATACAGGCAGTTTGAAGATGATGTCTCAGTAGCTGTGTATTCTTTTGGACTCTTTTCCCTTCATGGGAAAAGAGGCTAATATTTTCATCCTCTCCTCCTTCAAAAAAAAAAAAAAATTCTTGGTAAGAAATAATTTCACAGAAGACAAACTACTCACCAGCTCTTAGCAGAATTAAGTACCACTTATGGAGACAGAGGAGTTAATGGAAGAATGAACCACATTCTAAGAAAGGCTGCTGTAGCTCTTACACGTACAATTTCTCTGATCATCCAAGAAATGATGTAGATTTCATTAGAAAGAAGAACATTTTTAGCTTCTGATAGGCACGCAATAAGAGACACACATTATTTTAAAGCAATAATTTAGTTTCCGTAAGATTCAACCAGCTATTCCAGGGCCAGTGGTGACACTGATTACTTCAGTAGATGATCAGAACCATTTAATATCCATTGGAATAAATATTGAGGTAGAATCACGAATGTTTTCATGCCTCAACATTGATTGTTACTGTTATCCAGGGGAGAAAACTTTTAAGAAAAAAAATCAGATAAAGATGGATAGTATGTCTAGTACTGAACTGTAACAAAGAAATAGTCATGTAAAGGAATTTGTTAAATAAGAAATACAGTATTTATTCTGAGGCTGTCTCAATGACTATGTCTGAAGTGATCACAAGGAAGCAATCTGGACATTTAAACAAAATAAAAATGGCTGAGTCAGATGATCCACAGGAACTGTTTGCTCTCTTATTAGTCTGTGGCCAAGACAAAACACTGGGTGTAACTTTTTTCCCTGAAAAAAGGACAAAACCAGACAAGTGTCTAACCAGATGACCTGCAGCTCCTTTGGCAGAAGGTTCAAAAGCAGGAGGTGAGCACTGTTTGCATTTATTGATGAAGGGTCCTGATCCTGCTTTTCATGTGTCATGGTAAAGTAGTTGAGACAGCAAAGCCTCAGCCTACCAGGCTGTGAACTCTCATGGAGGTTAATTTTGTGGTCAATACAGAACACCAATGACAATGCATTCTATGACATTTAATCAAAATTTGAGGGAAAAGGATGAGGTGTAGACTACAGCTGCTCAAACCTGTTGGAATGAATCTTTTCCAAATGCAACCAGGCTCTCTGCTGAGAGTCTGATTCACAACATCCTCAATGTGATTCAAGTGTTTAGAGCCCTTGCATTCTAAGGATAAGTTTTGGTGTGAAGTACGAGAAAACAAGGACCATGAAATATAAATGTCAACTGTAACAGTGTCTGGCTGTAAAAAAATTAATGCTGTGTTAGAATTTTAATTCCTTCCTGAGTGAATTACTCAGTCAAATTCAGGCCCACTGGAAGAAAAAAGGCAGAAATGAAATTCTGATGTAGATACACTCCTGTCAACATCATACACATGGGAAAAATATGTAGTTGCATGAATTTGAGCTTTAATTAACTATATTTCAGCATAATTGCAAGTATGAGCTGATTTAGGTATAGTATTTCATGAATAAATGCCCCTTAAAGTTTACTAAAGCAGGTAATATATTTTCAACCTCTATTTTTAGATCAGTTTTCTGAACAGGGGAGGGATTTTGGTGTATTTCTTGGTATAAGTGATTTTTGGTGTTTTGGTTTTTTGGGTCTTTTTTGATGTCCAAGCCTGAATTCCCCTACAAAACAAAACTCAAATTTTTTTGCCTTCTGCACCAGCAAGGCTCTTGGGTACAGCTTGTCCCCAGAAACATTCTAGGGAAATGTAACATGATTTTCCTCTGTTTTAGTGAGGGCTTAATTGTGCAATGGTAAATAACTTAATTGCTCATTTAGCAAAGCCTAAATCAATGGTGATGCTGCTGCATGGTTATATTCTGTGTTCCAATCTGTAACTAATTTTCCCTTTGACTCAGAAAACCCCTGATTCTTAGGAAAATAGTTCTTGAACAGAATTTAGTATTTTTAATAGATTTTTTTTCTATTAGCATGTCTAATACTGCAGTGGTTAACCTGAAAACCTGGCTCAGCTGTGTGACAGTTGACAGTGTGTGACAAGAGGGCTCTGCCACACACAACAGAAGATTGTCACCACATGGTCCTGGCACAAATTCTGTGTGCAGTTAGGGGTTCTCTTTGTAGAGGATGCAGAATAATTTGCTATTTCCTAAAGATGAGGCAGTAGAAGAACCATTTGTTTGGATCATTATGTTTTGGATCACTACTGAATTTTTGAAGATTGTCCAACAGCCTATAGCTATTAGGGTTTTTGTTGTTGTTTTAGGGTTTGGTTTTAGTTAGGTGGTGGTGGTTACTTTTCTCTTTCACGGATTCAGCTACAATTCATCTGCTCCCAAAACAGATAACATACATTTTATGAAGATATTAACAACTCATGGATATTGATGCATTCCATTCACATGTGACTGAATATAGCTAAACTGTTACACGACTAATTAGAGCCTCAGCAATTTACCTCTAGATTTTATTCTGTTATCAATATGCCTCATCCAATGTAAGGACAGAGAACTTAAGCAAAATATTAAATATTACTTGCTGTAAACAGCTGACAAAAAGATCACAATGAATTTCATCAAAGAGTAGGCTCTGGCAAACAAAGGACACTGTGATCTTACAAACCTCTGAGTTGCTTTGGCCTATTCTTTTTTAATACCGTACAATGCTTATGATATGTGTTCCTCTTCCTGTGACATTTACTGTACTGGCCTTGCTGGGATATTCTGTTTTCACATTCAAATCATAAAAACAAATTTTTCAAAATAAAACATGGAAACATGAGATTTGAAAACAGCAACATTTCCTGGCCTTTGATCATTGAAAGTCTCATGGAAGAGTCAGTGGTTTAATGCAGCTCACAAGTTCTTAATTTGTATTTATTTCATTCAAAATTCAAGTATGGAATTTTAAAAAGAATTATTACTCATTGATCTGTATAAAGTATGATGTTTTCATGGGATGTTCAGTCCCAGATTAACTCAAGACCTAATAGTTCAGTAAAATTAAAACCCCATGATTTAATTCATTATGGTCAATCAATCAATACATCTGAAAAACAGAGCTGCCAGGGAAATATATTTAACACAATATACTCAATGAACAACACATAGCCAATTTTTAACTGATACGCTCTTAGAAAAATAGAAGTTCTGTAATCAATCTAAAAGTGTAATATTGTTATGGGTGATTTTATATTCCTAATTTAGGATGTAGGTGTTATTATTTAAGAAGTAGATTTTAAAAAAGTGAAAGAGTTTATTTTCAGAAAGTGGGAAATATTAAGTAAAAATATTTTCGCTTTTCAAGCATTGTAATTTCTTTTCTTGTCTTTCATAGCTTGCTAGTATCTTTCCAAAAACACCTGTGTCCTGTGTTATGACTGTGAACCATGATGTTTTTCTATAAATGTTACTTTTCCATTCTTCTATGAAAACCAAAACTACTCATGCAAATCTTGCCTGCCCTGACTCATTGCCTCTTTTTTTTCCCCCTGGTCTTTGAGATGATAATAATCATACAAATGCAAAAAAAAGAGAGCAAAATTAAAAAAAAGAAACCCAGCCAAACAACAAATCACCACTTCCAATGTTAAAAATAATTAATTAAACAATGTTAAAAATAATTAATTAAACTGAATAAACACTGAAATGAAATTTGTGTGGTTGAACTGGGCTGTCTGATTTGGCTCTCCAGTGTTGCATCAGCACCTGCCAGAACACATCACAGCTGCCCACCTCCCATTTTACTACATTCTTCTGATATTTTCTATTGCTCAATCTAGTCCAGTTAGCACTAGTTTTGTCTCCTTGGGCTACACCCTTAACATTTCCTTTCTTGTTTTTGGTATTTATGCTCATGTAGAATGTAATTTCATCTCCCACTTAATTTCTGTTTAGCCAGGATTGATTAATTTAGAGCATTCCCTCAAAATTCACATTTTTCATTCAGCCCCTTAATTCTTACTCATATTTAATTCTTTCTAAACTCTTGTTCATCTGTGGCAGAAAGGCAGAGCTATCTAAATTTTTCTAGATGTGAGGAAACAGTAACAGATGTGAGGAAACAGTTTTTCCTAAATAATTCCTTTTTTGTCACCTTTTATCGGAGATAATGGAAGACCTTCAGAAGACCTCAGAGGAGCACATAGATAGCTGTGCAAGCTAAGAAAAAAATATAGGAAAGACTGATCTTCTTGAAAAATAAAGTCTAGGAGCCATCCAGAATGAAACATGGAGATTCACTGCCAGTTTTTACTTGAGTACAGCTCAGGTGCAGCAGGACCCAAAGCAGTGAGGGCTCAAGGTTTACCCTTCATCCTGAGGCTGAGTAACTGTCAGAAGGAAATAGCTCTGATCTCATACTGACAAATGAAAGCTAAAAAGGAAAGTAGAAGAATCACAGCTATTGCTCAGGATGTGATGAAATGTCCTCTTATGAAGGTCTTGATAGTTGACTACTTAGGAAAATTTCAACAGAAATGGTACTTGTCCAGCAGCCTTACAGACTCATCCATTTAGCACTTTTCTAACCCAAATCAGGCTACTCAGTGACTGTCTTGTTTCCACTGCAGTGCTACACAGTGCTAGTATTATGGATTAATTTTGTATCTTTTTCTCATTTTACCTCTGGAAGAAAAATGTTCTTTACTATTTTACTTCTACTAAGTAAACAGCCCTGCCTAGTCCAGTTTCCCAAGCTAGAAAGTAGAAGCCTGATGCATAATTTCTTGGTTTGCTATTAACTAGCTATGACCCCAGGCAATCAGAATGTTAAAATGCTATTAATTGTTTTGGTACTAACCAGAGATTAAAAAAAAATAAGCCCTTCTCATGTTTTTACAACGTGTAGTGTTACTCATGGACTCACAAGCTGCTGAAGAAGGCCCAGTTACTAATTTTTTGAAAGTCAGAAGTCAGAATCACTCTCTCTGTGCTCACCCTCACTTACATCTATGTACAAATAAATACTTGTGGCTGGCCTCTGAGAACCTTTAGGACATTTTTGTTCTAAGTACACAAAGCCAAACTTTCTCATCAAGCACCTGTACCTGGAGAGTGTGGCTGCAAATCTGTAACTCACAGATGTTTTGTCTCTGCCTTGGACCTTCAGAGGCACACAGGCCCTACTGATCACTAAATCCTTGCATCCAAAATTTGCTTGGTCAGTCCAGTCCTGTAGAGGTTCCTTACTGAACCTGAACGCTTCCTTTGACCTAGGAATTCAGCCCTCTGCCCTTCAGAAAATCAGTGTGTTGACATTTCCTGCATGTGAATTCCCATTTGCTCTCCTCCTTCACAGTAAGCTCTCAGGCTCTGATACTCTGGTTCCTCTCCAAACACATTCCTGTTCTCTCTTCTCTCCAGTGAAACTCCACTAATACGATTATTGAAAATATCATTATCTTTCATGAGCTCTCTGCTTATCAAATCCTACTGTTTATCAAAGGTAACTGGCTTACTGAGATTTCATAGGTAATTTTTCTGCTTGCCTTAAGACTCTATACAGATCGTATTAATTTAGTAAGAGCTGAATGGTTACGTGGCTGTCTATCACATTAATATATTCTAATTAAGGATATAAACTTGTTTACCACTTTCTTTAGCACTGATATTACTCGAGGTAAGCCAACACTGTGAGAACTACTTATAAAAAAATTAGATCATTCTTAATTAAATCTTTCCACAGAGACCTCTCCACACCATAAATGAGTGCTCTTTCTTTCCATTAATGTGAATTTATTTCTTCATAAAAAAAATTATCTTCTGCCAGGAAATTCAAATACTTTCACTTAGTTGAAAGCCTTGAGGCTGAGTTCCTGCTTCTAGTTGTGGTTTATTGTTGAGTCTAAAGTTTCTACTTTGCTTTAAGATAAGTACAATTCTAGGGAAAAAGTAGTACTGTGAAAACATGAAGTTTTTCTAAAATTAGATTTGCTTGCCTAAGCTGTTGTCTTACTGTAATTTAATTTAGTTTACTTAGGTTTATCATAAACATTTATTTCTCCTCACTTTTAGATGATAAGACATTCAGATAACTTTTTATTATTTATCTGGAGCAATCACATATTTTTGCATTCCTATCAATCTCTAGCTGTGGTGCCATGGCTCAGGGAAAGAACTGTTTATTTGAAATGCAATAATTGGCTATTCTGGGGCTGCTTTTTCTGCTAACCAGATGGCATTTACATTCAGATTTCTTCTGGCTTGTTTTTTCAATGTCTCCATTCTGGAGAATGGAAGAAGAGAAAAGGAGATACCATGAAGTTAAAAGGAATTAATTTAGTATAATTTTGTAGGATGTTTGCTCTTATGTCTCCAAATACTAAAGAGCTGAGTTATAAAAGAGAATATTTTCCCCCACATATTTAAAATAAAAGAAAATTATATGTTATTGTAATGTGTAGAACTGTACTTCCACCCCTGATTAAGCCCACTCACTACAAATTACCCCAGCCTGAACAGACAATATTCAGTCAGTAATGGCAAGATGTATCTCCTCTGGCCTTTTAAAAATTGGGGTCTATGGTAGTACAAAAAATAGATACTTTATAAAACCATAAAGGAGGCAACCCTCAGTTCTGAAACATCAAATGGAAATAAAAAAAAAAATGTTAAAAAATGTTTAATCTACTATTCATTAGTCAGATAAATGGGTACAGAATTGCTACATGAAGCTTCCTATAAATTCTTGGAGGGAATGCTTTCAAATTCCTAGTTCTATAGTTCAGTGATACACCTGCTCTATAATCACATTGCTGTTATTCTGTTCATCTTTTCTCATTTCTAAGGGCTGCATTTGTACAAAGTAATGCATAAAACTGCACATAAAGAAGAATTAAACCACTTTCAGAAGGATCCTAATCATCTCCCATGTATGCCTGGTAATGTCATACCAGAAGAAAAGGGTTCAAAAAAACACCAGATGCAAAGTTTGCAAATGAAGAAAAAGGAAGGGGAATTATTTCTGTCTATTAGTCCTGCATTTCTTTCTGATACAGCCAAATTAGTCACTATTTGTAGCAATCAGATAATTTTAGAGTAACAGTATGTGATTAAGATGAATGTGTATCTCTAAGCAGGAATAAATGCAAATCAATAAAATGATACAATGAAAGGTTTCAGTAGCCACTTTAATATTTAGTGTTGGTCATCATGATCCATTAGGGAATCACTTGACCCATATGAGGCATCTTAATTTTTACGCTTATGTAAACATTGCTCAGAACAAATGTGAATAAGGCAGCATAGAATAATTTTTTTGTTGTTGTTGCATTGAATATCCTGGAAGATTGCAAATATTCTGAGTTAGACTGGAAACTTCTGGGTTTAGTAATTTTTTTCCATTTGGAAGTTTTGTCTGTGTCTTTGATAGCTGGATGATGGATATTTGAGCTCTTCCTCTGCTAACACAGTTTGGCAATGATGACTCAGTCAAATTCAGCTGTTTCAGCAGTTTAGCACTTTAGTTTTGGGTTTGCTTATCAAGGAACTGCTTTGGAGGTCTGCTCAGAAGCAATGTTTTCTTGGTACCAATCCACAGTACCATCAGCCATCTGATGATCAATTCCTTGATTAGAGGACTGCCCCGAGTGGACTTTTCGGACCCTTCTTGTGAGATCACATTAAACCAAAAAATTGGTCTTTGCTCTTTCTAGTGAAAAGAGCTACAATGCAAACATGTATGTCACAAATTATAGGAAACCTCTGTGTTCCCTTTCCTGCCTCCAAACCTCACCAGGGAAATTGAGGATATTTCCTCTTTGTTCTGTCTACAGCAACTCTTACCTCATTTGCCAGGAGCTGTGTCTCACTATCAAGAAGCAAAGAATTTAACTTCCTTGCTGATAGGGATGATTAGAAAATAAAACACCATTATCTACAGCTGTACTTCCAGTAAGAGCAAACAGTCCCTTTTCAGATATCAGCAGGTGGAAATCTCAGCCGAAAGATGCATATTTGTTGTTATGATCCTCGATGACCTTTCTTGGTTTTGCCACTCTGATAGTGAATGCTTACTAGCATGTTGATGGTTTTAACCCCCTGAACTGATCTGGGGCTTGTTACAAAACACCATTAATTTATATTTAACCACGTAGGAATTTCCTCCTTTAGCTGCATTGGCCAGTGTCCAAACTCAGGCAGTACTTAAGCCACAATTTGTGACTGTTTCACTGCTTCATGGTGAGGTATGAAGGTCAGAGTGGTGGTTGTCGGAATGACAAAGCCACGGGTGAGTTGTCAGCATTCTGCTGAACCACACTTCTTTTAACTTCTTGGTGAACTGTCTTAACATATTTTAAAATGTGTATTTTGAATATGACAGGACACAGAAAGTATTTTATCCACCCTTTTCAAGAATCAGGCAAACCCAGGAGGCTGAGACAGATCTTTAAGGAAACATATTCTGACTTCCATTACTTGCTTCAGATACTTGCAAGGTCTAACTGCACAGCAGTAGGACTGAGGATGTGTTCTTACAAAATCTATTTCCTAACTTGGGCAGAAACTTACTGTTTGGTCTTAACACTATCAAGCCAGGGTCTTGAGGATACACAACAGTCACATAATACTTTTAAGGAAGCTTTATTTGCTAAATATATATGAGTCTTTAAAAGGCTACGAATTTGTGACATCCTTTATTCTGCACTTACTGCCATTTTACATGATCACCTTCCACATTACTGACCTAATTTTCTGATTGCATTTTCCAGACAGGAGGTGTAATTAACTTCTCAAGCAAAATTAGCCCTTATCAGTCTTAACTGTTTAATGAAAGAGATTGCAAATTGTCCTTCACTACTATACGATTTAAAACCAGCCTTTGAAAATGTGCTGTAAAATCAAGTTAACAATCTCAAAAAAGACATGGAAATAATTCCTAATTTCATAATGAGAATACTAAAAAACACCACTAAAAATCCAAGAAGAATTAGTAATGCTGGCATTCCTAACAAGTGACTCAGATTTTCCAAGACTATAATTTTTTATCTCCATGTTTCTGCTGTCTGACTATTGCTAACTTCAGAAGAGAGCAAAACTCTGTCCAACCTCTCAGCACTGGTTATTGATCTTTCAAAACTCATCATTTGCATTAATTTAATTTTTTTCCTCAGCCATATAAGTCAATACTTAGAATGGTATATATGCATCAAAATATGTGCAATCTTTCTGATGTAAATCCCACCTAGTCTAAATCTCCTTTCGTGCCTTCATCTGGATATCAGCTTTTTCATTTGAATACCTCATTCATTGTGTATAATTGGACCTTTGATAGAAATTGTTCTTTGGGGTGGCAGAGCACTAATTTCAGAGGAGAAGGAAGTCCTGAAGGATTTTGAAGAAATGGAAGGCAGTAACTCTAACCCTCTATGGGGATGGGTACTGCAGGACTCATTCTCAGTGTCTTTGGCCTCAGAAGTCTTTTTTGTCTCAAACAATTATGGGCTGAACAAGGTGGCGTTTAACTGAAGGATTTTCACTGACAGCTTTATTTGATTGAGGTGCCCCAAGTCTGATCCTATATTCACAGTTTCTCTGTATAGTTATCATGATTTACTACTTTTGTCTCTGAAATATAAAGGCTCTTATATCACTGCTGTTTCACTAAATGGAAAGATGACACTTACTGTTGTCATGTACAAAAAAGAAAAGGTTTCCAATGTTTTGCAGCAAGAACTGTGAATATAATAAAAGTATATAGTAACTATCATTGAAGGCTACACAAGAAATTTATGAGTGGATGAAAAAGGAGGAAGAGATATTATTTTTATTTGCATTCTACCAACTTTGTTGTTGCTACTGAAATGCCTACCTGTTCATTTACAGCAAGCTTGTTTGAAGCTGGTATTCAGTGAAAAATTAGTGCAACACTTGAGTATGTTCCTGGATTTGTAGCAGGAGGCTTTGAGGATTTGATTACTGTACACTTCATTTGCAAACCAGCCACATGGTTCTCCAGAAGCTTTTTGCCACATTTTGTTTCCACTCTTTGGTAACCAGTGGGTGGACTGTAATTGTCACAGGACAAGAGATGTCTTTTTATCTCTGTATCTCTTTCTCTCTATATATGTAAACTATGGCTCTTGAATGTAAACTCACTGAATGTGAACAGGGAATTCTGGTTCCTTCATTCAAGCTGAAACTTGTGGCAAAAAGAGCATTTATCTTCCTGATTCTTGGAGTACCCAGGAGTCAGGGGTTTTGCAACAAACACAAGCAGCCCAACACATTAAGAAGTGCTGAAGTCAGTGATCTAAGCCAAGGCACCACCTCAGTTCTTCAGTCTTTGAATAGGTAGAATGAGAAAGCCTGAGGAAACACTCCATTGTGGCTCCTGCACCTACAGCTTTTGTTCTTAGACATAAAAAGGAGCTCGATCAAACCCAGCTCCGTAATGGTTGACTGTCAAATTGTTGAGAGGAAGAGCCACTGCCCTGATGAAAATTACATTAATCTTTCCTCTCCTTTCCCACAGCTCTCTCCCAGGTTTTGACTCGTGAAAAAACTGCTGCCCTCTAAGAAAGCAGTGGCTGCCCATTCAGAACCCACAGCAGAGGCTGTGATGGGACTATTCTGGTCACTCCTGTTTTCATTAGTAACAGTAATAGAGATGAAAGAAGCTGACCATTGGTCAGTATGAAAAATAGTTCTGCTGGTGTCACTGCCAGTTTTCACTCTTCCAACACCTTCTGAAATCTCCATCCTATTTAGCCATAATCCTACAAACCCACCCCATTCCAGGGAAGTCATTATTTAAGTTATACCTGTATCAGGAGCACACAAATGTGTAGAGGACTGAGCCCCAGACATCTCTCTCCTGCTTATGCCAAAGCTTAACAGGGTGCTCACAGCTGTGAGCTGTGTCTTGCTCATGGCACAAAACTGGGATGTGGCACTTTGTGCTTTTACAGCTGTACAGGTGCAGGAGCACTCTTCAGTGCCTCTTGTCTGAAAAGCGAGATGGAAGCTTGTATTTACTTTCCTAACACTATTACTTGCCTTTTTTCTCCATCTCTGCAGGAACAGAAATGTCACTCTCCCTGCTTTTGGCAGGCTGCTGCGTTACTCAGGATGCACTCTACAAGATTGCCTTTCCCTTGCTACAGTTTTACAACCACACTGAAACAGCTGTCTTGAGGTTTTTCTGTTCTTCCCTTTGTCTTGATCTACCTGATAATGCTGTTTCAGCTTTTACCACCCAGACTGCAGCCTTGAAGTATCAACTTCATTGCTTCTTTTCAAGCAAAATTGCCCTCCCATTCCAGGATCTTTGGGTGAAGAAGCCTGGCTAGGGAGGAAGGGAGTGGAGCAAGCTGTTTGTAGGTTGAGATTTCCATCTCCATTTATCCCTGGGTAGGGGAACATAAAGTAAACTCTTCTTCTCTGAACTTATCAGGCAATTATGTATTTTGAGGTATTTTTATGTTTTGCTGTTGTCTTAAAAAGAACTGATGGCAATTTATACGTCCCAAACAGACCAAATTGAGCATTTTTTCTCATTGTATGATAAAATGCCAAAATCTGACAACCATTTTGAAGAAGAAGACCATCATGCGGTGCTTTTAACAGTTTATGCAAGTAACATAAGTTACTGTTTGAAGAAATACATTTAGCTAGCCTGTATTTCCTCACTGGTGGATTACAGAAAGGCAACTTGTACCTGTACTATTCACGATATGAAAGGTAAGCAATAGATAAGCAAAGATAAGCAAAAAGTAGTATATATGAGAATTTAAATTTTTAAATAATTGTCTTGTGGTGCCAGAATAGTACCGCTCAAGACTGTGTGTCAATGAAAACAAATTTAAGTTCTTTATCATTGTAGCCCATGATAAATTCTCTGATATTTTACAGTTTTGTTTCATAATTTGACACTGATTTTATTTTTTGGCTTATTTCTATAGTGAGAGCTCTTAATAAAAGTTCCCATTCAGGCCCATTTGGTAGTACTGGACATTGATGGATGAAAGAACTTGAAAGTCATCTATAACTTCAAGTTGTAACAGCTTGAGTGCATGACGGGAAACAACGTTTGAATTTCCAGCCTTATCGGTAGTATCATTAATGCTTCTTCATGAACACATTCATGATGTGTTCTCATCGCATTTCTCCAGTGGAGAAATGGCCCAAGGAGCACTGTTAGCTCTACTTGACTCGGGAGGTGTGAGGGGCCGAGTGTCTGGGGATGTGCCCGGCCGCATCCCTGACAGTATTCCTGGGGCTGCCCCTTCCCGAGCTCCCTGCGTGCTGCTGAAGTGCGCAGTTGGGAAGAAGCATGAGGAAAGTGAAGAAAAGGTGAAGCTGTGGCTGAGGACAGATGTGGCCTCTTGGTTGCCCCATGTGTTGTTATTGCTGTGGCTGCAGCCTGGTGGGCAGGAACTCGCCCTGCTTGGCTGGGGTGGCCCCGTCGCCCATCTCTGTGCTGTGACACGACAGCCTGGCTGTCCTTGCCGGAGACACCGAAGCAGCCCAGCACGGCTCCGCGCTCCCGCAGCGCTCCTGCGCAGGGCTGCACCTCCCGGGACAGCGGGGCGAGGTGCGGGTGCCGCGCCCCGGCGCATCGCAACCGCGGCCCCGCCACGGAGCGGGAGAGGGACCGCGTCCCGGGGGCGGTGGGCGGGGAGGGCGGAGGGAAGGCCGGGTGGGAAGGAGGGAGAAGGCGGGCACGGGCGGCGCCGGCGGGAGAGGGGCTCGGCAGCGGTGGCGGCCGCCAGAGCTCCGCGCTGCTCTTCTCTCCGGCCGCGCGGGACGAAGCGAACGTGAGCGGCGGCGGGGCCGGGACG